>NW_006498435.1:4799536-4839269 GCF_000471905.2 Amborella trichopoda
GAGAGAGAGAGAGAGAGAGAAGAGAGAGAGAGAGAGAGAAGAGAGAGAGAAGAGAGAGAGAGAGAGAGAAGAGAGAGAGAGAGAAGAAGAGAGAGAGAGAGAGAGAGAGAGAGAGAGAGAGAAGAGAGAGAGAGAGAGAGAGAGAGAGAGAGAGAGAGGAAAGAGAGAAGAGAGAGAAAAAGAGAAGAGAGAGAAGATTGAGAGGGAAAGATAGAGGGGAAGAGAGAAAAAGTTGCCTACTTGAAGGGTACCGACCCTTTCCTTCTCTCCTCTCTCTCTCCAAGACGTACTCACAAGCTCAAACAAGGAATCAAAATTTTATTCAATCTTCAAATAATCAACTGACGGCCGAGGGTTCTGTTTACAATGAGGTAGTGACTGTTTATATAAAATTGTGCCCAAACATAGGTGGATTGATCAAAATTAGACTTAATTGCTGAAAATTAAGATTTAATTAAATTAAAAGAAATTCTAAAAATGGGTGCAAAAGGACTGTTTTGCCCTTGCCTAACAATGTGTGGAATTTCAAAACAATCCCTATTGCTGCTTGAGATCTTACGTTATCTTTCATGGCTGACCCGAGGGTGTTCTAATGCCTGTTTAATCAAAATATTATTGATACTAACTTCGAGCCATGAATCATGTTTTTGAGCCATGATCATGAGACTTGAAATTTGTTCGAGTCTTGAAAACTTTTGATCAATGATGCACTCATTTCTTGATGTTTTTCAATAATTTTTTCATCATAGCGTACTAAGCATGCCATCACGATCACGTGGCAACGAACAGAGCGTGATTTGGAGCCCGAACGAAGATTTTGCAAATTTTGAGTTTCGGCTGAAATCTGGAATCCGGCGGCCGAAATTTTAGTTACTTCATCGGCTTCATGCATGAAATCTGACCATTTATCATGTATGGGGTTCGGACCAATGATAGCCCTGAACCTTACGCATGATTTGATCTATCGAGTGAGGCGTCTTACTACAGAATTTTCTGCAACTTCTTCATGGATTGACAACTTCTCTTTAGCTTTTCTCCTTGGTCGGACCTCGTCTCAAGCGTGCCACATATCAGATTGTTCATCTTGATGAGATGAATACGTTCACCAAATTTAGGAGCGACCTGACTTGGAACGAGTGACTTACGAGCCTTGAAAGTGACTGCTCATGACTGTAAAAACAACCACCTTTAATGGTGTTTTGGTGCAGTGAGGCCACACAAGTCCTGTTTAAATGTTTTGCTCATATATTTGTTCTGGAGTGTCCGATTAAGCCGAAACTTGACCTATAGGGGTTTTCAACAGATCCAGATCTAATGGCGGTGATCCCACAGTGATTTGAGACACCAAAAATGCAGTTTGAGTTGTAGGGTCCATTTCAGGGTGTTAGAGACCGATTTTACTGAAATTGTTCCTTTGTGTTCACTGCGTTAGACATGTCTGATCAGGATGAAACTTGGCAGGTGTCTTTTAAAGTGCTGAAGAAGATCTTGACCAAATCTGGGGTCATTATGAGACTTTCAAGAATTTCCATTATTTTGTAAGCTTTATTGACCTGCTTCCTACCAGGAACCAAGGTGATGAAAAATACGTTCAAACAGCTTACCCCACAGAATGTTGTACTTCAAGAGAAGCGAGAAGGATAATCATTCAAAATTTTGCTTCGAATTTTACTTTTTTTCTTCTTAGTCACAAGACTACGTGAACATCGTGGAGATTCATGTAATGGTGTAACTAGGCTGCTCAGTCGTAGGGATGCATTGTTCGCGGGTCCGTCCATAGAGACTTTAGGGGGAGAAGAGAATTTTTTTAGGGATCTTGTCGAAGTCCTCACCCTCGTGTGGACTGTTTGTGATTCTAAATTTGAGGATTTGTACGGACCTCGTCAGTCAGAATCGGGCCCATCTGGCAATTGAGTGCCATAGTGAAGGGCATTGTTCCCATTTGGTCTGAGTTTGTTGGTTTATTTTGGTAGGCATTGTTTGCTGCTACACCAGGTTTTCTTTGACGTTTAGAGTACCACTTTGAGTCTCGTCTACTAGATCCAGTCGGGGGTAGTTTTGTTAGTCGGTCTCGAAGGTCTGGGCCTGTCGGCTAGGTGAGCAGAAGTCTTGACTGGTTCTCCCGTTGCTTTGTCAGTTTCTTCCCTTTGCAGTGTTTGTTTGTAGAGTGTGTTTTGTGACCTCGTGAGAATAATGTTCTTCCTTATGAGACTTGTCTTGCCGTCTTGGCGAGTCTTTTGTCTTTCAAGTCCTTCTTGATAACTGGACTTAGACTGTTGAAATATTTTCTTTGAAGCTCATATTTTTGGATCCCTGGTTTTATGCCACCAGGGATTTTACTCTTTTGAGTGAGGGCTGAAGCTGCCTGTTGAGATGAGCGTTGCATCAACCTATTTATTGGTCTAGGCGTCCTTTGTGGATTTTTTCTTGAACTTCGAAAGCGGCACCGTAGAGATGGTTTTCACTGACTTCTTCTTATTTGGGGCTCCTTTACTCATGACCTTTCTACCAGGTACATCCTTTTTGTCCATTTTTACTCACGATGCCCTTTTGGTTTTTCACCGTGCCCAGTTTTTTTTATAGTTATTCATGGAAGTCTGTTACTTATGGTTTCGTGACCATGCCCATCCGTCATTTTTACTCATAGTGTTTCCTTGTTCAGGTATACACTATGCCCATTATTAGTTTCTCTTTTTCTTTGTGAAGGGTGTTTAAGGTCAAGCCTCCGGGACCTGTGCGAAACAGTTTAACGTCATGCGGCCTAGACGTGCCATATGGTTTAAGGTCATACAATTGGACCGTAATGGTGATAGATATGAGGGCCATGGAGTGAGTATGGTGGTGGTTTGACTCACTTGGGGAGATGGCTTGAGGATACCTATGAGAGATGGACGATGTATGAAAGTGAATGGATGATGGTGACCCACTAACTTACAGCGAGTACGGATGGGGGGATGGTTCGCCGTCTTATGAGCATGGGTGAGACTCACTTGGGAATGATGTAGGATGATGAAAGTAATGAACTCTCTGGGGAGGTAATGAAGGTGGTGCGCGGACACTAATAGGTAGGTCAGAGAAGGCGTGCATGAAAGCACACGACAATGCATGTGCGCGTATGTGGGGGAGAGTTTATGGTCATACCTCCGGGACCTGCGCAAAGCCGTTTATCGTCGTGCAAGCAAGACGTATAATGTGGTTTAAGGTCATACAGTTGGACTGTGGTTATGCAGTTTAATGTCATACAACTAGAGCCGTACAGTTTAAGGTCATATAGTACAGACCATGGTGCTGAGCCTTTTATCGCCATGCAGCTAGGACGTGTACTATGGTTTAAGGTCATACAGCTGGACCATGATTATGTAGTTTAAAGACAGACAATTAGGCCATGCAGTTTAAGGTCAGGCAACTAAATCTCTACTTATGTTTAAGGTCATATAGTTTGGACCATGGTGTTGAGCAGTTTAGGGTCATGCAATATGGACCGAGGCTGAGCAGTGTAAGATCATGCAGTATGGACTGAGGTTGAGCAGTTTAGGGTCATGCAGTATGGATCAAGTTTGAGCAGTTTAGGGTTATGTAGTATGGACTGAGGCTGAGCGGTTTAGGGTCATGCAGTATGGACCAAGGCTGAACAGTTTAAGGTCATGCAGTATGGACCGCAACTTCAGTTTAAGGTCGTATAGTTTGGACCAAGGAGTTTAGGGTGGTGCATCTAGATCAAGGTTGAGCAGTTTAGGGTCATGCATTATGGATCGTAGATACAGTTTAAGGTCATTTAGTTTGAACCATGGAGTTTAGGGTCGTGCATCTAAACCATGTCTGTGCAGTTCAAGGTCATGCAGTATGGACAGGTCATATAGTTTGGACCATGGAGTTTAGGGTCGTGCATTTAGACCAAGGCTGACCAGTTTAGGGTCATGCAGTATGGACCGTAGCTACAGTTTAAGGTCATATAGTTTGGACCATGGCTATAGTTTAAGGTCATATAGTTTGGACCAAGGCTACAGTTTAAGGTCATATAGTTTGGACCATGGAATTTAGGGTAGTGCACCTAGACCACTGTGTAGGTCACCATGTAGGTGGAGCTTCATAGGGAATAGGTATGTGGATGGTTATTCGACTACTTGGGGATAAAATGGCTAAGACCATTCGCAAACTGAGGGCTCAGATGGAAATGGTGGCCTGATGAAGGATGACCATCAGAGGTGGACCTTGCTGTGGTTTTAAAGGGGGTAGGCGTACTCTCTATGTGAAAGACGAGACTCTATAGCAGGAAACCCGACTCCCTGAGGGTAAGGTAGCTTAGTGTGAAGCTGACCCACTGGGGATTGGGGAAGTAAGAATGACCCCAACTTCACTGGGGATGATGGGCTGTAGTATGGGCGTGAATCCTAGTGGGGGATGAGGGACAACTCCTGATTCCATTGGGGAAATCATAGTTTAGGTGCAACGGCCTAGGTGCAAGTCCACTAGGGATAGTGGTCGGGAACACACTACTTGAAATACGACCGACGCCATGTGTAGCGCTGATGGTTTATTGCAAATATTCAACCGGTGCTGAGTTCTCACAACATAACCGACACTGTTCAGTTGGCATTGTGACTGTCCCATGGTATTATCTGAAGACAACCGACATTGAGTTAACCGACACTGGGGTCGTTTTGGAGACACACCCGGCACTAAGTCAACCAACGCTAAGGTTGTATTTGGAAACACTCCCAATGTTAAGTCAACTGGCACTGGGTTCTCATTTGGAAACACACCCAGCACTAAGTCAACCGGAGATAGGGTTGTTTGGAGACACACTCGGTGCTAAATTAACCGACACTAAGGTTGTATTTGGAAACACACTCGATGCTAAGTCAACCTGTGCTAAGGTTGTTTTTGGAAACACATTCGACGTTGCGTCAACCGGCACTGAGGATGGATCAATGAGAGTTACCTCGGGCCTTGTGTCGAAGCCCAACCCGGCTCATTATTGCTTGCTTCCCTTGGACGCAACTGGTATTTTGAGTTTGTGAAGGGTTTTTGAGGGCATTGTAATCTATATAAGGGAGTAAAACCCCGTTTTCCCTTATATTTCACCAACCATAAAAACTTAAGCAAGTTTCCTTTAACCGTGAGGAGAGAGCGCTCGGTTGAAGTTTCCAGCGAGCAACAGAACTTCAGCAACAGTCTCTATAGGGAAGGTTCTTTGGCAAGAAGCAGGATTCTGGCAAGGGTTTTGCAGAGAAGACCTTCAGTGCCAGAATTTGGCGAAGTTGCCGAGAGAGTAGCAGGGAAAGGAGAGCCTTTCGGGAATCTTTTCGGGAAGCAGAGGAGGCTTCGACTGTCATTTTCCTTGGTAGAAGAGGTTGGGAACACATCAGTGGGTATTTTTCGCACATCTTGAGGGCTTTCCAGGGATCTTTAAGGGGTTTCCCAGTGGTTGTTTGGTTAAGATGCATGACCCTAAAATCTATGGTCCAAACTAAATGACCTTAAATTGTAGCTGTGATTCATACTGCATGACCTTAAATTATAGCTATGATTCATACTGCATGACCTTAAATTTCTGTCTCAGTTCTTGTTATAGTACCCTAAACTGCACAGCTTCGGTCCAAACTGCATGACCATTAACGGCTCAGCGTCGGTCCGTGCTGCATGACCCTAAACTGCACAACCTCGGTCCATACTGCATGACCCTAAACTTCTCAGCCTCGGTCCATACCGAACGACCCTAAACTGCTCAGACTCTGTCCATACTGCATGACCCTAAACTGCTCAGCCATGGTCCAAACTGTATGACCTTATAATGTAGCGGAAGTTCATATTGCATGACCCTAAACCCGCTCAGCCTCGGTTCGCACAACATGACCCTAAATTGCTTAACCATGGTCTAGATGCATGACCCTAAACTCCATGGTCCAAACCATATGACCTTAAACTATAGCTCAACATATATTGCATGACCTTAAACTGCTCAGCCTTGGTCTGATTTCACTACCCCAAACTCCATGGTTCAAACTATATGACCTTAAATTGTAGCTGCGGTCCATACTGCATGACCCTAAGCTGCTCTACCTTGGTCTACATGCACGACCCTAGACTCCATGGTCCAAACTCTATGACCTTAAAATATAGCAACGGCCCATACTGCATGACCCTAAACTGCTCTGCCTCGGTCCGTCCTGTATGATCCTAAATTGTAGCGCCTCGGTCCAAACTTCATTACCCTAAACTGCTCAACGTCATTCCATGTTGCATGACCCTAAACTGCACAGCCTCGATCCATACTAAAGGATCCTAAACAGCTCAACCTCAGTCCAAAATGCATGATCCTAAACTGCTCAGCCACGGTCCATACAGCATGACCCTAATTTGCTCAGCCTCGGTCTATACTACATGACCCGAAACTACTCCGCCCTGATCTACACTGCATGACCCAAAACTTCTCAGCCATGGTCCAAATTATATGACCTTAAACCGTTGCAGCAATCCATACTGCATGACCCTAAAACTACTCAACCTCGCTGCGTACTTCATGACCCTAAACTACTTAGCCATGGTCTAGATGAACGATACTAAACTCCGTGGTCCATACAATATGACCTTAAATTGTAGCTCAATCCGTACTGAAGAACCTAAACGGCTCAGCCCTGGTCAGGATGCACGACTCTAAACTCCATTGTCCAAACTATATGACCTTAAACTGTAGCTGCGATCCATATTGGATGACCTTAAACTGCTCAGCATTGGTCTAGATGCACGACCCTAGACTCCATTGTCCAAACTATATGACATTAAAACTGTAAATGCGGTTCATACTGCATGACCTAAACAATCTACCTCGGTCCGTGCTACACGACTCTAAAGTGCACAGCCTCCGTCCATACTGCAAGACCCTAAACTGCTCAGCCTGAGTCTGTGTTGCATGACCCTAAACTGTACAGCCTTAGTCCATACTGCATGACCCTAAACTGCTCAGCCTCTTTCTGTACTGCCTGACCCTAAACTGCTCAGCCTCTGTCCATACTGTATGACCTTAAATAGCTCAGCCTCGGGCCGTACTGCATGACCCTAAATTGCTCAGCCTTGGTCTAGATGCACGACCCTAAATTGCAAGGTGCAAACTATATGACCATAAACTGCACCTGCAGTCCAAACCACATGACCCTACGCTGCTCAGCCTTAGTTTAGATGCACGACCCTAAACTCCTTGGTCCAAACTATATGACCTTAAAGTGTAGCTTGGTCCACACTGTATGTCCCTAAACATCTCAGCCTTGGTCTAGATGCACGTCCAAAAACTCCATGGTCAAAACTGTATGAGTTTAAACTATATCTATGGTCCATACTGCATTACCCTAAAGTGATCAGCCTTGGTCCAGATGCACAAACCCTAAAATCCATGGTCCAAACTATATGACTTTAATTTGTAGTTGCAGTCCGTGCTGCATGACCTTATACTGCTCAGCCTCGGTCCGTGCTTTAGTCCCCTACACTACAAATCTTCGGTCCATACTGCATGACCTTAAACTGCTCAGCGTCGGTCCGTGCTGCATGGACCTAAACTGCATAGCCTCGATCCGTACTGCATGACCCTAAACTCTCCATAACGCATGAACCTAAACTGCTCAGCCTTGGTCCGAATGCACTACCCCGAACTCCATGGTCCGTACTGCATGGCCCTAAACTGCTCAACCTTGGTCTCGATACATGACAGTAAACTCCATGGTCCAAACTATAGAACCTTAAACTTTAGCTGCACCCTAAACTTCTCAGCCTAGGTCTGTGCTTCACGCCGCTAAACTACAAAGCCTCGGTCCGTACTGCGTCACCCTAAACTGCTCAACCTTAGTTCGTGCTACATGACCCTAAACTGCTCAGCCTCAGTTTGTACTATATGACCCTAAACTGCTCACCCACGATCCATACTGCATGACTCTAAACTTATCAGCCTCAGTCCATATTGCATGACCATAAACTGCTCAGCCCTGATCCATACTGCATGACCCTAAATTGTTAAGCAATGGTCTAAACTATATGACCTTAAACTATAGCAGCGGTCCATACTATATGCCCCTAAACTTCTCAGCCTCGGTTCATACTGCATGACCTTACACTGCTCAACCTTGGTCCATACAACATGATCCTAAACTGCTCAGTCTCGCTCCATACTGCATGACCCTAAACTGCTCAGCCTTGACCCGTACAACATCACCATATACTGCTTAGCCCTAGTCTAGATGCACGACCGTAAACTCCATGGTCCAAACTATATGAACAAAAATTGTAGCTCTATCCGTACTGCATGAACCTAAACTGCTCAGCCCATGTCAGGATGCACGACCCTACACACCATGGTCCAAAATATATGACTTTAAACTGTAGTTGCATCACCTTAAACTTCTCAGCCTTTGTCTAGATGCACGACCATAATCAGAGCTGCACGACCTTAAACAGCACAGCCTCGGTCCATACTACATGACCTTAAACTGCTCAGCCTCAGTCCGTGTTGCATGACCCTAAAATGCACAGCCTCGGTCCATATTGCATGACCCAAAACTGCTATGCCTTGGTCCGTACTGCATGACCCTAAACTTTTCAGCCTTGGTCCAAACTGCTTGACCCCAAAATACTCAGCCTCGGTCCCTACTGTATGACCCGAAATTGCTCTGCCCTAGTCGCTACTTCATGACCTATATTGCACAGCCATGGTCCAAATATAAGACCTTAAACTCTAACTACTGTTCATACTGCATGACGCTAATGCTACTCAACCTCGGTCCATACTGCATGACATTTAGCTTTTCAGCCTCGCTCCATGCTGCATGACCCTAAATTACACAACCTCGGTCCGTACTGCATGACCCTAATCTTCTCAGCCTCGGTCCATACTGCATGACCTTAAACTACTCAGCCTCGGTCCATACTTCATGACCCTAAATTGTTCAACCTCGGTCCATACAGAATGATCCGAAACTGCTCAGCCATGGCCCAAACTATGTCCTTAAACTGTTGCGGCGGTCCATATTGCGTTACCCTAAACTGTTAAGCCTCAGTCCATACTGCATGACCCTAAACTGCTCGACCTCGGTTCATACAGCAGGATCCCAAACTGCTTAGTCACGGTCAATACTGCATGACCCTAAACTTCTCAGCCTTGCTCCAGATGAACGACCCTGAACTCTGTGATCAAAATCATACGACCTTAAATTGCAGTTGTAGTCCATACTATATGGCCCTAAACTGCTCAGCCCTGGTCTAGATGCACGACCCTGAACACCGTGGTCCGAACTATATGATCTGAAATTATCAATACGGTTCATATTGCATGACCCTAAACTGCTAGTCTGGGTCTGTGCTATACGACCCTAAACTATGCAGCCTCGTTCCAAACAGCATGACCCTAATTTGCTCGGCCTTGGTCTATGCTGCATGACCCTAAACTGCATAGCCTCGGTCCATACTGCATGACCTTAAACTTCTCAGCCTCGGTCCATACTGCATGATCGAAAACTGCTCAGCCTCGGTACATACTAAATGACGCTAAACTGCTCAACCTTGGTACATATTGCATGACCCTAAACTGCACAGCCTCTATCCATACTGCATGATGCTAAACTGCTCAGTCTTCGTCTAGATGCAAGACCCAAAACTCATCGGTCCAAACTATATGACCCTAAACTACTCAGCCTTTGTCTAGATGGACGACCCTAATGCCATGGTCCATACTATATGACATTAAACGATCGCTCGGTCCATACTACAGGAACTTAAATTGCTTAGCCTTGGTTCAGATGCACGACCCTAAACTCTATGGTCCAAACTATATGACCTTAAACTATAGTTGCGATCTATACTCATGACCCTAAACTGCTCAGCCTTGGTCTAGATGCACGACCCTAAACTCTGTGGTCTGAACTATGAGCTGAAATTGTCGCTGCGGTTCGTACTGCATGACCCTAAACTGCTAAGCCTCGGTCTGTGCTATACGACACTAAATTGCATAGCCTTGTTTTAAACAACATGACCCTAAATTGCTCTGCCTCGGTCCGTGCTACATGACCCTAAACTGCACAGCCTCGGTCCATACTGCATGACCCTAAACTGCTCAGCCTCGGTCTATACTGCATGACCCTAAACTGCTTAGCCTTCGTCCATACTACATGACCCATAACTGCTCAGCCTCGGTCCAAACTGCATGACCCTAAACTGCTCAACCCTGGTCCATTAGCCATGACCCTAAACAGCTCAGTCGTGGTCCAAACTATATGACTTTAACTTGTTTCTGCTATCCATACTGCATGTCTCTAAAACGACTCAGCCTCTGTCCGTACTGCATATCCTTAAATTGCTCAGCCATGGTCTCAATGCATGACCCTAAACTCTCAAAACTATATGGCCATAAGTTATAGCTCATTCCATATTGCAAGACCCTAAACTGATCAGCCTTGGTCTAGATGCACGACCCTAAACTTCTCGGTCCAAACTATATGACCTTAAACTATAGCTCGATCCATAACGCATAACTCTAAACTACTCAGCCCTGGTCTAGATGCACGACCCTAAACTCCAGGATCCAAACTATATGACTTTAAACTGTAGCTGTGGTTCATACTGCATGACCCTAAACTGCTCAACTTGGTCCAGATGCACGACCCTAAACTCCATGGTCCAAACTGTATGACCTTAAACTGTGGCAGTGGTCCATACAGCATAACCCTAAAATGCTCAGCCTAGGTCTAGATGCACGATCTTAAACTCCATGCTCCAAACTATAAGCCCTTAAACTGTAGCTGCTGTCAAGACTGCATGACCTTAAACTCCTAAGCCTCGGTATGTGCTGTAGTACCGTAAACTGCACAACCTCAATCCATACTGCGTGACCCTAAACTGCTCAGCTTCGATTTGTGCTGCATGACCCTAAACTGCATAGCCTCGGTCTATTCTGCATGACCCTAAACTACTCAGCCTCTGTTCTTACTGCATGACCCTAAACTGCTCAGCCTCGATCCATATTGCATGACTTTAAACTGCTTAGCATCGGTCCGTACTGCATGACGTGAAACTGCTCAGCTCGGGTACATACTGCATGCCCTAAATTGTCAGTGATGGTCCAAACTATATGAGCTTAAACTATAACAGCAGTCCGTACTGTATGACCCTAAAACTGGTCAGCTTCAGTTAGTACTCCATGACCCTAAACTACTTAAACATGGTCTAGATGCACGACCTTGAACTCCATGGTACAAACTATTTGACCTTAAACTGTAGCTCAGTCCATACTGCATGACCCTAAACTACTCAGCCTTGGTTTGGATGCACAACCCTGAACTCCATGGTCCAAACTATATGACCTTAAATTGTTGCTGCGGTCCTTACTGCATGACCCTAAACTTCTCAGCCTTGGTCTAGATGCACGATCTTAAACTACATGGTCCAAACTACATGAACTTAAACTGTAGCTTCGGTCCATATTGCATGACCCTAACCTACTCTGCCTAGGTCCGTGCTGCACGACCCTAAACTGTAAAGCGTCTGTCCGTACTACATGACCCCAAACTGCTCTGCCTTAGTCCGTGCTGAATGACCCCAAATTGAACAGCCGCGGTCCACACTGCATGACCCTAAATTGCTCAGCCTCGGTTCGTATTGCATGGCCCTAAACTTCTCAGCCTCGGTCCGTACTGCATGACCCTAACCCTCTCGGCCTCGGTCTATACTGTGTGACCCTAAATTACTCAGTCATGGTCCAAACTATTTGACCTTAAACTCTAGTTGTGGTCCATACTGCATGAAACTACTCTGCCTTGGTCCATACTGCATGACCTTAAACTTCTTAGCATTGGTCTTGATGCATGACCCTAAACTTTCTGGTCCAAACATTATGGCCTTCAACTGTAGTGGAGGGTTTGTTGCACAACCCTAAACTGCTTGGTTCATACAACATGACCCTAAACTGCTCAGTTTCAAGGTCCAAACTATATGACCTTAAACTGTATCGGAGGTCAAGTTGCACGACATTAAACTACATGGTCCTAGTTGTATGACTTTAAACTGCATAACCACGGTCCAGCTGTATGGCCATAAACCATAGTACACGTCCTAGCCGTATGACAATAAAAGGCTCAGCACCATGGTCCAAACTATGTGACCTTAAACTATTGTGTAGGTCAAGTTGCATGACCTTAAACTGCACGGTCTTAGTTGTATGACTTTAAACTACATAAGCACAGTCAAGCTGTATGACCTTAAACCACAGTATATGTCTTGCTTGTACGATGATAAACTTCTTTGCCTAGGTCACGGAGGAATGATCATAAACTCGCCCCCACTTACATGCACACGCCTTTACATGCATTTTCATGCACGCCTTTCCTAACCTACCTGATAGTATACGCGCATCACCTTCATTAGCTCCCTAGTGAGTTCATTCCTTTCATCATCCTACATCATTCCCCAATGAGGCTCACCCATGCTCACAAAACAGCGAACCATCCCACTTTCCATACTCATTGTAAGTTTGTGGGTCACCTTCATCCACTCACATTTCATACATCGTGCATCTCTCATAGGTAGCCTAGAGCTATCTCCCCAAGTGAGCCAAACCACCACCATACTCACTCCATGGCCTTCATAGACTGCCATCCATCACCATCAAGGTCCAGTTGTATGACCTTAAACCATAGTCCACGTCCAGACCGTACGACATTAAACGTTTTCGCACAGGTCCCGGAGGCATAACCTTAAACACTCCTTCATATAGAAAAAGAGAAAAGAACAACAGGCATAGTGTATACCTGAACAAGGAAACACTATGAGTAAAAATGATGGATGGGCATGGTCACGAAATCATTAGTAAAAGAGTTTCGTGAATAAAAAAAAAAAAACCTGGCATGGTGAAACCCGAAAGGGCATCGTGAGGTAAAAATGGACAAAAAGGGTGGACATGATCAAAAGGTCATGCGTAAAAGAGCCCCAAATAAAAGAAGTCAGTGAAAACCGTCTCTACAGTGCCGCTTCTCAAGTTCAAGCAAAAATTTACAAATGACATTTAGACCAATAAACAGGTTGATGTATTACTTGTCTTAATGGCTGCTTCAGCCCTCACTCAAAAGCATAAAATATCTGGTGGCATAAAACTAGGGATCCAAAAATATGAGCTTCAAGGAAAAGATTATGACAGTATGAGTTCAGTTGCCAAGAAGGACTTGAAAGACAGAAAACTCGCCAAGACAGCAAGACAAGTCTCACAAGGAAGAACATTATTCTCACGAGGTCAAAAAACACACTAAAAAAAAAAACATGACAAAGGTAAGAAACTAACAAAGTAAGGGGAGAACCTATCAAGACTTTAGCTCGCCTTGCCGTCAGGCTCAGACCTTCAGGATCGGCTAATAAAACAGCCCCCGATTGGACCCGATAGACGAGACCCAAAGTGGTACTTTGAACCTCAAAAGAAAACCTGATGTAGCAGCAAACAACACCTACCAAAACAAACTAACAAACCCAGATCAAATGGGAACAATGCCCTTCACCATGACACTTAATTACCAAATGGGTCCGATTCTGACTGACGAGGTCCGTACAAAATCCTCAGATTCAGAATCACAAACATTCCTCACGAGGGTGAGGACTTCGACAAGATCCCTCAAAAAAGTCTCTTCACCCCCTAAAGTCTCCACAGACAGACCTATGAACAATGCATCCCCACGTCCGAACAGCCTAGTTATACCATTACGTGAATCTCCTCGGCATTCATGTCGTCCTATGGCTAGGAAGAAATAGTAAAAGCCGAAGGAAACTTTCCAAATGATTGTCCTTCTCACTTCTCTTGAAGCGCAACATTTGGCGGGGCATGTCGTTTGAACGTATTTTTCATCACCTTGGTCCTTGATAGGAAGCAGGTCAATAAAGCCTACAAAAAAGTGGAAATTCCTGACTATCTCATAATGCCCCCAGAACTGCTCAAAATCTTTATCAGCACTTCAAAGGACCACCTGCCAAGTTTCATTGCAATCAGACATGTCTAAGGCAGTGAACACAAGGAAACAATTTCAGCAAAATCGGTCTCTAACACCCTGAAACGGACCGTACAACTGGAACTACATTTTTGGTGTATCAAATCACTATGACGACCACCACCATTGGATCCGACATGATCGAAAACCCCTATGGGTCAAGTTTCAGCTTAATCAAACACTCTAGAACAAAGATATGAGTCAAACATTGAAACAAGAGAGGCTGCACACTATTCTCGTGTGGCCTCACAACACCAAAACACCATTAAAGGTGACTATTTTTACAGTCATGAGCAGTCACTTTCTGGGGCCGTAACTTACGCCTTCCAAGTCGGATCGCTCCCAAATTTCGTGAGCGTATTCATCTCATCAAGACGAATAATCCGATATGTGGCACGCCCCAAGATGATGTCTGGGCAGGGTGAAAAGCTAGAGAGAAATTGCCGATCCATGAAGAAGTTACAGAAAATTCAGCTTCGACGCGCCTTGCTCGATAGATCAAATCACGTTGCTCGTGCAACGAATCGACACGAAACCAATTTCATTATGTGCGTAAGGTCTAAGGCTATCATTGGTCCAAACCCTGTACATGATTGATGATTAGATTTCATGCACAAAGCTGACGAAGTGGCTGAAATTTCGACCGTCGGATTTTGAATTCCAGCCAAAACTCAAAATTAACGAAATCTTCATTTGGGCTCCAAACGACATGCTTAGTGCACTGCGACAAAGAAATCACAAAAAAACATTAAGGAATGAGGGCATCATTGATCCAGACTTTTCAAGATTCAAGCAAATTTCAAGTCTCGTGAGCAAGACTAAAAGACATGATTCATGGCTCGAAGTTGGTATTAAAATGATCGTCATATCGAGCCCTACATGAAAACAATAATCCTTCGATTAAATGAGCATCAGAACACCCTCAAGTCAGACATGGAAGATCACACAAGATCTCGGGCAGCAGCAGGGACTGTTCTAGACTTCCATACATTGTTAGGCAAGGGCAAAATAGTCCTTTTACATCAATTCTAGGAATTTCTTTTAATTTAATTAATTCTTAATTTTCAACAATTAAGTCTAATTTTGATTAATCCACCCATGTTTGGGAGCAATTCTATATAAACAGGCACTGCCTCATTGTAAATAGACCCCTTGGCCTTCAGCTGATTGTTGAAAGATTGAATAAAAATTTTGATTCCTTTCTTGAGCTTGTAAGTCTCGAAGAGAGAGAGAGGAGAGAGAAGGAAAGGGTCAATACTCTTTGAGCAGGCAACTTTCTCTCTCCTTCCCTCTCTCTTCTCTTCTCTCTCTTCTCTCTTTCTCTCTCTCTCTTTCTCTTCTCTCTCTTTTCTTTCTCTATTCTCTCTTCTCTCTCCCTTTCTCTCTCTTCTCTCTCTTCATCTCTCTCATCTCTCTCTTTCTCTCTCTTCTCTCTCTTATCTCTCTCTTTCTCTCTTCTCTCTCTCTCTTTCTTTCTTCTCTCTATCTCTTCTCTCTCTCTCTCTCTCTCTCTCTCTCTTCTTTATCTCTTTCTCTCTCTTCTCTCTCCCTCTTCTTCTGTCAACTAGCGAGACCTAGCACCGGTTGGTCCTCTCTATCTTTTTCTATCAGTCGGTGAGACTTGACGTCGGTTGGTCTTCTGCTCGCCTCTTCTATCAGTCGAAGAGACCTAGCGCCGACTGTCTCTTCTTTTGTTAGTTGGTGAGACTTAGCACCAGTTGGTTCTCTTCCACTCTACTCATCTGACATAGTCAGTGAAGCCTAGAGTTGACTACTTCCTCTCTCTCTCATCTCCTAAAACAATTGGCAATGTCTATTGCCGACCGCACCTCCTCTTCCTTCTTCTCCCTTCTCTTTTCCTTCTTCTCTCTCCTTTCGTCTATTCCCTTTTCTCTTTAACCATTCCTCTCTTACTCTTTCGTTCGACCAAGAGGGACTGAGATTAGCATCTCATGGGAGTCCTATCGTCTAGTCGTAATGTTGCTGTGTCAGGTTTGCATGGTTCGCTTTACTGCCACGATAGACCGATCATCATGCTTAGATAGTCAATATTGGCAATAATGTCTAGTAGCAATCCCGTGAGCCGGTCACAGTTACTAAGCCCGTTTTGCCACCACGTTACGTCAATCATCCATCAGCCTAGTCACTGATTTGATCTTCTCGCTTTGTCGAATTCTTCTCTTCCCCTGTCTTTCTTTCTTCTTTTTGAATACGTATGCTTGCGTATGTTCATCAAAGAGGAAAAGGGTAAGGCCTAACCCACCTATCCCATAACCTTTGCCATATATGTGTGCGATTGCAGGAAAGCAGAAAATGAGAAGAATATGAGCCAAGGGAGACAATTCTGAACCAGTTTCATTACTGAGGGGCTTTCTTCGTGACCTAAGAGGGCGTCCACGTGAGTCAGACCGAGTAAGTCCCGAACCCACCTTTAAATCCCTCTCTTACCAATTGGTTCACTTGCCCCCGTTTTTGAATGAGGTTCTCGAGGGAGCGATCTCTAGAAACATCTCGGGTCTCTCTCGAAACCAGAGATGCATGTCGCCCGATACCCCAATGATCCGATGGGTGAGATCGAGACACCTAACTAAAGGCGTATTACTGCCTCGCTTCAGCTGTCAGTATGTGTCGCACGTGGGCCCCTTGAGATCTAAGCACGTCGCTTGACACTTGCGGCACAACCTGTCACCGCGCGTGCGAAGGATGACCTTTCACCGTCCCACGACTCTTCGTCTCTTTAACTGTTACTGCTCCCCAACCCTTTGGGTTCCCACCGGCATTTCCCCCTCTCATCAGGAATCCACCCCCGTCCACTAAGAAACCCCTTCCCTGCCTTCCACTCACTGCCAGAATTAGTGGAAAACCACCGGAATCCCCATAAGGCTTCCCTGAGACCCTGCGGATCTCCCTTCCCCCTGCTCTTCCCACTTCAGCGAGTTCGCCACCAGCTCAGCTGAATTCCATTGAGTTTCGGGTGAGCCCACTACTGTTCTCCTTTCTTCTCCTCCGATAACTAGAGGAGCTACAGAGCCCTCTGAACTTGCTGCAATCTCCCCTTCAGCAGCAGAACAATTGGAGGAGCACTGAAACTCTAAAATGGCACCTCTTCAAATCCTGCTAAGGCCCCGAAAAGCTTTTTTCCTTACTCAGAAAGCCTCGACACTTCCTGAAAAGGTTCACAATCACGACACGAAGGTTTGCGACCTCTTAAAGCTTGTCTGAAAAGCTCCTAATCATCTGCCTCTACAAATTTTGGTCGGGAAGTTCTCGTCAAAAAACCTTGGCCAAAAGCTTTGGCTCTCTCTCTCTAAAAGCCCTTCTACTATTTTACCCTTCGGTAAAAGAGTAAAGTGGGGTTTTTCCCCCTTTTATAGCTAGTAGTGCCATAAACTGCCCTTGATGAGCATGAAATGAAGCTCTAGTCTCAATTTCTTGGTGGTAAAAAGGCCTGGTCTGGACAGGTCAAGCCCAAGACCCGAGAGGGCTATCGCCACGCCCTTCACCCAGAAGGCTATCATAGTGCACCTTCATCTAGGGCCCTTTCCGCGCACCTTCTTCAAGGGCCATTGTCGCCCTCGTCAAAGGGTCATCGCCGCGTGCCTTTGTCAAGGGCCATCGTCGTGTGCCCTTGTCAAAGGGTCATCATCATGTGCCTTCATCAAGGGCCATCGCCACGCGCCTCGACGAAAGAATTACCGTCGCGCATTTTGCTAAGGGCCACTACCGCATGCTCCACCAGGGGTCCTAATGTCACATGCACCATCCGACACTTAGTGCCACGCGCAAGCATGACACTCTTAGCTGGACCATCGTCTTGTACTCTCAAGAAGTTCATCCCCTGCACCACATCCTCAATCCTCGGGGGGTCCAGCCTCTAGTGGTGGCTCTGTTCCCCATGGAAGTTCATCCCCTACACCACAGCCTCACTCGTTGGGGAGTCTAGCCTCTGGTGATAGCTTTGTTCCTCATGGAGTCAAATTCCCTAACCATGCGACAATCCATGCAACATGACCTTAAATTGCACAGCCATGGTCCAAACTCTATAACCTTAAACTGTAGCGGCGGTCTAGATGCACTAACTGCACGGTCCAAACTACATGACCTTAAACCGTTGCAGTGGTCCATGTTGTATGATCTTAAACTGCACAATCATGATCCAAACTATATGACCTTAAACTGTAGCGACGACCCAGATGCATGACCCTAAACTGCACGGTCCGAACTATATGATCTTAAACTGTAGCGGTGGTCCATGCTGCATGACCTTAAACTCCACAGCCACGGTCCAAACTATACGATCTTAAACTGTAGTGGTGGTCTAGACGCACGACCCTAACTGCACGGTTCGAACTATAAGACCTTAAACTGTAGCGACTGTCCTTGCTGCATGACCTAAAATTGCACAGCCACGGTCCAAACTATACGACCCTAAACTATAGGGGTAGGTATGACTTTTGCACACATCTAACTCCACTGGAGATGTTGATGAAATACCCTTTCAACGAGGAGGTGTTCTATCTCTAGATTGGAGTTGTGCGTATGGACCCTTTGTCGTGCCATGCGTTACAGTTTTACGGTCTAGGAGTTGTGCGTATGGACCCCTATGTTTGTTTCACACCAACATCCCAGTAAGAGTCATGACTTACTATGACCCACTATCCCTAGGGAATTTGGGGCTCTTCTTATCCTCTCAACCCTCATAAGGTTCATTCGTGCGCTGGCCTATCATCCTCAACAGAGTCACATGCTTGCCATTACTTATTATCCTCAAGAGGTCACACTGGACCTCCTAATCCTCGGTAAGGTCACGTCCATCTGCCAATCCTTGAGTGCCGCCATCTCTATCTAAACCTCTCACTTGTGTGTAGCCTTAACTATCTGTATCCCTAGGGATTCTGATTGCTATCAACAACCTATCCCCCGTGTAGCTTTACCTACATGATGGCCCACACACTAGTCCATATTGCATGACCTTAAACTGCATAGCCTTGGTCCATGCTGCATGACCTTAAACTGCATAGCCATGGTCCAAACTACATGACCTTAAAGTGTAGCGGAGGTCTCACTGCACAACCTTAAACTGCCTGATCCTACTTGCATGGCTTTAAACTACAAAACCATGGTCTAGTTATATGACCCTAAACTATAGTACACGTCCTAGCCACATGACATTAAACTGCTTTACCCAGGTCCAGGAGGCATGACCTTAAAGATGCCCCCATATACGTGCACATGCCCTTTACGTGCATCTTCATGCACGCCATCCCTAGCCGGTCCATCCGTGTGAGCACATCACCTTCACCATCATTACCATCTTTTCCTTCAGTAAGTCTTAACCATGCTCACTAAACTGCGAACCTTTCCGTAAGTCATACTTATCGTCAGCTAATGGGCCACCATTGTTAACCCATCATCCATCCATCATCAACTCTTCGTAAGGCAACTTCATGCCATCTTCCCAAGTGAGTCAAAGTCATCACTAAGCTCACTTTATGGCCTTCATAAACTTCCATTCACCATCACTACAGTCCAGCTATATGACCCTAAACTATAGTGCATGTCCTGACTGCATGACATTAGAAAGCTTTGCATAGATCTTGAAGACACGACTCTAAATACTCCTTCACATGAAAGAAAATGGGCATGATGTACACCTGATAAGGGAACACCATGAGTAAAAATGATGGACGTGCATGGTCACGAAACTATGAGAAAGAGAGTTTCATGGAAAACAAAATTCAGGCACGGTAAAACCCCCAAAAAGGCACCATGAGTAAAAACAGATGAAAAGGGTGGACATGATCGCAGGTCATGGGTAAAAGAGCCTAGAAATAGTAGAAGTTGGTGAAAACTGTTATCACGGCGCCACTTCCCCTTTTTAAGTGAAAACCCGTAAAAGGATGCTTGGATCGACAAGATAGGCCGATACATGACCACTGCCTCAGCTGACATTCAATCTCCAAACAGTCACAATCCTGGATAATGAGGTATGCCTAAAATCTTTAAAAGCTAGCATCCAATCATAACGCCGCATGGCTCATCAGAGGGTGAGAGTCACATAAGATCCCCCATGTTTCAACATGGCTCATCAGGGAGTGACAACCACATAAGATCTCCCAGCTAACATGGGTCATGAGGGGGTGAGGGCCGCATTAGATCCCCCACGCTTCAACATGGCTCATCAGGGAGTGAGAGTCGCATAAGATCTCCCAACAATCATGGCTCATCAGGGGGTGAGAGCCACATAAGATCCCTTGCAACATGACTCATTAGGGAGCAAGAGTCGCATAAGATCTCCCCAGTTCAACAATAATAAGAGTCCTTGAGGGTGAGGACGATGACTAAAAGGTCCCTCCAAAAATACTAAGGACCATCACGAAGGCAAGAAACTGACGAAGCCAGGGTTTAACCTGTCACAAGCTTCAGGGTACATCTCACCAAGACCCCCTAGCCTACATGGGATCAAACTTTCGGGATAGGTCAGAAGCCTCAAACTAGATCCCATTAGACAGGACCTACAGAGATACCCTTAACATCAAAGTTAAACTTGGTGTAGGAACGAACAATGCCAACCAAAGGTTCATAGCATTCGACCTTTAGAAAAGGCCTCGTAGTCCATTGAGGGTGAGGACTTCAACAAGATCCCTCAAAAATTCCCAAATTATTTCACTTCTTGATTTTCTCAAAGCACAACATTCGGCGGGGCATGCTGTTGGAAGGTATTTTTCATCAACATGGGGCCCCCGTTCAATGAAGTCTAGCGAATAGTGGAAATTCTGGTAGTCTCAGAATAGCCCTAGAATTGGACAAGATCTTCATAAGGTCTCTCAAAAATCTTCTGCCATATTTCGTTGTAGTCCGACATGTTTAAGGTAGTGAAGACTACGGAACAATTCCTGTAAAATCAACCTCTTGCACCTTGAAACGATCCCTATAACTAGAGCTATATTTTTGGTGTCTTAAATCACTATGGACTCACCACCATTGGATCCGAAATGGTAAAAAACCCTGAGGGGTCAAATTTCAGCTCGAACAGACACTTCACGAAGAAGTGATTGGCAAACTAGGGAAACAGGAGGGGCCGCACGCTATTCCCGTGCGGCCACCCTGCAACTCCATGCCATGGAAGCGACAGTCACGACCAGTGACTTTCGATGCTTATATATCACCCATCGCAAGTCAGATCATGCTCAAATTTGGTGAGCATGTTCGTCTAGTCAGGATGAGCGATTCGATATACGATCTGTGAAGAAAGTATGGGAACTTCAACAGCGCCGTGTCTCGCTCGAGCAACCAGATCATGCTGCTCGTGAGCTCGATCGGTGCGAGATCAATTCCATCATGTGCGTAAGGTCTCAAGCTATCACTGACCCGAACCCCATATGTGATGAACGGTTGAATTCTACATACAAAGCTGACGAAGCGACTGTAAATTCCGTCGTCGAAATTCCATATTTTGGCAAAAATTCCAAAGTTACAAAATCTTTGTTCGGGCACAGAATCGAGCTACATTTGTTGCACCGTGATCATAATGACATGCTTAGTGTAATTCAGCAGAGAAATCACCCAAAAACAACAAGAAACGAGTACACTATCGATCTGAAGTTTCAAGATCCATTCAAATTTCAAGTCACATGATCGTGCACTAAAAACATGATCCATGGCTCAAAGTTCGTATCAAATCGATCGCCATGCCGAGCCCTACAAGAAAACAATAATCTTACGATCAACTGGGCATCAAAACGATAGATCAGCCATGCAAGGTCACGTAAGTTCTATGGCAACTTAGGGACTATTCTGGAATTCCACGAGTTATTAAGAATGGGCCAATCTATCATTTTCCACCCTATTTTCTAAATTCTTTTAATTCAATTTAATCTTATTTTCCAGTAATTAGGGTTACTTTTGATCATCCACTCATGTTTGAGGCAAATTCTATATATACGTACCGGCATTGTACACACAAGAGAACTCAACCTTTAACACAAGAGTGAGTTTGTACTTAATACAAGTTTCTATTTCTTCTCATTATTGGGTCACTTTCGAGAGAGAGTGAGGTGAGAGAAAATTTTGATAGGTATCCCTAGGTTCAAGGTAAATCTTCTCTCTCTTCATTTTCTTTTGTTCTCTCTCTTCTTTCCTCTCTTTTCCTTTTTCCCCACCTTAGCTCCTTGAAGGGGTCATGCACGGTAGTGGCAGTGCAATGCATGCCTCCCCAGAGGTCACACAGGTCGCGCATGGCGATGGCAGTGCCATGCATGAACGTCCTTCTCCTTTTTTTCTTCTATCTCTTTTGTCCAGTGGGGCCTGTAGACGGTGCTGCCCATCATCGTCCATAGATGTAGCTTGAACGTCTTAGTGAAGAACCAAAACAGCGAAACTCGTTGCTGCTCATAGGGGTCCTTCCCTATTACGCATTTATAGCAGATGGCGATACTCATCGCCTCCCGTTATAGGCCTCGGCAAATTCTATCGTCGGCCGTGTTCTTCCTTTGCTTGTTCGACGTTCATCGTCGTCCTTCTTGTGTCCCACGCTTATAGCAATGCGCCTCATAAGGATTACCGCTGTGCACTTCATGAATGACCATTGCCGCACTTTCACCGCGCAGGCGAGAGAGTGCCGTTTTCTTATGTTGTGAACAGCTATGCCTAGCACCGTCCGTAGTTCATTCATCACTCTCTAGCCATGAGCAGTAGTGTCAGGCACTGCCCAAGGGCCACGGTCGTGAGTGGCAACGTCTAGCACTGTCAGGACCTCATCTTTCTGTCGTCTCGTCTCTTCTTTTCATTCTCTTGTCTCTTCTCTCTTGATTGAGGGTAGACTTAGCCTAGCACCGCCATATCGGTCTCAGTTTCGAGTAGCATTGCTGCCCTGCTGGTTCTGAGAACCATGCCCGTCTTGCTACCACTCCGACTCGATGACTTCCCAGTTGTAATGCTAGTCTCTCCTCTTCATCAAGTTTTCTTCCCTTTTCTATCTTTATTTGAACCTTACTCTTCATCGCCCTCTCGTGTGAACATACAGTGCCTTAAGACAAGGGTGGGTTTCTTTGACCCACTTATCTCGCAAATTAACCATAAAAGTGTTGTGCAGAAAACAAGAGGATTGGAGGTCAAGGGAGGCGATTCCGAAACAGCTAAAGCAACTGGGGCCCTTTCTTGGTGATCCAAGAGGGCGCTCAAGTGAGCCAGCCCAAGTAAGTCCCGAACCCACCTTCAATTCCTCTCTCATCGGTTGGTATACCTGCCCTTGCTTTCGAGCAAGGTTCTAAGAGAGCGATCTCAAATCTTGAGTTCGTCAGAAACTCGAGATACGTGCCATCAGATCATTCAGATTCGAAGGGCAAGATCGAGTCACCTAACCAATGATATCTTTTAAACTAATGAGCTTTTTGGTCGGTTTATATGTATGACACAACATGATGATGTGATAATTCGAGAGCATATAGTAAGAAGTTAAAATTGCTAACCAACCATGTTTTTCAAAATATCTTCCTCTTTCCAAATTTTCATTACATGTCTTGTGTTTTCAAAAACTTTAATTTCTTTATTAAAACCGTAACCTATCCCTGCTCCGAGTTCTATTTCAAATCTCCCCTTACTTTCTAAATTTCTAAATTATTTTCTAAAACAAAGGAGCTTGGACACCCGTATATGATGAACATCGCATTGCCGTGATTACCGTGTTGCTCTCTATTCAAAATTGATCAGACAAGTCTCATCCTATAGAAATCTTTCCCTATAGACAGCCTTAGGAAACCCCTAAGGAAATCAAACAAATTGTCAGGGTTAAAATTTTCAAACTTAGAAAACCCTGAGGTCAAGGGGCATGGCTGTAAAATCCATCTTGAGTTTAGAGCTTGTGTAAATCATCGAGACCTCATGCCAAAAACCTTAGGATAAAAATGGCCTAGGTGGGTGAGCATGGGAGTGCACTGACTTGGAGGAATAGTTGATGTGGCATCTGCCAACGTGACGTCGGGATGACATTCATATTTGACATTCTCCTACCCCTCGAAGGACAGGGAGCGTCAGAGAGTCTACTGTTGCTACTCACCTATTCCTCGAAGGACAGAGAGTGCGCTTTGCCTACCCCTTGAAGCACAGGGAACGACAGGATGTCTACTTCTGTCCCACTCTCCCATCCCTCGAAGGATAGGGAGTGCCAAAGAGGGGCAGTTGTGCTTTAAATCTGGCAAGTTCTATGGTTTTCGTAGACCCTTAGGATCAAATTGGCCTAGTAAACTCAAAATCCATAGGTCACAGAATTGACCCTGTGAGCCGGAATCATTATGCCAGGCCAAAACCGAGCAGATGCCTGTTTTGACCTGGAATTCAGTAAACACGTTATTTTACGAAAAAACTCATTAAAAATAGTAAAAGTCTCTGTTTGACCCAAAGTTTCTCTGAGAGCTTCACAAGAGGTGAGGAAGACACCAAAATTGAAAACCTCAATTTCTACAAGTTTTGGTTTGGGCAACACGGGGCATGCCGCCCAAGCGACACAAGACATGTTGCCCAAGTCATCTTGCAAATGCCCTATTTTACCAAAACAATCATTAAAAATAGTAAAAAAATTTGTTTTCACCCAAATGCTTTTTGGTTGCTTCACAAGAGGCTAAGAAACACACCTGAAAAGAAAATTTTCAATTTGGACAAGTTTTGGTTTGGGCGACATGGGGTGCGTCGTGCAGGGGACATGACTCGTGCCGCCCAGACACGTTTTTCCCCAAACGTGTTTTTATCATCTTTCATATCTTTAGGGTTATCTTGTGAGTGGTTTGACCACGTGATGCTATCCACGTCAATCAAATCTGAATTTTAAAAAATTAAATATTGGTCTAACCAAGGGATTTGTTGGTTACGGGATAACTCTGACCCAACAAATCCCTCGTTTAGATGAACTCACTTTGGGTGACCATAAAAGGATGAAAAATGAGAGGGTTGGGAGAGGGACGAGACTTTGGAGAAACTTTGGGCTGGAAGAGAAACCCTAGGAGAGTAGAGAGACCTTCTCTGAGAAAACCCTAACACCCATCTTAAGCCTGAGTAAACCTTGATCTTTAGGGCACAACAACCCTAGTTATAGAACCATCTCCAAGGCACAACCACCCTTGAATCATAGATCTTCTGGTCAACATCTGGACCAGAAAGGTAAAGAGGATGCTGGTGCTGATACGGGCGAGCCCTTGAAGGCTCAGGAGTCCGGGGCCATCCGGCCTGATTTGGTATCATTTTCTTCCTTTGTTTTACTGTTTAAATTTTATTTTTTATCATATTTTGATTATTTATCTTTAAAAAATCATGTTTGTGATGCCTTGGATCACGCTAGCTCTGCCACAGATCTGAGAGCATATCCGGTCATTTTTTGGTAGACCTGATCTCATATTTCAATTCGATTGTTCCCATTTCTTCTACCATTGATTTTTAATTTATTTTTATCAGTTGAAAGTGTCGGATCTGAGAGATCTACTTCGTTAAATCACTCAAGTCTGAGCTATAAACAACATTATGGATTGGTGCTAAGCAGTTTAGGGGTCATATAGTATGGATCGAGGCTGAGAAGTTTAGGGACATGCAGTACGGACCGAGGTTGAGAAGTTTAGGGTCATGCAGTATGGATCGAGGCTAAAAAGTTTAGGGTCATGGAGTATGGACCGAGGCTGAGCAGTTTAGGGTCATGAAGAATGGACCGAGGCTTAGCAGTTTAGGGTCATGCAGTATGGACCGTGGCTGAGCAGTTTAGGGTCATGCAGTATGGACCGTGGCTGAGCAATTTAGGGTCATGCAGTATGGATCGAGGCTGAGCAGTTTACGGTCATGCAGTATGGACCTAAACTTAGTAGTTTAGGGTTGTGCAATATGGACCGAGGCTGAGCTGTTTAGAGTCGTGCAGTTTGGATCGAGGCTGAGCAGTTTAGGGGACCGAGACTGAGTAGTTTAGGGTCATGCAGTATGGACTGCAGCTACAGTTTAAGGTCATATAGTTCGGACCATGGAGTTTACGATCATGCATTTAGATCAAGGCTTAGCAGTTTAGGGTCAGGCAGTGTGGACCATGATTGAGCAATTTAGGGTCATGCAGTATGGACCGTAGCTGAGCAGTTTAGGGTCATGCAGTATGGTCCAAGGCTGAGCAGATTAGGGTCATGCAGGATGGACCGAGGTAGAGTAGTTTAGGGTCATGTCATATGGATTGAGGGTGAGCAGTTTAGGGTCATACAGTTTGGACCGAGGCTGACAAGTTTAGGCTCATGCACTATGGATCGAGACTGAGTAGTTTAGGGTCTTCCAGTATGGACCGCAGCTACAGTTTAAGGTCATATAGTTTGAACCATGGAGTTTAGGGTCATGCATCTAGACCAAAGCTGAGCAGTTTAGGGTCATGCAGTATGGACCGTGACTGAGCAGTATAGGGTCGTGCAGTATGGACCGCAGCAACAGTTTAAGGTCATATAGTTTGGACCATGGAGTTTAGGGTCGTGCATCTAAACCAAGGCTGAGCAGTTTAGGGTCATGTGGTATGGACCATTGTGTAGGTCGCCATGTAGGTGGAGCTTCATAAGGAATATGTCTGTGGATGGTAATCCGACTGCCTGAGGATAAAATGGCTAAAACTATTCACAAACTGAGGGCACAAATGGAAATGGTGGCTTGATGAACGATGATCAACAGAAGTGGACCTCGCTGTGGTTTCTAAAGGGGATAGACGTACTCACCGAGTGAAAGATGATACTCTATAACAGGTAACCCGACTCCCTGGGGATAAGGTCGCTTTGTGTGAAGCTGTCCCACAGGGGATTAGGGAAGTAAGAATGAACCGAACTTCACTGGGGATGATGGACAAAAGTATGGGTCAGACTCCTAGTAGGGGATGAGGGACAGCTCTTAACTCCATTGGGGAAGTTACAGTTTGGGTGCAACGACCTGGGTGCATGTCCACTAGAGATAGTGGTAGGGCATACACTAGTTGAAATACAGTCGGCACCATGTGTAGCACTGATGGTTTATTGCGAATATTCAATCGGCGCTGAGTCCTCACAACACAACCGGTGTTGTTCAGCCGACATTGTGAATGTCACGTGGTTTTATCTAAGACAATTGGCGCTGAGTTAACTAGCATTGGGGTTGTTTTGGAGACATACCTGGCACTAAGTCAACCGACGCTAAGGTTGAATTTGGAAACACACCCGGCGCTAGGGTCGTATTTGGAAACACACCTGGAGCAACCGGTGCTAGGGTTGTTTGGAGACACACCCGGTGCTAAGTCAACCGACACTAAGGTCGTATTTGGAAACACACCCATCTCTAAGTCAACTGGCTCTGGGGTTGTTTGGATATTCACCCAGTGCTACATCAACCTGCGCTAGGGTTGTTTGGAAATTCACCCGGCATTGCGTCAACCAGTGCTGGGGATGGATCAAAGAGAGTTACCACAAGCCTTGTGTCGAAGCTTGACCAGGCTCATTGTCGTTTGGCTTCACTTGGACACAACTTGTATTCCAAGTTTGTGAAGGGTTTTTGAGGGCAGTGTAGTCTATATAAGGGGGTAAAAACCCCGTTTTCCCTTATTTTTTCACCAAGGATAAAAAAACTTAGACGCAAGTTTTCTTTAACCGTGAGGAGAGTGCGCTAGGTTAAAGTTTCCAGCGAGCAGTGGGATTTTAGCAGCAGTCTCTGCAAGGAAGGTTCTTCAGCAGGCAGTAGGATTCCGATAAGGGTTTTGTAGAGAAGACCTTCGGCGTGCGGACTTTGGCCAGAATTTAGAGAAGTCGAAGAAAGAGTAGCAAGGAAAGGAGAGTCCTCAGGGAAGTTTTCCACGAAAGGGCAGGAAATTCGGCTACTGTTTTCCTTTCTGGTAGAAAAGGCGAGAAACACAGCAGTTAGTATTTTCGCGCATCCTAGGAATTTTCCTAGGATTTTTAAGGGGTTTCCCGACTATTGTAGCTTTCCAACACCACTTGTGGTGTTGCAAAATTTTTTTGACACTTTCAAGAGGTTTACTGAGGTTATCTCCACTTTTCGACACTATTAGTGGTGTCACAGAGGTTTTTCAGCAAGGTTCTGGTGAAGTCTTGGACAAAAGACGTAGGCATGAAAGTTTTCTTGTGAGTTTTCGACTGTGTGGGAGCAATTCCGGTGGAAGTCGAATGGTCATAAGAGATGGGTCGTATGGCTACAGGAGGCGAACCGTCGTGGGGAAGTCATACGGTTGCTAGAGGTGAACCGTCGTCCTTAGAAAGTGTATGATTATTAGTCGCTTGTGTGTGAGGCAGCGGCGAAGGACATGGCGATGGTTATCAGTCGACACAGCTGAATTCGAGGAGTGGTAGTTGTGACGAATTTGCTCTTAGCCAGCGCTGACCTTTGAAAAACTCAACCGGCACCGGGGTGTTGGCGATCTGAACCGGCGTTGAGTGTTGAATGACTCAACCGACACTAGGGTATTGGAAATCTGAACCGACCTTGAGTGCTGAAAGATTCAACCGGCGCTAGTTGTTGGCACTCAACCAGCTTGATCATTGAGAAGGTCGACCGGCGCTGAGTGTTCAACAAACTCACCCGGCGTTAATTGTTAACACGCAACCGGCGCTGGGTATTTGAGGAGCTTGCCCGTTGCTAAGTGTTTGAGAGGCTCAACTGGTGCTGAGTGTTGGACAAACTCAACCGGCAATGTTCCAGTGCCTTAGAAACATTTTTTAGGAGTGTACCATTAAGTCCTTTGTAATGGCTGGTACTTCATATCAAATCCCTGATGTGTAGAGGATCCCAAGGGAAGGGGAAATTAACACCCGTGATTTTACGGGTGAAGTTTTATCAAGGGGCGACTGTTTCCTTTGGTGGACCGACCTTCTCATTCCAAGGGGGGCTATGACATCAAATTCATAATCGTTTCGGGAGGAACACAAATCGTGCACTCGGCAACGAAGATACATACTCCATTGGCATTCGAACTCATTTGGCTGACCCAGCTAGTGCATGAGCAAGAGTGGCCTCTTAGTGTCATTTTCATTACTGACCCCATATGCTTTGAAGTGTGGGAGGGCAATGATGGCAATGTTTGAACTGAAGAAGCGATGGTACTTCTTCATTATATGCATCGAAACATAGATTTCGGGGAGAACTTGCCCACCTCAAGGAAGCGAATGGTCCAGGCGAAGGGATTACTGAGGTGGTCGACAAAAGGCCTCCGGATTCAAGGAGAGCACCAATACTTGAAGGGATACGCTTCCTGGACTGTCAAGGTATTGGCTTCATATGGAAGCGTTCTCGAGCGTGCTTTGCTATTAGAAGCGGTTCAGTGTTCAGTCAGCTACTACGACCGTTATTTTAATACAATAAAGGTATTGTTGAAGATGTGGAGCCATGTGAGCAATACTTGGCTTCTTGGTCATGGCGAAGCGAGAACCTCTTTTCTGGATCTTCATTTTATAGGAGGTCTTTCGATGCTCGGGGCCATGTATGATGAGTTTGTGCCCTCAAACTCAGTCATCTTCGGTAGTGTTAACTTTGAGGGTGAAGAGTCGCCGGCCAGTCTTCCAAAGATCTTTGAGGCCTATCAGTCGATTGTAGGTCGATCTTCCAATGGCAAGGTCACCTTTACAGAATGGGAGAAATTCTTTTATGGGGAATATCCTGAGGACAGTCAGGGTAATCCGAAGGGGAAAGGGAAGGCAGTTGCAAAAGAGACGCCTCCCTTATATCAACTCGAGCTTGGTCATGACCGAGTTTTCTTGGCTGCTTACTTGGCCCTGTTCTTGTGCAAGTTTGTGCTTCCTGACTGGGGGGACGACATTGGTCCTGGGGTACTATATGTGGTGTGTGACATGGCCAGAGGGTGTGAGTATGCCCTTGCTCAGCCAGTCCTATGCAACATATACCATGGCTTGGGGGCCATCTCCCGTGGAAAATCTATATGGGCAAAGAGGGAGGGAACAACATCGTAGGAGGAGAAGCTTTTCCTGAAGACTTTAAAACTCCGTTCCCTGTGGATTACATGTACGGGTCGCTAGGGGCTTATTTCCCTGACACCTATGATAAGCATTAGTGCTCAGGAAATAAATTGTGGCCCTTCTTGATGAGGATTGAAGGCTATCTTCCATACCTCAGGGGAAGCTCGGAGTCTGTTTGGAAATGATTATTTGAACATGAGACTGGTCCCCTTTCTGGTTGGAAGCTTCACTGACCGTGCTTTTATTGATGGGTTAGGGAAGGAACTGGATGGTGCCCCAACAACAATTAAGGATCTCATGTTCATGCTGAGCATCAGAGGGGGAGTCTTACCTTATCGGACTCCACACAGTGCCCAGCTAGAGGAGTATTTCCCCCACCGCTTCGCCCGTCAGCATGGGCTTGACCAAGGCTGCCCCTTCTTGGTGTTCTTCGAAAATCACCGGAGTAATGTGTATAAGGGGAGGGAAGAAGAGTATGGAACTTTCCGAGAGTGTTGGCTGCCAGAGCTTATACGGACCACTTGGTCTATGTGTTTTGAAATGAAAGATGCCAGCAAGTATGTGCTACCTCACTTCGGTAGGAGATTTTGAACCACCAAGGCATAGGTGAACTAGTGGAGAATCACCAGTAAGAGCTATTTAAAGAAGGATCACCCTTGGAAAGGAGTGAATGGTTACTGGCGCTAGGACACCCGACAAACGAGGCTGGCGAATGCTCCTGCTCCCAACATGGTGTTTGCCTTGGATTACCGCTCCAACTAGTGAGCTTTAAGGCTTCCATGCGAGATAGTAGCTGATGAGGCCTCGCCAGAGTTCCTTGCAATGAAGACGATGACAGAGAGTGTCTTCAACAATCTTAGCTCGATCTTCGAATGGGATGAGGGGTGCCAAGTCCCTAGTTATGAAAAGCGTCCACCACAAGACTTGATTGCCCTAATCGAGAGTGGTCCCCACAACAACTTGGCTGGAAGGTCTTCTCAAGGAGGTGGATTTGAAGTGACAGCTCGTACTCTAACAAGGGCAAAGAAAAGAAAGTGCCCAACTTCTGTGGATACCCGTGCAACGCCTTCACATAGTCGGTGTAATCGGAGGCGGAAGAGTGACAAGCTTCCCATGATGTCAAAAAAAGGAGGCAGCCCTTCCTCTTCTTCAGAAACCGAGGCAGACGACTCTAACAGCTCTGAGCCTATTGGCATTGCTTCTGATTGGGAGGGGACTCCGGATCTTAAGGAGACACCCTTGAGTCCAGGGGTAGTTCTTGAGTCTGAGGCAGCTCAGGTGGAGACTGAGGAGGATGAAAGCCCTGAAGCAACTGCTCTAGATACGGGCTCAGATGTCGATGTGGCCTCCATGTACGAGGAGTTTAGTGCCCGGACTGAGGCAGGGGTTATGGCTTGAGGAGAAAAGCCTGAAGTTGATAACGTTCCCGAGCACCAAAAGGTTGCCGCTCCCATGGCCCCAAGTCATGAAGATGAGGGGACTGAGCTCTTTGTGGCCGAGGTTCTGGCTGTTGAAGGTGAGGGCTAAGTGAAGGAAGCCACTGCCAAGGATGAGTCAGCTAGCGAAGGCCAAAGAAAAGGGGCAATTCTTGAACTTGATGACGTTGAGGTGACAGCCCAGGAGTGTGAGCAGCATGGGGAACAGGTTCCTCTACAGCTGGTTAGGGCAGAAGTAGAGGTCCCCATAAGAGAGGGTCTAGATACGAGGCTGGCATCGAAGAGCCCATGCAAACTGAGGTTGGAGCTGTCCATGAGCCCGAAGGGGAAGAAGCTCTAGGATTTACCCTTGTTTCAAAGGAGCCAATGGCTTAGATGGCTATCTCTTCAACACCCGGTCCTTGAGGTCGAGGTGTCTTTCATAGTGGTGGCCTTAACAGCATTGTCCAGGCCTGTTTTCAGTGGTGTTTCTAGCATGATTGAAGGCATGCTTAGAGCAGGCCTTCAGGGCTTGAGGGAGCTGCCTTTCATTGAGCTGGGAGAAGGTTTGGCCAGGCTGAGGGAGTTTGATGGGACCACTGCAGTCGGAATGGTGCCAGAGGTGCTTTCCCATTTTGGTGCAACTCTAAACGAGTTGGAGAGCCGACGATTGGGAGTGCTTCATCATTAGGAAGAAGTCAAAAAGGTAGCCTCCTTGGAAGAGCTGATCTTGCACATATGTGAGAAGATAGATGCTTATATTGAGAAGAAAGCCTCAATAGCTGGCCGCCAGCAGACCTCAAGAAAGAGGCACAAGGGAGCTTCAAGAGAATGATCGAAGTCAAAGAGGCAATGTGAATACTGAAAGAAAAATTCATGGGCCCCGAGATGGAGATGGCTCAAAGGAAGTCCATGGAGGCCTCTTTGGTTGCAGATTTGTCCGCACTCGATGGCAGAATTGAGTCGAACACTGTGGTGATGACAGAGGAGGCTCAAACAGTGGCGGAGCTGAAGGCACGTGTTCAAGGCACAAAGACTTCTCTGAAGCACGCAGCGCGAAGATCAATAAGATGATTGATCATTTTTTAGCATGTCATTCCCCCTTTTTTTAGTACTTGTAAAAGTTTTGACTGATGAATAAAGTGCTTCTCTTTTTTATTGACTTTACTGGATGGTTTCATTCTCTCTTTACTTTTACTGCGCTTCATGTGATTCTTTTGAATGCCTCTCGACACATTCCTCGTCTCAAGAGACGAACTCTTTGAGATGCTTTGAAGCTATACGCATGATCTCCAGCTAACTTTGGAGACTGCGAACTTCCATTCTCAAGTTTGCTAGAGGATCCTACCCTTGAGGGGAACGAGGTTTCACTTCATCGAACTTCTCTCTTGAGAGGTCAGGGAAAAGTAAAACTTTTGGCTGAACAATGGCCTGAGGGACATCCTCTATACTTAAAGCAACCGGATTTTGAAAAACTCTTCACAGCGGTTGTCGTGCCGCTTTGGCTTTTAAGAGAATTATGGGGATATGCATGACTTTAGAAATGGTCTAGTGTATAGGTGATCCTTGGAGTTGGGAATTCTACCCCCATGTCTTGCTCGATCTCAGAAATGACTTCTGATTTATTTTCCGACTAAGGTGGCTCAAAACTGGGGGCAGAGGGTGAGGACTCGTTTTCCAAGGAAGGAGGAATTTTGTGAGGGATGATGGTTGGGATGTTTGAATGAAGAGTAGTTAGAGGTAAAATTATGCCCTTCCTTTCTTCCTCCTTGAACATGTTTATCAGTGTTCTCTCAACATCTTCAACATCTTCTTGAGGAGAAGACGCCATCTTAATTGTAAACTTGTGGCCCCCATCGTTTGGCTCTTGGGGCGAGGCCAAATGGGTGAAGTAATATTTTACATCTGCATAGTAAGTTTTGGCCATAGGGAATGGTCTTTTGTCAGCATAGACCATATGCTGCATCCCGTCTTAGCTATACTTGAAACATTGGTGCAATGTTGATGGAACCACCCCCTGATCATGGAGTCATGGCAGACCAAGGAGAATATTGTAAGAAGTGTCGGTGTCTAATACATGAAACTGGGCATAATCATTTAGCTCACCGATCTTAAAACGAAGGCGTATCGTGCCAGTCAGCTTCTCTCTTGATTTCTTAAACCCTTGAACTATGATGTGGGTCGGGGTAAGATCTTTGGACCCCAACCCTAATCGAGTAAGGATCCTTCTTAGAATAAGGTTGACAACTGACCCTCCATCTAACATGATTCGGTTGATGGGGCATGCATGTAATTCGCCAGCAACAAAGAGAGGGCGATTACGAAACTTTTTCCCTAATTTCAAATCGTCCCCTAAAAAAGTGATTGGAATAAATCATTGTAGAATTGTCGGGTCTACCTCGATAGGTTCTACTTCTGTCTCATACACTTCTGGGTTAGAGAGAGCTTGAACCAAATCCATCCGGTAATCCTTCGAGAGCATGAGGGCATCATAGATATTGAGAAGGGCTGGAATCTTCTACAAATGCCCTATCACATCATATTTCACCTTTTCTTGATCAAGGCCTTGTGTTCCTGGTCCTGCCACTGATTTGGTGCGTATATTGGGTTGAGGAGAAGGTCAAGGTAAAGAGGGTCTATTTTGGCCGGCTAGCTGACTTGATTGCATATCGGGCTCAGTTTGAGTGACGGAGGTTTGAGGTTTTGGAAGTGACTGAGTGCATGAGATCAAAGGGGGCCTGGGGAATTGGAGAATAGGTGAATTGTTTGGAGTATTAGGATTAGGGAGGAGCTCAGGGAGATGTAGGATAGGCAGACTAGTCTTTGGATTAGAGGACCGTGGCAGACTGGGAAACTTCAAGGTTAGAGGTTGTCACATCTTTCCCGATCTGAGGTTTATTTGCCCCGTGGTGGGCATTGCTCTAAAGATTTGCACCAAGTGGCAAGCTCCCTGAGAATAGAAGCTTTACCCCCTTGACTGTCTCAATCTCTGCTCGAAGTCATGCTCAAGTGGCCACTGAGGTTTCTTTTGCTTTGACTTCTTGTGCTTCTTTATGATAGGTGGCTCTGCCTTGCCTTTAGCTACCAGGGCATCAACAACTGTTAAGAATCATGTCCTCTAGGCCAGGTCTTTCTCAATCGTTTCCATTACGTCCTGCTTATATTGATTCCTTCAAATTCCCAATCGAGAGCCTCGAAGTCTAGGCACATCAAGGTCGTACATGAAGAAGACATAGGAGGAAGAGAATGAGAAGCAGGAGAAAAAGGTGTAGAAGGGTTAGAAAGTGGGGGACTTTTAAGGTAATTCCCCTCATCAGACCAATATGGGCAGCTTTTTACATCATCACTAGGATTGGACGGTTGCAAGGGATCTTTTAGGTCTTTCTTCTGCTTAGACCGTTGGGGAGTGTTTTTAATGTCGTCACCCTCATCGGACATTTGCTGAGTGGCAGATAACATGGGGACATCCTCTTGACGGGATGAAGAAGGAAAATGGATCGTGTCGGGGATGAAGTCTAGCAAAGTTGGCAACGGAGGAAGGGGCTTGAGAAATTCTTGCTCGACTGTACATTGAGTGGTCTTGTTTCTACAACGAGAAGCCCTTGGTGCCCGTCTCTTTCTGGTTTTCTGATGTGATGTCTGATTCGTCTCGTTGGGGTGGCAAATCGCACTAGCTCGAGAACCGCTTCTCGTCTTAAGGAGTTGAGTCTTCTTCGGTCATGGTAGATCATCCATGGCTGGGAAATCAAGGGTTCTGCAAAGTCTAAGTCATTGATCGAAAGGTCCTTCCTTGTGAGATCTTCTTGCCCTGATGAGGAAGTGATTTGGGGATCACTTATGGGGAGGTTGTAAAATTCTTAACACTCGCATCTTCTTTGCGAATATGTCATGGAAAGCTATGCATTTTGACAAGTAATGATCTCTTATCTGATGGAATAGACACCAATGATCATCAGTCCCCTTAACAAGGTGAAGGGGTTGCCTTGCCTGCTGTAGTGTGATTATGCCTTCTTGAAGCATTATAATGAAGAGGGCGTAGAGGATACCCGCCATTTCATCTTCCTTTTGAATGGTTACGACGTGGGAGGCCTCAACTACCTCGAAGGCCTTCTTTAAATCTTCAGCTTTATCTGTCCTTTCATAATCAAGGCCTCAATGATATCCTTCAGCTTGTAGCAGTCATCTGTGGGATGATTGATCCCGGATGGTAGGCACAAAAATTTGCCTGAGTGTCAAGGCTAGATTGCTCAGGGAACCTAGCTTTTGGACACTGGATCATATTATGCTCCAATAATAACTGAAACAGCATAGGGACCCATTCCTTCTTGACGGGATGGACCTTATTCCTAGGTCTGTTGAAATGATCACTTCGATCAAAGTTGGCTAGTGGAGGTACCCGATTGTACGACTGTTGCTGCTTGCCAGCTTGGGGTGTTACCTCCGTTGGGCTTACCTCTTTAGAGAGGTACAAAGTTTGAAAGGGAACCTTCTTTTAATCAGTGACCATGACGACTGCACTAATTGCCCCTTTCTGTTGGCTGCCCCGTGTGTTATTCCGAGAGCTACCATTACACCTATTGTTTGCTGAACTTAAAGACCCACCATGATGGCGTGGAAAACTTTCTTTGCAAACTGATTTAGAGATCAACTCTGACATGGAGGTCGGATTAGAGGACTCGACATGTAGAGCAATTTTAGGTCGCATGTTTTGGACGCAAGTTTGGACTGCTTCCTTCTCAGGCATAGGATTAAGATGGCGGGAAGCCAAGTTTCTCCATCTTGATATGAACAGATCTACGGGCTCATCAGGGTCTTGAGTTAAGGTGAGAAGCTCGACGGTTTGAACTTCTCCCTCGACCTCATAGAAGCATTGATAGAACAATTTCTCCATGTCCTCCCATGTATGCACCGAGTTTGGAAGAAGTCGAGCATACCATTGAAATGCTGGGCCATCAAGGGTCTCAACAAACTAGTGGAGAAGAACTCTCCCGTCAGTTGCTGTTTCCTGACATGCTGCCTGGAAGTGGGAGATATGCTGGTTTGGGGAGGTGGTTCCGCTGAATAGAGGAAACTTCCCTTTCTTATAGTCTGAGAAGAACGAGACTTGATTAATATAGGAAGGATATGGCCTTTGATAAGCCGTCACACCCTGTATGCCTAGAATTTGTCTATTCTTTAAGCTATGGGTGACCATAGCGTCAATATCTGACTAAGAAATCGGATGAGGGACAAAATTTTCTTGTGAGGTAGACGGAGGAGGCTACCATGGTGGTACACCATTAGAGTGATGGGAATTGGCCTCATGGTTATCCGACTGGCGTGCCATGTCAATACGATCAATCTTCTTCATCATCGTGTTCTCCATGTCCTCAAACTTGTTCATGCGATCCTCCTACGCATCACCGTGCTCGTTTACGACCATTATGCTGACAATTTCTTTAAGGAGGTCAATGTTAGTGGCAGCTAAAGGCTTGTGAGCTTAAAGGGTCGTAAATGGTAGGTCAGTTAGTAAGGGGTCAGCATGCCCTGACTGAACTCAACTACTGTGCGGGATCGTGTTTAGACCGGTTCTCGACAGTCTTGGGACCGTGGCTGAGGTGCTGGTTCACGACGGTCTTGGGACCGTGGCTGTTGAATGGCTAAGTGTTCTTCTGCGACTGTAACCACAACACAAGGCTCATTGAGCTCATTAACCACAAAATTGGTTGTTTTGACTGCCTTGGTCACCTCCTTAGTCAAAATTTGCAAACCTCTATCGTGTTTAGCCTTGAGGTTTTGATGGACCTGCCCCCAAAACTGCAATTTAGGTTGCGGCTAGTCAACTCTTCTTGCACATGAGAGAGTTGTCTCCATCAAGTGTGGTAATGGATGAGGGTCAGGAACTGGAGTCATCTTGGGCCGGGGAGGATGAAGGACTCGATCTTCCGTGAGGTCCATGCCCCGAGTCCTCTTATGCGCTCCAAAGACATGACCAAAGTGTTGTGGCTGGTTTAAGATGGTACTCTTGGCGAAAACCTTCAAGTACCAAAGCTGGTGGTACTTTCTCGCTGAAGGAGGAGCAGGCAGGAGCAGGTTAACTCATGAGGAGGCCTAAGTCGAGGACTAGGCATCCTTCCGGTGTACCTGAGAAACACGACCAGCAAGAGACTTGTCAGTGTCTGGGTGCATGTTGTGTGGGGCAACATAAGTGATACCCATGCAAGGCGTCGTGGTGGAGTTTCCACCAGAGCAAAGAGATGGAGAGTTAGGGACCTTCATGTCCTTCCTCACACCGGTCCAGGTTAAGACCTAGGAGCTAGACAAGGGGTCTTTGCTCAAGAGGATGATCGGGAACGAAGTCGAAGGACCTTGTTCCTTAGGGACACTCTCAAATAAGGGGATAAGAAAATCTCTGATCCAGATAAATGGGTTACAGAACCCAGCTGCCATAAGTGAATGTGAAAATAGAATGAATGCATATAAAAAAACAACTAACCAAACAAGAACAATCCAACTAAGGGGTAGTAAGTCCCCAGTGGAGTTGCCAAGCTGGTTAAGTTCCTCGATCTCTCCCACCGGATCCCTGGAGGATAGGGCAGCGTGCATCTCGAGTTTCGAGAGAGACCCGGGATGTTTATGAGATCGTTCTCTCGGGAACCTTGTTAAAAAACAGGGGCAGGCTTTACTAACCGGTGAGAGAGGAACTTAAAGGTGGGTTCGAGATTTACTCTAGCTGACTCGCTTGGGCACCCTCTTAGATCACGAAGAAAGCCCCCCAGTAATGAAACTGGTTCGGAATAGCTTCCCTTGGCTAATATTCTTCTTATTTTCTGCTTTCCTATAATCACACACATATATGGCAAAGGTTAGAGGATAGGTGGGCCAGGCCTCACCCTTTTCCTCTTTGATGAGTATACACAAGCATGAGTATTCAAAAAGAAGAAAGAAAGACGAAGGGAGAGAAGAATTCGACCAATCGAGAAGATCAGAGCAGTGACTAGACTGGAGGATAATTAATGTAATGTGGTAGCGAAACAGGCTCGGTAACTGAGACCGGCTCACAAGATTGCTACTAGACGCTATTGCCAATATTGACTAGCTAAGCACGATGGTCGGTCAGTCGTGGCAGTAAAGCAGGCCAAGCAAACCTGACGCAACAACATTACGGTTAGACGACAGGACTGCCATGAGATGCTCACCTTAATCCTTCATGGTCGAATGAAAGAGTAGCAGAGGAATGGTTAAAGAGAAGAAGGGAATAAACAGAAGGAGAAAGAAGAAGGAAGAGAGGAGGGAGAAGAAAGAAGAGGAGATGCAGTATGCACTAGACATTGTCGATTGTTTCAGGAGATGGGAGAGAGAGGAAGCAGTCGGCACTAGGCTTCATCGATTTGTGTCAGATGAGAAGAGCGAAAGAGAACCAACTGGTGCTAAGTCTCGCTAACTGACAGAAGAAGAGAGGGAAGACTAGTCGGCACTAGGTCTCACCGACTGACAGAAGAAGGGAGGGAAAACCAACAGGCGCTAAGTCTCACCAACTGATAGCAGAAGAAAGAGAAAACCAACCGATGCTAGGTCTTACAGACTAATAGATGAAGAGAGAGAATACCAACCGGTGTCAAGTCTCGTCGACAGATAGAAGAAGAGAGAGAAAACCAACCGGTGTTAGGCCTTACCGACAGATAGAAGAAGAGAGAGAAGACTAATTGGCATTAGGTCTTATCGACAGATAGAAGGGGAGAGAGAAGACTAACCAGTGTTAAGTCTCACCGATTGATAGAAGAGGGGAAAGAGGACCAAACCGACGCTAGGTCTCGCCGACTGATAGAAGAAGAGAGAGGAGGCCAACTGCCACTAGGTCTCGCCAGTTGACAGAAGAAGATAGAAAAGACCAACCGGCGCTAGGTCTCGCCAGTTGATAGAAGAAGATAGAAAAGACCAACCGACGCTAAGTCTCATCAGTTGATAGAAGAAGATAGAGAAGACCAATCGGTGCTACGTCTCACCAGTTGATAGAAGAAGTTAGAGATGAGAAGAGAAGATGACAGAGAAAGGATAGAGATGAAGAGAGAGAAAGAGAGAAGGAGAGAAGAGAGAAAAAGAGAGAGGGAAGAGAGAGAAAGAGAGAAGAGAGAAAGAGAGAGAGAAGAGGAAGAAATAAAGAGAGAGAAGTGAGAGAGAAGAGGGAGAAAGAGAGAGAGAAGAGAGAAGAGAGAGAGAGAGAAGAGAGAGAGAAGAAGAGAGGGAGGAGAGAAGTACTGCTGAGGTGCCGTACCTTTCTTCTATCTGCTCTCTCTCTCTCTCCAAGACGTACTCATAGGCTCAAGCAAGGAATACTAAATTTTATTCAATTCCTTACCAACTAACTACTAATTACGGT
>NW_006498435.1:4839289-4914230 GCF_000471905.2 Amborella trichopoda
ACGAACGAACGAACGAACGTAACGACGTACGACGACGTACGTAGAGTAGAGTAGAGAGAGAGAGAGACGAGACGAGACGACGACGAGACGAGTAGTAGAGAGAGAGAGAGAGAGAGAGAGAGAGAGAGAGAGAGAGAGAGAGAGAGAGAGAGAGAGAGAGAGAGAGAGAGAGAGAGAGAGAGAGAGAGAGAGAGAGAGAGAGAGAGAGAGAGAGAGAGAGAGAGAGAGAGAGAGAGAGAGAGAGAGAGAGAGAGAGAGAGAGAGAGAGAGAGAGAGAAGAGAGAGAGAAGAAGAGAGGGGAGGAGAGAAAGTTACCTGCTTGAAGGGTGCCGACCCTTTTCTTCTATCTGCTCTCTCTCTCTCTCCAAGACGTACTCATAGGCTCAAGCAAGGAATCAAAATTTTTATTCAATCTTCCAACAATCAATTGAAGGCCGAGGGGTCCTTTTGTAATGAGGCAATGCTTGTTTATATAGAATTGTGCCCAAACCTGGGTGGATTGATCAAAATTAGACCTAATTGTTGAAAATTAAGATTTATTTGAATTAAAAGAAATTCTGAAAATGGGTGCAAAAGGACTGTTTTGCCCCTGCCAAACAATGTGTGGAATTCCAGAGCAGTCCCTACTGTTGCTTGAGATCTTGCGTGATCTTCCATAGCAGATCTGAGGGTGTTCTGATGCTCGTTTAATCGAAAGATTATTGTTTTCTTATAGGGCTCGGCACAGCGATGGTTTTGATACTAACTTTGAGCCATGAATCATGTTTTTTAGTCAAGATCACAAGACTTGAAATTTATTTGAGTCTTGGACACTTTGGATCAATGATGCGCTTGTTCCTTCATGCTTTTTTATAATTTTTTCATCGTAGTGTACTAAGCCTGAATGAAGATTTTGCAAGTTTTGAATTTTAGCTAGAATCTTGAATCCGGTGACCAGAATTTCATTTATTTCATCAGCTTTGTGCATGAAATCTGACAGTCCATCGTGTACAGTGTTCGGACCAATGATAGCCTTGGACCTTACACATGCAATGGAATTAGTTTCGCGTCGTTCCATTGCTCAAGCCTCTTAATTTGGAACATCGAGAGAGGTGTGTTGCTGCTGAATTTTCTGCAACTTATTCACAGGTCTACAACTTCTCCCTAGATTTCTCCCTGCTCGAAAATCGTCTCAAGGCGTGACACGTATCGAATTATTCGTCTTGATGAGAGATACGTTCACCAAATTTAGGAGCGATCCTACTTGAAACGAGTGAGTTACGGGCCCCGAAAGTGACCCCCGTGATTGTAAAACAGTCCCCTTTAATGGTGTTTTGGTGCAGTGAGCCACACGGGAATAGTGTGCGGCCTCTTCTGTTTCAATGTTTGGCTCATATCTTTGTTCTGGAGTATCCAATTAAGCCAAAACTTGGCCCGTAGAGGTTTTCGACAGTGTCTAATCAAATGGCAGTGGTGCCACAATGATTTGAGACACCGAAAATGTAGTTCCAATTGTAGGGTCCGTTTCAGGGTGTTAAAGACCGATTTTGCTGAAATTCTTCCTTTGTATTCACTTCCTTAAACATGTCTGATGCAATGAAACTTGGTAGGTGGTCTTTTGAAGTGCTGACGAAGATCTTGACCAATTCTGGAGCCATTCTGAGACTGTCGAGAATTTCCACCGTTTTGTAGACTTTATTGACCTGCTTTCTACCAGGGACCAAGGTGATGAAAAATACGTTCAAATACATTGCCGAAAGGTTATGGGCAAAAGAGCCCCAAAATAAAAAGAAGTTGGTGATAACCATCTCTACGGTGCTGCTTCCCAAGTTCAAGTGAAAATCCATAAATGACTCTTGGACTAATAAACAGGTTGATACAGTACTCGTCTCAATAGAAGGCTTCAGCCCTCACTGAAAAGAAGAAAGCCCTGGTGTCATAAATGTCAGGACTACCAAAAAATGAGCTTCAAGGAAAAGATTCTGACAACCTGAGTCCAGTTGTAAAAGGACTCGAAACGTAGAAGACTCGCCAAGACGGCAAGACAAGTCTCATGAGGAAGAACATTATTCCCACTAGGTCACTCTAGAAACAAATACTCCAAAGGAAAGAAACTGACAAAGCAAGGGGAGAACTTGTCAGAGACATCAGCTCGTCTAACTGGCACGACTAGACCTTCGGGATCGGCTAATAGAACTTGCCCCCAACTGTACTCGGTAAACGAGACCCATAGTGGTACTCTGAAAGTCAAAAGCAAACCTGGTGTAGCAGCAAACAGCACCTACCAAAGAAAACCAACGAACCCAGACCAAATGGAACGATGCCCTTCTACATAGCACTCAATTGCTAGACAGGCCTAATTTTGACTGACGAGGTCTGTACAAAATCCTCAACTTTAGAAGCAGCAACAGTCCGCACGAGGGTGAGGACTTCGACAAGATCCTTAACAAACAAAATAGTCTCTTCCCCCCCTAAAGTCTCCATAGACGGACCCGCGAACAATGCATCCTTACGTCTGAGCAGCTTTGTCACACCATTACATGATTCTCCTCGATGTTTATGTGGTCCCGTGGCTAGGAAGAAAAAAAGTAAGAGCCAAAGGAAATTTTCTAAATGATTGTCCTTCTTACTACTCTTGAAGCACAACATTTGGTGGGGCAAGCTGTTTGAACATATTTTTCAGCACCTTGGTCCCTGGTAGGAAACATGTCAATAAAGTTTACAAAACAGTGAAAATTCCCGACAGTCTCTGAATGACCCCAAAACTGGTCAGGATCTTCATCAACACATCAAAATGTCACCTGTTGACTTTCATCGCAATCAGACATGTCTAAGGCAGTGAACAAATGGAAACAATTTTAATAAAATCGGTCTCTCACACCTTGAAATGGACCTCGTATCTAAAGCTATATTTTTGGTGCGTCAAACAGCTGTGGGACCACCACCATTAGATCCAGCATAGTCGAAAACCCTTATGGTTCAATTTTTTATTTAATCAGGCACTCCAAGACAAAGTTATAAGTAAAATACCAAACAAGGCTAGGTCACACACTATTCTCATGTGGCCACCCTGTACTAAAACACCATTAAAGTCACTTTTGGGGCCTATATCTCACTCGTTTCAAGTCGGATAGCTCCCAAATTTGGTGAGCGTGTTTGTCTCATCAAGAGGAACAATTTGATATGTGGTACGCCCCGTGACGATGCCAGAGCAGAGAAAAAACTAAATGAAAGTCGTCGATCCGTGAAGGAAGTTGCAGAAAATTTAGCAGCAGCACGCCTCATTCGAGTAGCTAGATCACGACGATCGCATACCCAATTAGCACAAAACAGTCAAAGCTGCTTTAAATTTTGGCTGCCAGATTTCAAGATTCGGGTCAAAAACTCAAGACGAAAAAATCTTCATTCAGGCATAAAATCAAGCTACGTTGGTTGCAATGTAATCATGACGACATGCTCAGTGTGGTTCAATGAAGAAATTAAGAAGAAACATCAAGGAACAAGCACACAATCGATCTAAAGTTTTCAAGATTCATCCAAGATTCAAGTCTCATGATCATGCCTCAAAAACATGATTCATGGCTCGAAGTTGGTATCAAAATGATCTTCATGCCGAGCCCTATAAGAAAAAATAATATTTTAATCAAACGGGCAGCAGAATGACCTCGAGTCAACCACGAAAGATCACGTAAGTTCTCGAGCAATAGTAGGGACTATTCTGAAATTTCATACATTGTTAGACAGGGGCAAAACAATCATTTTGCACCCATTTTTAGAATTTCTGTAAATTCAATTAAATTGTAATTATCTTCAATTCTAGTTAGTTTTTGGGCTTACACCCACGTTTTAGCCAATTTTATATAAACATGTAAAGCTAAATTGTAAGGGCCTTCAATTAATTTTTTAATTGATTCAATAAAATTCCATTCCTGCTTGAGTTTGTGAGTACGTCTTGGAGAGGGAGAGAGAAGAGAGAAGAAAAAGGTGGGTACCAGTCAAGGAGGTAACTTTCTCTCTCCTCCCCTCTTTCTCTCTCCTCTTTATCTCTCCTCTCCTCTCTTCTCATCTCTCTCTTTCTCTCTCCTCCCCTCTTCCTCTATCTTCTTTCTCTCTCCTCTCTTCTCATCTCTAGCTCTTTCTCTCTCCCCCCTCTTCCTCTCTCTTCTTTCTCTCTCTTCTCTTCTCATTTTTATCTCTTTTTATCTCCTCCCCTCTTTCTCTCTCTTTTTTCTCTCTATTCTCTTCACATCTATATATTTTTCTCTTTTTTCCCTCTTTCTCTCTCCTCTCCTCTCTCTCCTTCCCTCTTTCTCTCTCCTCCCCTCTCTCTCCTTCCCTCTTTCTCTCTCCTCCCCTCTTTCTCTCTCCTCTCTTCTCATTTATATCTCTTTCTCTCTCCTCTCTTCTCATCTCTATCTCTTTCTCTCTCCTCCCCTCTTTTCCTTCACCCCTCTTTCTCTCTCTTCTCTTCTCGTCTCTATCTCCATCTGTCCTCTAATGCAAATGGTAAGGCCCAGCACCGATTAATTTTCTCCTTTTGTCACAACAGACGAGGCTTAACATTGATTGATTTTCTCCTTCCTTTGTTAGTCGATGAAACATAGCACCGATTGGTTTTCTCTCTCCTTTTGTCTATCAGTTGACGAGACTTAGTGCCGATTAATTTTCTCTTTTCTCTTATCAATCGATGAAGCCTAGTGTCGATTGGTTTTCTCTATCCTATTTTATCAAACAATGAGAACTAGTGTCGACTGGTTTTCTCTCTCTTTCTGTTTATCAGTCAGTGAGGCCTAACACTGATTGATTTTCTCTCTCTTCTTTTGTCAATCGGTAAAACTTAACTCCAATTGAGCTTCTCTCTCTTATTCTATTAGTCGACGAGACTTAATGTCGACTGGTTTTCTCTCTCTTCTTTTGTCAGTCGACAAGACCTAACACCTACTAATTTTCCCTCTCTTCTTCTATCAGTCGGTGAGACCAGCGTTGATTGATTTTCTCTCTTTTCTTTTATCAGTTGGTAAGCACCGTTTGGTTCTCTCTCTTCCTCTGTCAGTTGACGAGACCTCACGTGGACTAATTTTCTCTCTCTTCCTCTATTAGTGGGTGAGACCTCGCATCGACTGGTTTTCTCTCTCTTCTCCTGCCAGTCGGCAAAGCCTAGCGTCAACTGGATTTCCCTCTCTTCCTTCTAAACACAATCAATAATGCTTAACCCCGACTGCGCCTTCCTTCTCTCTCTCTCATTTATTCTCTCGTCTTTCATACTCTTCTCTTCCTTTCTTCTCCCTCCTTTCTTTCCCTTCTTCTCTTCTTATTCTCTCCTCATAGCCTTAATTTTTCTACTCTTTCATTCGACTAAGAGGGATTGAGATTAGCCTCTCATGGTAATCCTGTCGTCTAGCCATAATGTTGTTGTGCTAGGGTTACTTAACCCTCTTTATTGCCACAACAGACTGACCATCGTGCCTAGCTAGTCGGTATTGGTAACGACGTCTAGTAATAATCCTGTGAGCCGATCTTAGTTACCGAGCCTATTTTATTACCATGTCAGGCCAATTATCCATCAGCCGAGTCACCTCTTTGATCCTCTCGCTAAGTCAAATTCTTCTCTCCCTCATTTTTCATCTCTTCTTCTTTTTTAATGCACATGCTTGTGTACGTTCATCAAATAGGAAAAGGGTGAGGTCTGACCCACCTATTTTGTAACCTTTGCATCATATGTGTGTGATAGTAGAAAAGCAGAAAACAAGAAGAATACAAGCCAAGGGAGGCGATTCCGAACCATGTTAATTACTGAGGGGCTTTCTTCGTGATCTAAGAAGGCGCGAGTCAGCCTGAGTAAGTCCCACACCCACCTTTAAATTCCTCTCTCATCGGTTGGTAACACCTGCTCCCATTTTCGCATGGGGTTCCCGAGAGAGGGATCTCAAAAATGTCTCAGGTCTTCTCTCAAAACCCGAGACGCGTGCCACCCGATCCCAAAAGGATCCAGAGGGCAAGATTGAGGCACCTAACTAGGTGCTCCTACGACTGTCAGAGAGCTGATTTTCATCTTGAGCATTAGAGGTGGAGTTTTTGCTCATCGGACTCTGCACAGTGTCAGGTTGGAAGGGTATTTCCCTCACCGCTTTGCCTGTTAGCATGGGCTTGATCAAGGCTACCCCTTCTCCGTGTTTTTCAAAAGCACCGAGGCAGAATAACCATAGGGAAGACGAAAGAGCTTGGGACTCTGCGAGAGTGCTGGCTGTCAAAACAGTTACAGACTGCATGGTCCAGATGTCTAGAGATGACATAAATAAGCAAATATGTGATACCTCATTTCGGCACAAGGGTCAGGGTGGCCGAGGCATATGCAAACTGGTAGAGGATCATCAGCAAGGGATACTGGGATGAAGATCACCCTTGGAAAGGGGAACACGGTAACTGGCATCAGGAGACTAGATAGAGAAGGATGGTGGATACTTCTGCTCAAGGCGAGGTTTTTGTCTTGAGATATCCTTTGAACTGGGAGGCTCTTGGAATTTCTCTAGACATAGCAGCCGATGATACTTCGCCACAATTCCTAGCCATGAAGAAGAAAACTGGGAGCATATTTTACAAGCTCGGTTCCATCTTCAAATGGAGTGAGGGGAAAAAGGTCCCAAGTCATGAGGGGAGTCCCATTCAGGACTTGAACGCACTGATCGGGAGTGGTCCTCATAGTAGACTGGCTGGTAGCCCTTCTCAAGGAGGGAGTTCTAAAGTGGTTGCTCCTCCTCTAGGAGGGGGAAAGTAAAGGAAATGATCCACCCCTACTGGCACTCATGCACTAGCTAAAATTGGTGGGCGTACCCGAAGACGTAGAGGTGTCAAACTTCTTGTGATCTTGGAACCATGAGGTAGCTCTTCCTCCTCTGATCATTTAGCAACTCCCCCAGTGTCACCTTCTGCGCTTTCTCCATGATCTTCTATCTCCTGAATTATTTTCTTCTTCTTCAAAGACTGAAGCAAATAACTCTGGCCCTTCTGAGCCCATTGTTATTGCTTCCGACTGGGAAATGACTCTGAAACTTGGGGAGGTTCCTAAGTAAGATCCAGCTCCCATGAAGACCAGCGAGGCTGAAGGCCCTGGAGCGGCTACTCTAAAAAGGGAATCTGATGCTGACGTGGCCTCTGTGCTTCAGGGGTTTAGTGCCTCGACTGAGGCAGAGATGATGATTCAAGAAAAAGGGACTACGGTTAGTGATGCCCCTGAGTGTCAAGAGGCTGCTGCCCCCTAGGGCACAGATCATGAAGATGAAGGGGTTGTGCTTTTTGCTGCCGAGGTCCTTGTTGTTGAGGGCATAGGCCAGATGGAAGGAACCATGGCTGAGGCTGGATCGACGATCGACGATCGACGAATGTTAAAGGGAAGAGGCAGTTTCTGAACTTGATGCTGATGTGGCAGTTTAGGAAGGTGAGAAACAAGGAGAGGAATCTTCTTTGGGGAAGGCTGGGACAGAAGTGGAGGCCCCCATGGGCATGGAAGAAGACGACGAGGCTAGTATTGAAGAATCCTGGCAGGTCGAGGCTAAGGCTGCCTTCGAGTCTGAGATGCATGATGCTCTAGAGCTTGCCGTCGTTTCAGAAGAGCAGGTAGCTCAAAGGTCTATCACTTCAACAAGCTTAGTCGTTGAAGCCGAAATCTCTTCAGCAGTAGCAATCCCAACAGCATCATCTAGGCCCATATTTAGCGAGGTTTCTAATATGATTGCAGGCATGCTTCGTGTAGGCCTTCAGGGTTTAAGGAAGCTTCCTTTCAATGAGCTGGGCATGGCTTTGGCCAAGCTTAGGGAATTTGCTACCACGACTACTGTGGTTGGGATTGAGCCAGAAGTCCTTTTCCCATTTTGATGAAACCCTAAATGAGTTGGAGAGCTGGCATTCGAGAATACTGCATCGTGAAGTGGATACCAGTAAGCTAGCCTCTTTAAAGGAGTCAATCTTGAGTCGTCACGAAGAGATACATTCCTGCACTGACAAGAAGGCCACTATGACTGGCCATCAGCTGGATCTCAATAGGGAGGCACAAGCTTGCTTCAAGAGGATGATCGAAATAAGAGAGGAGATGTGAATATTAAGGTAGGAGTTCACTGAACTTGGGAAGGAGATGATTCAGAGAAGGGCCATGGAGGCCTCTTTGGTTGCAGATTTGTCCGAACTCACTCGCACCATTGAGTCCAAAACTTTGACTATGCAGGAGGAGACTCAAATGGTGGCTGAATTGAAGGAGACTTCTCTTGTAACATGCAGAGCAGATATCAATAAGATAATGTATCATTTCTGAAAGTGACTTTTCTTTTGCCATCACTTGTAAGAAGTTTGAACTGCTGAATAAAATGCTTCTTTCTCTTCTTCTGGCTGACTTTGCTGCATGATTTCATTCTCCTCTTACTCTGCTACACCTCATGTGCTTTCTTTGGGTTTTGAATGCCTCTCGAAATTTTTTATTTTTTTTCTAAAGGGACTAATACCCTAGGCCTTGTTTAGTCCCATGACGGGCTGTCGTGGCTTGGACAGCTTCGAAATGGGGAGTCATTGCTTTTTATCCTCTTAATGTTTGATTGGCCAAGGGCTCATTATTCATTTTCCTCATCATTTGGTGAGCTTGTTCACTATAGATAGTCTAATCAGGAGATGCTTTTGCCCCCATTAGTGGAACATTCACTTCAAACCCATCGTAGTTTCTGGTCTCAGGCACGAACTCCTTGAGATGTTTTGAAGCAAAATGCATGACCTCCAATCGGCTCTAGAGATTGCGAACTTCGCTTCTTAAGTCGGCTAAGGGATCCTACTCTTGAGGCGAAGAAGACTGTCCTTTCTCACACTGCTCTCCTCCTGCTAAACCAGGGGCAGTGTAGAACTTGTGGCTGGTCACCGATCTATGCTAACCTAGTTGTGGGACAAGGAGCATCCTCTATGCTTATAGCAACCAAATTTTGAAAAATCTTTCGCGACGGTTCACGTGCCACTTCTGATTTCAAAAGTGCAATGGAGATGTGCAGGACCTTTTGATGTTTTGAGTATAGGTAATCTTTGAAGCTGGAATTCTATCCCCATGACTTACACAATCTCAAGAGTGACCTCTGGTTCAACTTCTAGCCAAGATAGTTCAGAACTGGCGATAGAGGGTGAGGACTCCTCTCCAAATGAAGAAGGAGTTTCTTCAGGGATGATAGTTGGGATGCTAGAATGAATAGGGGTTAAAGGGAGAATTCTACCTTGCCCTTCTTCTTCTTTGAACATGTTTACCAATGTTCTTCCCACATCATCAACATCTTCGTGAGGTGAAGATGTTGTCTTCATTGTAGACTTGTGATCCCCCTTATTCAGCTTCTAAGGCGACATCAGATCTGTGAAGTAATACTTAGCATCAGCGTAGAGAGTTCCGGCTACAGGAAATGGTCTTTTGTCGACATAGACCATATGTTGTCTCCCATCTCTGCTATACTTGAAGCATTGGTATGTCAATGGAACCACTCCCTGGTCATGAGCCATGGCCGACTGAGGAGGATGTTGTAAGAAGTGTCGGTGTCGATTACATGAAATGGAGTGTAAACGTTCAGCTCACCGATCTTAAAACGAAGGCGAACTGTGCCAGCTAGCTTCTCTCCTGACTGGTTGAACCCTTGAACTATGACGTGGGTCGGAGTAAGATCTTTGGACCCTAACCCCAATCAAGTAAGGATCCTCCTTGGGATAAGATTGACTGTCAACCCTCCATCTAACATAATTCGGTTGATGGGGCATGCATGTAATTCACCTGTCACGAAGAGAGGGCGATTATGAAACTTTTCTCCCAATTGCATATCGTCCTCTGAAAAGGTGATTGGCATACATCCTCCTAAAATCGTCGGGTCCACCTCAATGGGTTCTGCTTCGGTCTCGTACACTTCTGGGTTAAAGAGAGCCTGAACCAAAGCCATCCAGTAATCCTTTGAGAGCACGAGGGTGTCATAGATGCTAAGAAGGGCTGGAAGCTTCCTCAAATGCCCTATCACATCATATTTCACCTTCTCTTGCTCAAGGCTTTGTGCTCCTAATCCTGCCACTGGTTTGGGTGGTATGTTGGGTTGAGGAGCTCGTTTGGGTGGAAGAGGTTTATTTTGGCCTGACGACTGACTTGACTGCACAATGGGCTTGGATTGGGTGATGGAGGTTTGAGGTTTTGAAAGCGATTGAGTAAGAGGTATCGCAGGGGATTGGACAATAGGTGGATTGTTTGGGGTATTTGGATTAGGAAGGAGCCCGAGGAGCAGATGGATAGGCAAATTGATATTCAGATTAGGGCAAAGTGGTTAACTAGGAAACTTCAAAGTGCCTGACTTTCACGATGGAGGTTGCAGCATCTTCCTCGATCTGAGGCTCATTTGCCCCATGCTGGGTGATACTCTTAAGATTTGCACCATATGACAAGCTTCTTGAGAATAAACGCTCTGCCCCCTTGATTCTCTTAGTCTCGGCTCAAAGTCTGGCTCAGGGGGCCAATGGGGTTTCTTTGGCTTTGAATTTTTGTGCAGCATTGAAGAAGGTGGCTCTGCTTTCGCTTTAGCTGCTAGGGCATCAGCAACTATTAAGAATCCATCTGCTTGGTCCAGGGTCTTTTTCAACCGCTTTAGTTAAGTCTTACTTATGTTGATTCCTTCAAATTCTCTATCGAGAGCCTCGAAGTCTGGACAGTTCAAGGTGGTACCTGCAGGAGACAAAGGAGAAGAAAGATGAGAAGTAGAAAAAGAAGAAGGAGAAGGGCCAGAAAGTGGGGGACTTTTAAGGTCGTTCCCCTCATCGAGCCAATCTGGGCATCTTTTTACGTCATCACCAGGGTTGGACATGTGCAGGGGGTCTTTTAGGTTTTTCCCTTGCTTAGACCGTTGGGCATTGCTTTTAATGTTGTCACACTCATTGGACGTGCTCTGAGGAGAAGATGCTCAAGGATGTCCTCTTGATGGTGTGAGGAAGGAAGGAGGATCGTGTCAAGGATGAAATCCAGTAAGGTTGGCAGTGGGGGAAAGGGCCTAAGAAATTCCTGCTCGACTGGCAGTTGAGCCATCTTATTTCTCCGACGAATAGCCCTTGATGCCGTCTCCTTCTGGTTTTCTGAGGTGGTTCTTGATTTGTTTGGTTAGGCTTCTAAACAGCCCTAGCTTGACGAACTGCTTCTCTCCTTAAAGACTTGAGTCTTCTTCGCTCATGGTGGACTATCCATGGCTGAGAAGCCGAGGGTTCAACAGGCGCTGAATCATTATTATGCGAGTCTTGTGTTGGGAGGCCCTCTTGCACCAATAAAGCAGTGACTTGGGGATCCCTTGTTGGAACGTTGTAAGACTCTTGACATTCCTAAATTTTCTCTGTGATTATATCATGGAAACTGGTACATTCCCACAGGTAATGCTGTCCTCAGTTCCCCAGGCAAGGGGTCGAGGCTGCCTTGCCAATTTTGGTGGGATAAGACCTTCTCGAAGCATGATGGCAAAGAAGACTCGAAGGATAACAGGCGCACCATCTTCTTCATCGACAATCACTACGTGAAAGGCTTTTGTTGCCCCTAATGCCTTCTTGAGTTCTCAGATGCAAGAGACTTGTAACCTCCTAAATAATGGGCTTTCTAGCTTGTAACTTGTAACTCCTTTTTAATGTAATAAAAAGAGTTTAAACTTTGTTTGGACTGTTTTTCTTACTTTGCATTACGTCTCTTTCTTGAATATGCATCATGGATAGTATTTCTTTAGGTATCGCCCATTGATAGGGGGCATTGCCTCCTCGCCATCAGAATGTGCTAGTATGTAAGCTCCATTTGGCAAGACCTTTTTAAATATAAAGGGACCTTGCCATTTGGGTTCAAACTTCCCTTTATACCGGCCATACATAACATCCGACCTCTTAACGGCCAGAACTAGATCCCCACGAGCAAATGAGCGGACCTTGACTGACTTGTCAAAAGCCCTCTTCATTCTCCCTTGGTTGAGTTTGAGGTTCTGCTAAGCATCTAGCCTCTTTTCATCGAGTGCATCCAATTCTTGATATCGAAGTTTGACTCTCTCATCTTCGGTTAGTCCTTGATGTACAACGACACACAATGAAAGGATTTGAATTTCGAGGAGTAAAACTACTTCACCCACATAGACAAGAGAATAAGGAGTGGAGTCAGTAGCATTTCATGTAGTAGTACAATAGGCCCATAGTGCTTTGGGAAGCTTCTAGTGTCAGTTCCTCTTTGTCAGTGATACTAATTTTCGTAAAATATTGCACAGAGTCTTATTGAAGGCCTCAGCCAAGCCATTCACCCGATAGTGGTACATAGTCGAGTATCTCCATTTGAAACCGAACTGGTTAACCAAACGATCAATGTGGTGACTTTGAAATTGAGGCCCATTGTCCGAGATAATCCGGCCAAGCACCCCAACCCGGTATATAATGTGATGTCGAACGAAGTTGGCCACCGTTGTCCCAGAAACTTGCTTAAGGGGGATGCTTCAGCCCACTTAGGGAAATAATCTGTTGCAGCTAGAATAAAGACATGGCTTATTGCCGAAGGAGGGTCAATAGGCCCTATAATGTCCATACCCCATTGTGAGAAGGGCCATGACGCCACTGTAGGCTTTAAGGGCTTTGTAAGTTGATGAACAAGGCTTGAATGTATTTGGCATACCTGGCACTTTTTAGCATAGTTTAAGGAATCAACAATCATAGAAGGCCAATAATACCTCAATCTGTGTCTCCGTTCATAGATCTTGGGTCAAGACTGATGTAGTCCACATTTCTAAGAAGAATACTGTCAAATGACCGTTTGAAGAGAGCATCTCCTTCTAGGAGAGTATACTTGGTGGACATTTGGCACACACTGTTGCCCTCGACACGATCTTTTGGGAGTCTACCATGTTTAAGAAAACCAGCGATGTGTTCTCTCCAATCTTCTGCCTGCTCGATTTCCGTGCATATTAGATCGAAGAACTTGGGTTCCTGGTTTTGATCCTTAGCTCCTTGACTCTGTGCCATTTCTTGTTCAGTCTTAATTACTTCTTTAGCTTATAGAAGTGCTCCAAATGGATAAGGAGGGCACTCAGGGAAGATATTCTTTCATCATCCGCATCTACCTTGGTTCTTAATTCAATGTGTCTCCATTCTGTCACCCAGACAAGCGTGGGTCCTGATGAGGATAATTGAATTGTGGCGTCGAGTTTTGCAAGTGCGTCAGCCCGCGAGTTTAACCTCCTGGGGATGTGACTTAGGGATACGTCCTCCAATTGGGTCATAAATGATTTTGCAGTATCCTGATAAGGCTTGAGAGTGTCTTTCCTCACGTCATAGGTCCCTTAGAGCTGTTGGATAACCAACTCAGAGTCACCATAGATCTTGAGCTGCTCCAAGTCTAGGTCGAAGGCTCTCTCTAGACCAATATAAAGGCCTGATATTCTGCCTCATTATGAGAACCGACCTCGACGAGAGAGAAAGAAAGTGGTAATACTCCTCCTTTCGGGGTTAGGAATACCACTCTAGTGCCTCCTCTGTCTGATTGGAAGGCTTTGTCGAAGTATAATTCCCACACATGAGCAAGGTTAGGACAAAGTACTTCTTCATCAAGGAAGTCGCTTGATAATGGAGATTCTGCCGGTACAGGGTGTGCTGCGAGAAAATCATCGAGGGCCTGGCCCTTGATTGACTTTTGTGGGACACACGTGATGTCAAATTCCATCAGCAATAATGCCCACTTAGAAAAGTGTCTTGACAAACATGGACATGTCATGAGAAACTTTTTAGAATCTGCTTTTGATCTAAGTTTCACTTCATGACCAAGTAAATAATGACAAAGCTTTTATACTACGAAGATTAGAGCAAGGCACATCTTTTCTATATGGGGATAATTCTTCTTGGCTCCCTACATCCTGTGGTTGAGATAATATAATGTTGTTTCTTTTCCCTCGTCATTGTTTTGTGCCAACAATGCCTCGAGTGACTCATCAAGAGCGATCACGTACAAGAAGAGAGGTATTCCCCGCACTAGTGTAGAGAGTATTGGAGGGTTGAGTAAATATTGTTTGATGTCATCAAGAGCTACTTGACATGCTTCATCCCAGATGAATGGGGTATCTTTCTTTAACAGGTGCATAAGGGGTTTACAGCAACTTGAGAGGTTTGAGATGAACCTGCGGATGTACGCTAGCTACCCTTGAAGAGAGCGCAGTTCTCGTAGTGTAGTTGGTGGTGACATTTCTTGGATCGCCTTGACCTTGATTGGCTCTACTTTAAGCCCTCGATGTCTGACAACGAACCCCAAGAATTTTCTTAAACACACATGAAAAACGCATTTTAGCAAGTTCATTTTAAGTTGATGAAGGCGTAGTCGCTCAAACACCTTTTCAAGGTCTCTCATGTGAGCATCCTTCTCTTCGGATTTTACCATCAAGTCATCTACATAACACTCCACCTCCTTGTGCATCATGTCTTTAAAGATGGTCGTCATTGCTCTCTAGTATGTGGCACCAGCATTCTTTAATCCAAAAGGCATCATTATGTAACAGAAGAGCCCTTTTGGAGTTAAGAAAGTAGTGGGTTGTAGAGTCGATGTGATTATATTCGGAGTATCCACATGAAGGAGAAGATCAGGCAGTGGGTTGTAGAGTCGATGAGCATCTCGATGAATGCAAACGAGAAGTCATCTTTAGGATAGGCGGTATTGAGGTCGTGGAAGTCAACGCAAACCCTGATTTGACCATTCTTCTTCTTGATTGGAACAACATTTGCTAGCCATTTCGGGTACTTGACTTCACGAATGAAGCCTGCTTGTCTGAGTTTGGTAACTTCAACATCTATCTGCATTTCGAGGTCAGGCCTAAACCTCCTTGATTTATGTTTGACAGGTTTGACAGTTAGATTAATGTCGAGATGGTGAACGACGACTTGAGGGTCTAAACCAGGCATCTGATGGTAATGCTAAGTAAAGACGTGTCGGTTTTCTCATAAGAAAGTAATGAAATTTTCTTTTTCTTTGGAGACATATTTGACGAGATGAAAGTATGCCTAGGGTCGGCTTCATCCCCTAGATTTATTTCTTTGAGCTCATCAGCAGTAGCTTGGATGCCTTCTTCCCATTCTTTTGAGGCCTCTTGCAACTCTTCCTCATTGTTTTCAGTGGCTTTTTCATCAACCTTAAGTGCAGAGACCCACAACCCTGACATCTCTGCCTCCAATAAGGCTCCAAAGTAGGTCAGGATTTCTGCACCTTTCTCGAACCAAGGGGCAGAAGGGTCCACCTCAAACGTGGAATGCCTATAAGGCTGCAGGGGCTCATCTTGAAAATTAAGGGGGATTTGAGATTCAGCGATTGTGGGGGGAGAAGTGTCCTTGTACGAATCACACGGTCTTTGAACGGGTGTCTGCAGCGTTTGCCCTGATCTGGCAAGTACTTTATGGACTTGTACCATGTGGCAAGCTTCCTGAGAGTAGAAGCTTTGCCCTCTTGATTCTCTCAGTCTCTGCTCAAAGTCAGGCTCAAGGGGCCACTGGGGTTTCTTTGACTTTGACTTCTTGTGATTCTTTGTAGAAGATGGCTCTGCTTTGCTTTTAACTGATATGGCATCAACAACTGTTAAGAATCCAGCTGCCTAGGCCAAGGTCTTTTCAACCACTTCCGTTGCGTCCTGCTTATGTTGATTCCTTTGAATTCTCTGTCAAGAGCTTCGAAGTCTTGACATTCCAAGGTTGTACCTGCAGGAGACATAGAAGATCAAGGATGAGAAGAAGAAGAAGAAGAAGAAGGAAAAGGGTCAAAAAGTGGGGGACTTTTATGGTCATTCCCCTCATCAGATCGATCTAGGGAGCGTTTTACGTCATCATCAGGATTGGACATGTGTAGGGGGTCTTTTAGGTATTTCCCTTGCTTAAACCATTGGGGGGTGCATTTAACGTCGCATCCTCATTGGACTTGCTCTAAGGAGAAGATGACTCAGGGACGTCTTCTTGATGGGATGGAGAAGGAAGAAGGATCGTGCCTGGGATAAAGTCTAGTAAAGTTGGCAGTGGTGGAAGGGGCTTGAGAAATTCCTGCTCAACTAGAGGTTGAGCAATCTTATTTCTCTGGCAAGCAGCCCTTGGTGCCCGTCTCTTTCTGGTTTTCTGAGGTGGTGCTTGATTTGTCTTGCTAGGCTTATGAACAACCCTAGCTTAGCGAACTGCTTCTTGACTTAAGGACTTTAGTCTACTTCGCCCGTAATGGACTATCCATGGCTGGGAAGTCGAGGGTTCAACAGAATCTAAACCGTTACCATGAGGGTCTTGCGTTGGGAGGTCCTCTTTCACCGATGGAGCAATGGTTTGGGGATAACTTTCTGCAACGTTGTAAAACACTTGACATTCCATCATTTTCTTTGCGAATACCTCATGGAAACGGACGCATTTCCATAGGTAGTGGACCCATATCGGGTGATACAGGCACCAATGGTCCTCAGTCCCTTGAGTAAGGCGTCGAGCCTACGTTGCCTATTTCGGTGTGACTAGACCTTCCCGAAGCATTTTAACAAAGAAGGCGTGAAGGATTCCTGAGGCTTCATCTTCCTCTTTGACGGTTACTGCATGGGAGGCTTCTGATGCCCCGAATGCCTTCTTTAAGTCTTCAAGCTTGATTCGACCCTTCTAAATCAGGGCCTCGATAATATCTTTTAGGGTGAAGCAGTCATCTTTGGGATGATTGATCCTTCGATGACAAGCACAATAATTTTCCTGAGTATCGAGCCCAGCTTGCTCAAGGAACTTGGTTTCTGAAAGCTCAATCATATTATGTTCCAATAATAACCAGAACAGTGCAGGGACTCATTCTTTCTCAAAGGGGTAGACCTTATTTCATATGCCTGGTAAAATAATCATCCCGATTAAGGTTTATCAACAGGGGTACTCGGTTGTACAACTGTTATTGCTTGCTTCCCTGGGGCATTGTTTTTACTGTGCTCACCCCCTTGGAGAGTTCCAAATTTTGGAATGGAGCCTTCTTCGGATCATTGACAGTGGCAACTGCACTGATTACTCCTTTTTGTTTGCTGCTCTGGATGTTAGTCCGAGAGCTATCATTGCCCCGGTTGTTTCCTTATCTTGCAGACGGTGGTCGTGACCCACTGTGGTGGCGTGATAGGCTTTCTATACGGACTGATTTAGAGATCAATTCTGGCATGGAGGTTGGATTAGAGGCCTCTACATGTAAAGCAATTTCAGGTCGCATGTTCCGCACACAAGTTTTAACTGCTTCCTTCTCAGACATGGGATTGGCGAGCAGTTAAATTTCTCCATCTTGATATGAACGGGTCCATGGGCTCATCGGGGTCTTAGGTCAGGGTGAGAAGCTTGATGTTTTGAACCTCTCCCTCGACCTCATAGAAACGCTGATGGAACAGCTTCTCCATTGCCTCCCATGTATGTACTGGGTTTGGAGGGAGTCGAGCATAACGCTGAAAAGCTGGGCCGTCAAGGGTCTCAACAAACTGAAAAAGAAGGAGTCTCCCATCAGTCGATGTTTCTCAACATGCTGCCTGGAAGTGGGCAATATGTTGATTTATGGACGTGGTTCTGCTGAATAGGGGAAACTTCCCTTTCTTATAACCTGAGGGAAACAGGACCTAGTCAATGTTTGAAGGGTACGGCCTTTGATAGGGCATTGCACCCTGTATCCCCGAATTTGCCTGTTCTTTAACCTATGGGTTACCATAGCATCAATGTCTACCTGTGAGATGGGGTGAGGGACAAAATTGCCCTATGAGGTAGAGGGAAGGGACTTCCTTGAAGGTGCACCATCTGAGTGGTGGGAAGTGACCTCATGGTTAGCTGATTGTCGTGCGGCGTCTATATGATCAATCTTCTTCATCATTTCGCGCACCATGTCTTCGAAACTTGTTCGTGTGCTCTTCATGCGAGTCAGGTTTGTTTATAACCATTATGCTGATTTTTTCCAAGAAGATCAGCGTTAGTTGGAGTTGAGGGCTTGTGAACTTGACGGGTCACACGCGGTAGATCGGTCAACATGCCTAGACTAAACGCGGCTCTTATATGCCGATCGCGTGAGGACCAGTTCTCAATGGTCTTGGGACCATGGCTGCTGAGTGGCTGCATCTTCTACGACACTAACCACAGTGCAGGGCTCATGGAGCTCATCTTTAGGCTTCATCATCAGAAGAGGATATAAGGGGTTCAGGCGAAGAGGGTCATCAAAGTTGGTTACCCCGACCGCCTTGGTCACTTGTTTGGTCAGAATTTGCAGACCCGTATCATGTTTAGTTTTGAGGTTTTGATGGACCTCGTGCCAAAACTGTGAGCGAGACTGTAGCTGGTTGGCTCTTCTTGCACAAGAGAGGGTTGTCTTCATCAAGTGTGGTAAAGGATGAGGGTCAAGGACTGAAGTTAACCAAGGACTAAGAGGATGAAGGACTTGATTGTCCATCAGGTCTTTGCCCCGAGCTCTCTTGTGGGCTCCAGAGAAGTGACTGAAGTGATGGGGCTGGCTCATGATGGCACTCTTTGGGAAGGTCTTCGAGTACCATGGTTAAAGGTGCTTTTCCGAAGGAGGAGTAGGCAAAAGCAGGATTGACTCATGAGGACACTTGAGTCGAGGGCGAGGAGCTGACTGTGATGGCGACGCCTGTGCGCCCCGCAAAGAAGGATCACGGGGGAGCTAGGGGTCAGCCCAGGCCCGAGCAAGTGGTCTGCCTTAGGAGGCCAAGAACTGTGAGCAAGTGTCTGTAAGAGAACAGGTGGAGACCTGTCCCTTACAAGGTGCGCTTGTGTGTGCTGAGTAGAAGGACAAGAAGGTCATCTCCTTTGTACTCAGTTAGCGTAATGATGACGTATCCCCGAGGAGTAGGATGCATATAAACAACATGTGGAGGACCTGACCTCGAGAGGTCTGATCCTGGACATGGACTCGAGGTGAGATAAGGGAGCTCGAGTGGGTGACCCACGAGCCTTATAATGTGTTGGAGGGGTGGAGGCCGCAAGGTCTACGCCTCAATGTGTTGAGCCTCTAGGGATGAGACTCGTCGTGGCTCAAGATTGTGGGGGGTAGCCTTGCGGCGACCCATAGAAGCAATGGTAACTAGTTTGCCTTTTGCAGAGAGGGACTAGGTAGCCTTTCGGTGTACCTCATTAATACAACCGGTGGCAAGGTGCATGCAGTGTGTGACAACAGATGCGCTGTCGATGCAAGGCTCCTTGGTGGAGGTTCCACCAAATCTAGGAGATAGGGAGTTAAGGACTTTTAGATCCCTCCTCACGTCAATCCAAGTTAAGACCTAGGAGCTAGACCCGGGGTCTTTGCTCAAAAAAAGGGATTAGGAACGAAGTTGGAGAAACTTGTTCCTTGAGACACTCACGAATGCGAGGATAAGAAAATCCTCGATCCGGATGAATGAACTCAACAGCCATAAGTGATGTGTGAAAATAGAAAAACAGAAGGACAAACTAGCCAAACAAGGATCCAACTAAGGGGTAGTAAGTCCTCAGTGGAGTCGTCAAGCTCGTTATGTATCTCAATCTCGCCCTCCGGATCTGGATGATCAGGCGACGGGTGTCTCGGGTTTTAGGGAGACCCGAAACTTTGAGATCCTCTCTCGAGAACCCTGCTCGAGTGCAAGGGCAAGTGGACCAACCGATGAGAGAGGAATTTAAGGAGGGTTCGGGACTTACTCGGGCGAGCTCGCGTGGGTGCCCTCTTAGATCACGAAGAAAGCCCCCAATAGTAAAACTGATTTGGAATCGCCTCCCTTGTCCTGTATTCTCCTATTTCCTGCAATCACACACATATGGAAAATGTTATAACATAGGTGGGTCAACAGACCTTACCTTGCCTTCTTGGTGAACGCACACAAGCATGCACATTCAAGAAGAGGAAGAGAAGAATGAGAGAAGAAAGATGGGGGAGAGAAGAGTTTGACTAGGTGGGGTGATCAACACAATGACTAAACTGGTAGGTAATTGGCCTGACGTGGTAGTAAAACGGGCTCGGTAACTCAGATCGGCTAAACAAAATTACTGCTAGACAACAATACCAATACCGGCTAGGTAGACAGAGTGGCTATTTTGTCGTGGCAATAAAGTGGGCACAGTAACTCTGACTGGCACAACAACATTATGGATAAACATCAAGACTACCATGGAAGGCTAATCTCGACCCTTCTTAATCAAAACAAAAGAGTGAGAGAAAGAAAGAGAAAAAAAAATCAAAAAAGGAGAGAAGAGAAGAAGGGGAAGGGAATAGAAAGAATGAGAGAAAGAAGGGAGAAGAAGAGAGTGAGAGAGGTTAAAGGGAAAAGAAGAGGTAAAGACAGACACAGGTGGCAATGGGAGAAGAAAGGAGAAAACTCAGATGGCGATGTCTTCCACCGACTGTGACATGAAGAAAGAGAAAAGAAAAAGAACATGGGCGGCTATGTGCTTTCACTAGTGTGACAGAAGAGAGAGAAAGAAGGAAGCACAGGCGGCGATAGGGTAGCGCCGGCTGTGAAAGAAGAGAAGGAATAGAGAAGCACAAGCGGTGATAAGTTAGCGCCGTCTGTGGCAGAAGAAAAGAAGCACAGGCAGCGATAGGTTAGCGTCGTCTATGTTAAAAGAGAAGAAAGAGAGAAGCACAAGCGGTGATAGGTTAGCGCCGTCTATCACAGAAGAGAAGAAGCACAGGAGGTGATAGGTTAGCGTTGTCTGTGTCCGAAGAGATGAAAGAGAGAAGCACACGTGGCGATAGGTTATCGCTATCTGTGTTAGAAGAGAAGAAAGAGAGAAGCACAGGCGGTGATAGGTTAGTGTCGTCTATGTCAGAAGAGAAGAAAGAGAGAAGCACAAAGGGCGACAGGTTAGCGTCATCTGTAACAGAAGAAAAGAAAGAAAGAAGCACAGGCGGCGATGGGTTAGCATTGTCTGTGACAGAAGAGGAGAAATAGAAAGAACACATGCAGCAATGGGTTAGCGCCATTTGTGATTGAACAGATAAAGAATGAACTTTGGCAGAGGCCTGACCCCACTGATCATTTCTCATGAACAGGAAGGCTTTACACGAGATGATAGACTCGCCATGCGTGAATGGAGAGAGAGAAGCAAGGAAAGAGGGACATGATAGACCAAAGGAGGAAAAAAGGGGAAGAGATAAAGATGAAAGCAGGAAAGAAGAGGGGAGAGAGAGATAGAGATGAGAAAAGAGGAGAGAGAAAGAGAGATACAGATGATACAAGAGGAGAGAGAATGAGGAAAGAGATGAGAAAAGAGGAGAGATAATGAAGAAAGAGGAGAGGAGAGAGAAAGTTACCTTATTGAGGAGTATCGCCCCTTTTCTTCTCTCTCTTCTCTCTCTCCAAGATGCGCCCATGAACTCAAGCAAAAAATGAAGTCTTTATTGAATATTGAATAATTGTGTATGTGTGTTTACAATTTGGCTTTGCATGTTTATATAGAGTTGGGCCCAAACATGGGTGTACAACCACAATCTACCTAAAATTGAAGATAATTATAATTTAATTAAATTAAAAGAAATTCTAAAAATGGGTGCAAAAGGATTGTTTTGCCCCACAGTAACAATGTGTGGAACTTCATAACAGCCCCTACTGTTGCCCGAGAACTTGCATGATCTTCCATGACTAATCCAAGATTGTTCTAATACCCGTTTGATCGAAAGATGGTTGTTTTCTTGTAAGGCTCGACATGGCGATCGATTTGATACCAATTTCGAGCCATGAATCATGTTTTTGAGCCACAATCATGAGACTTGAATTTTGAATGAATCTTGAAAACTTCAGATCGATAGTGCGCTCAGTCCTTGATGTTTTTCTTTTATTTCTTCACTGAATCTCACTGAGCATGCCATCATGATCACGTTGCAATAAACGCAGCTCGATTTCTTATCCGGATGAATATTTTGTCGTCTTGAGTTTTTGATCGGAATCTTGAAATTTGGCGATCATAATTTACAGTAGCTTTGATGCCTCCGTGTGTGAAATCCAACCATTCATCATACGCAAAGTATGAACCAAAAATAGCCTCAGACCTAACGCATGTAATACAATTGGTTTTGTGCGGATCACTTCGCGAGCGTCGTGATTTGGCCGTCTAAGTGAGGCCTACTGCTGCTGAATTTTCTGTAACTTTCTTCACAAATCAGCAACTTCTCTCTAGTTTTTCACTCTGCTCGGGATCATCATGGGGTGTACCACGTATCAAAATGCTCGTCTTGAAGATACAAACACGCTCACCAAATTTGAGTACGATTTGACTCGGAACAAGTGAGATATGTGCGTCGAAATTGACTACCCGTGACTATGAAAACAACCACCTTTAATGGTGTTTTCGTGTAGGGTGGTCACACGGGAATAGTGTGTGGCCTACCCGTTTTTGATACTTTGCCCATGACTTTGTCCTAGAGTGCCTGATTAAGCCTAAACTTGACCATAGGAGTTTTTTACCATGCCAAATCCAATGGAAGTGGTCCCACATTGTATCAAAAATATAGCTCTAGTTACGGGGTCCATTTCAGGGTGCTAGAGGCCGAGTTTTTCGAAATTCTTTCTTTGTGTTCACTGCCTTAAACATGTTTGATGGAGATAAAACTTAGCAGGTCACCTTTTGGAGTGCTTATGAAGATCTTGACCAGTTCTGGGGTCATTTAGATACTGTCGAGATTTCCACTATTCTGTCAAGATTTATTGACCTGCTTCGTCTTTGTTCCACATCAGGGACCAAGGTGCTGAAATAGGCGTTCAAACAATAGGCTCGCGTTGGCTGTGACAGAAGAGAAGAAAGAAAGAGAACCCAGGCAGTGCTAGGCTTGGCCGGCTGTGACAGAAGAGGAGAAAGAAAGAAAACCCAGGCAACGTAAGGCTTGCACCGGCTGAGACAGAAGAGAAGAAAAAAAGAAAAGCTAGGCGGCGCTAGGCATGCGCCGATTGTGACAGAAGGGAAGAAAGTAAGAGACGCCTAGCAGCGCTAATCTTAAGCTACTCGGGCTAAGACCTTGCTTAATATTCATGTGTCAGGAGCAGGAAGGCATCACACTAGGCGATAGGTCCACCATGCGTGAATGGAGAAAGAAAAGAGGAACAAAGAAAGAGAGGCATGATAGATAAGAGGAGGGAGAGAGAGAGAGAGATAAAGATGAATGCAGGAAAGAGAGGGAGAGACAAGAGAGAAAAGAAGAGATAGAGACGAGAGAGAAAGAGATAGAGATGAGAAAAGAGGAAAGAGAAAGAGAGATATATATGAGAGGGAAGGAGAGAGAAAGAGAGCTAGAGACGAGAGGAGAGGAGAGATAAAGAGATATAGATGAGAAAAGAGGAGAGAGAAAATTACCTTACAGAGAGGTATCAACCCTTTTCTTCTCTCTCTTCTCTCTCTCCAAGACACACCCATGAACTCAAAGCAAGAATTGAGACTTTATTAATCAATTTGTAAAATGAACCAATCTTTTTTTACAATTAGGCATTGTATGTTTATATAGAATTGGGCCCAAACATGGTTGAACGCCCAAAAACTACCTCAAATTGAAGATAATTACATTTTAATTGAATTAAAAAAATCCTAAAAATGGGTGCAAAAGGACTGTTTTACCCCTACCTAGTAATGTGTGGAATTTCAGAACAGTCCCTGTTGCTGCTCGAGAACTTGCGTGATCTTCCATGACTGATCCGGGTTGCTCTGATGCAAGTTTTATCGAAAGATGATTGCTCCCATGTTGAGCTCGACATGGTGATCGATTTGATACCAACTTCGAGCCATGAATCATGTTTTCAAGTCATGATCATGAGACTTGAATTTTAGATGAATCTTGAAAACTTCATAGCGATAGTGCACACGTTCCTTGATGTTTTCCGTGATTTGTTCATTGTAGTGCACTGAGCATGCCGTCATGATCACGTTGCAACAAACGCAACTCAATTTCGTGTTCGAATGAAGATTTCGTTGTCTTGAGTTTTAGTCAGAATCTAGAAATCCAGTGGCCGAAATTTACAGCAGCTTTGATGCCTCTATGTGTGAAATCCAATTGTTCATCATACGCGGGGTTTGTACCAAAGATAACCTCAGACCTTACGAACATAATGCACTTGGTTTCACATCAATCAGGTACGCGAGCGTCATGATTTAGTTCCTCGAACGAGGTGCACTGCTGCTGATTTTTCTATAATTTTCTTCAAGGATCAGCAACTTCTCTCTAGTTTCTCTCCCTGCTCAGCCATCATCACAGGGCATACCACCTATCGAAACGCTCGTCTCGATGATACGAACGTGCTCACAAAATTTGCGTGCGATCTGATTTAGAACGATAGAGATATAGGCCCCAAACGTTGCTGCCTGTGACTGTAAAAAAAACCACCATTAATGGTGTTTTAGTGCCTGGTGGCCCCACAGGAATAGTGTGCAGCCTACCCTTTTTCAGTATTTTATCCATAACTTTGTCCTAGAGTGCCTGATTAAGCCAAAACTTGACCCATTTTCGACTGTACTAGATCCAATGGTGATAGTCCCACAATTGTTTGACGCACCAAAAATATAGTTCTAGTTACAGGGTCCACTTCAGTGTCCTAAAGGTCGATTTTACCGAAATTGTTTCTTTGTGTTCACTGCCTTAGATATGTCTGATTGCGATGAAACTTGGCAAGTGGCCTTTTGGAGTGTTTATCAATATCTTAACCAGTTTTGGGGTGATTCTGAGAATGTCAAAATTTCCATTGTATGTTGAGGCTTTATTGACCTGCTTCTTTTTATTTCGCATCAGGGACCAAGGTGTTGAAAAATGTGTTCAAACAGTCGGTTATCTTTATGAAGAAGGAGGATGGGTACATGAGGCTTTACATAGACTATAGGCAGTTGAATCAGGTAGCAGTGAAGAACAAGTACCCCCTACGTAGGATTGATGACCTCTTTGACCAACTTCAAGGGGCCCAAGTGTTCTCCAAGATTGATCTCAGAATGGGTTATCATTAACTAATGTTCAAGGAGGGAGATGTCCCTAAGACTGCATTCAGAACACGATATGGCAACTATAAGTTTTTAATAAGGTTGGTCGGATTGACTAATGCCCCAGCTGTTTTCATGGACACGATGAATAGAATTTTCTGACCCTTTCTGGATGATTTTGTTGTGTTCTTTATTGATGATATTTTGGTGTATTTGAAGAGCCTAGAGGAACATGAGCAGCACCTGAGAATATTCCTTCAGGCTTTAAGATCAGAGACGTTCTATGCTAAGTTTAGTAAGAGTGAGTTATGACTTCCTAGTGTGGCCTTCCTTGGGCACGTTATTTCTAAGGATGGGGTGGTGGTTGACCCTTCTAAGACTGAAGCCGTGCTCAATTAGGAAAGATCGACAAAAGTGTCAGAGGTCCGTAGTTTCCTGGAGTTAGTAGAATATTACAGGCGCCTTGTAGAAGGATTCTCGAAGATAGCACTTCCTCAGACCTGTCTAACCCAAACGAATGTGAAATTTGTGGGGTCAGAAAACTGTGAGAAAAATTTTCAAGAACTAAAGAAGAGACTGCCCACGGCTTCAATACTGACCTTACCCGAAGGAAATGAGTACTTTGCAGTTTACACCGATACCTCTCATAAAGGGCTCGGATGTGCACTTATGCAGCGAAGAAAGGTTATTGCATATGCCTCCAGACTATTAAAACCGTATGAGCAAAACTATCCAACTCATGATTTGTACCATTCAATACCACCCAGGAAAAACCAATGTGGTAGCAAATGCTCTGAGTAGGAAGCTCATGATATAGGTGGCTCATCTAAATGTCCGAGAGATGAAGTTGTTAAAGGATGTAGTGGGATGGCATCCGGCTCCACCCCTTGGTGATGGGGTAAGTGTGACAACTTTCATAAGGGTAGAACCCCATCTTTTTCAAAATATCCGACTGGCACAAAGAAACGATCCCCAGCTCATGAAAATTTTAGAAGAGATAAAGCTAGGAAAGAGAGACAATTTCTCTATGAGCAATGATGACTTGTTGAGATTTAGGGATCCGGTCTGTATCCTAAATGATGAGAATGCGAAGAGAGCTATCTTAGAGGAAACTCACTGCTCCCGTTATTGTATACATCTTGAGAGTACCAAGATGTATCCGGATCTGAAGAAAACTTTATGGTGGAATGACATGAAAAGAGAAGTTGCATTGTTTATTTCTAAGTGCTTAACATGAAAACAAGTGAAATTCGAGCTTCAGAACCCCGCCGAGTTGTTGCATCCCTTACTCATGCCGGAATGGAAATGGGAGCACACTGCTATGGACTTTATCTCTAGTTTGCCTAGATCGAGTTTTGGGCATGGTAGCATTTGGGTTGTTGTAGACTAGCTGACCAAAGCATCCCACTTCTTGCCGATCCACATGACCCATACCTTGGATAAACTGACCCAGTTATACATCAAGGAGATAGTGAGGTTGAATGGAATACCAGTCAGCATCGTGCTCGACAGGGACACTAGATTTACCTTTAGATTTTATTCTAGTCTGCAGTCAGCCTTGGGGACGATACTTACTGTTAGCACTACCTTTCACCCCCAAACCGATGAGAAATCAGAGAGAACCATTCAAACTTTTGAGGATATGTTAAGGGCTTGTGTCATTAATTTTAAGGAAAGCTTGGATGATTATTTACCCCAGATTGAATTTGGCTATAACAGCAGCTTCCAAGCAAGTGTTCAAATGGCACCTTTTGAGGCCCTATATGGTAGAAAGTGCAGGTCACCCATTTGTTGGGACAAGATTGGCGAGAGAAGGCTTTTAGGGCCAGAAATTCTCCAAGTGACCTCAGAAAAGATTGCTTTGATTCGAGAGAGGCTCAGGACAACTCAGAGTTGGCAGAAGAGTTACACCAATAACCGAAGAAGAGACCTCGAGTTTGATGTGGGTGATTGGGTTTTCTTGAAGGTTTCACGAACTAAGGGCATTATGAGATTCGATAAGAAAGGGAAGTTGAGCCCGCGTTATACAGGACCTTTTGATATTCTGGGAAAAGTTGGAGGCGTGGCATATCAACTTGCCCTACCACCCGAATTGGCACTCATCCACGATGTCTTTCATGTATCTATGTTAAGGAAGTACCAACCCGACCAGTCCCATAATCTGATCTATGAACGTTTTCCGATCAGAGAGGACCTGACCATCATCGAGTCGGCAATTAAGATACTGGATAGAAGGAGATCCCTCTGGTCTGTGTTTTGTGGCTACCATTCCCGGGAAGAGTCAACCTAGGAATGAGAAGATGAGTTACAGGAGAAGTACCCCCATTTGTTTGTTTAACAGAGGTATGATTTTGTGGACAAAATCCTTTTTAAGGGGGGGGAGGGTTGAATGTAAGAACCCGGACTTTCCAGTTTATGGTAGTTCATCGGTGAGTCGTCAACACGGGTGATATGAAGTGCAGTTGATGTCGTGTGTGACGCTGCCACACGCGATGTTGACGAGCACGCAGACGCTGCTGCGTGTAATACTGCCAAGTGCACAGATGCTGCCGCGAGCAACGTTGCAGAGAACGCAGACGTTGACGCGAGCGACACTGTCGAGCGTGTGACACTTGTTGTACATCATTTTTTATGTACTTCCATAAGCCCATGTGAATAAATAAAGAGTCGGTGACAGTCTGGTCTCACAGGTTCATGAAACACCCGCAGACCAAGATTGTGCCTCAAATAAAGCATTTAGCCTAGTGACCTGGGTGTGGTGCACACCAAGAAAGGACTCATTGTAGCCCTATGCTAACGAGTGTAGTAGGGCATCAGACCATCACCATTGTGCTCAGAATGTCGAAAAACCCTAGAGGACCAAATTTGGGCTCAGTCGGATCTCCCTAGAGGGTTCTACGCTCATGCAGCCTCGCAACTCATGGGTTTTACCATATTGCGGTGTGGCTTCACTAAACCAGTCTCGAAAATGGGGACTGCGACAATGTTTTTCGACAGTAACTTCAAAACCCAAGACGCCTTCCTCCAAAGCCAGACGGAGCTCAAACGTTGACATGTTCTAGATCACATCAGCCCCGTCATTTTGACCTATGGCACACATTGTGGTGTGATTGAGAACCCCCATTGCCCTGATGAGTAATGTGACAAAAGAAACCAAGGAAAAAACAGGGTTCAGCAAGCTCCAGATTCGATGAAGCATAGCTCAATGTCTAAGCCTTGAATTGATGTGGGAAGGAGTTCAATAGAATCACCTCGTGTAGAGCTACATTCTGGTACAACACTAGCATTCAATCCGTGGTTCGATGAATGCAAGTCCCCATGTCGCCAAAGAAGCAAATCCAGCCAGTTGTCGGAATCTGTTTCTCAAGCAACCTTCCAAATTAGGAAAATGCACAAATCAACACCAAATCAGCCCAAACTTGGTGCAAAACAACTGCAACGGCCTCCTCTCTGACTTACAAGCAGAGCCAAGAGCTGAAACAATGCAGCTCGAAGATGCATTGGTAAAAAAAGTTCACAAAACTGGCTGGACTTCTCACAATCAAGATAAGAACGAAGATATATTGTTGAAACAGCTGAACAATTACCATAAGCTGCAGGACCAGCTTCCAAGGTCTTCCCATGCCAGAGTAACCTACATGCAAGGATGATCTCGTCATTCGGGCAAAAGATCACAGGGACATTTTGATCATTTGTGCCTAATTTTTTTGATTTTTTTTTAATTTCCTTACTTGTAATTAATCTTAACTTTTGAACATTCACCCTCGTTTGGTGAATCCTCTTTATAAGCAAGCTTAACTCACTTGTAAAGGACCCCCTTTTTCAAGCTCCACTACCCCTAAAGGTAGGGAAGAATCGAGGCTAGATTTCGCTTGTTAGCTTATCTTTCTTTGTGATCCGTCAGTCTCGACGGGAGAGGAGAGAGAGAAAACTTTGAGAAAGAAAGGATACCAGTCACGACCCCGCCCCCGACCCCCATTACATACTGAACGGAGGATGGCCGGGTGCGGGCCCGTGATCGCGATTTAGCGTATGCCACTTAGGTACGAGTGACTCAATGCTTTAGTAATGTGGTAAATGGAGCGAACCATGGAAAATAACTAAAACAATAATTCAATAAACAATAATTCAATAGGCAGATGAACATAGAAAATCACATACACCAAAAATCCACTATATAAAATTCTTCCAAAATATTACACATATCCACAATGAACAAAAACCTAGGGCCAAACTGCATAGATACAAATAAGATTTAAGCACCTTCTTCGAGAAATCTATCCTTGACTTGACACCGCAAAACACGAACACTAGATCCTGAACCTACCGCTATCAATCTATAACGAGAGGAGAAATAGTGGAATGAGCTATACAGCTCAGTAAGTAGGTCTAATCTCTATGCCTCAATAATGAGCCTACTCATGAATCATAAACAATTTATTTAACTCTACGAAATCTCAATGCAGAAGTCATAAGAATCATCTATCAGATCATTGCATCAATTATAAGCATTATATCCATAGAGCAAGTATCATTCAATCAAATTCAATCATCGACATTCACAATCACTATTCAATCATTACCCACTCACTCCCTGGCTCACCTACTCCCATAATAGCAACCCTATCCATCGGGCAAAGCCAATCCCTAGAGGGAGAGCAATGACAAGTGGGGAAATCCACTCCTTAATGCCCTCATACTGATACACACAACCCCCAACGCTCATTGGGGGTTCAATAGGCACTTACCTTGAGAGGCATCAGTCATTAGTCTCGTCTCAGTAATTCTCAGGGGGGGTGCGACCCTCCCATTTCACTTTTCCCCTAACTGCATCCTATCATTCAGCTAGTTAGGGGGTATAGTCGGCATTACTTTCCTCAGTAGCTATCCTCACTACCGATGGGTGCCCCATCGTGTAGCGAGCAGTATCAATGAAACAATGGCCAGTATCGCAGTATTATCATAGAACAGTTGTCACGACCCCACCCCTAACCACCATACTCAACGCGGCGACGAGCAATCAAGCACGGGTTCGTGAACTAATGCAATGTTTGTTCCTCAGGTAGAAGTGGACTCAACGCCTTTATATTCAGATATCGAGCAAACCATAGGAAAGAACTAAAACAATAACTCAACAAGTAGACAGACATAGGAAATTCCATACACCAAACATCCATAATATAAAAATCTTTCAAATATTACATTCAATGCGGGCATCTAGGCCGAATATTACACATATCTACCAAGAACAAAACAAAACCACAGCCAAACTGCCCAGACATAAACAAGGTCTAAGCACCTTCTTCAAGAACACTAGCTTTGTCTTGCAGCCACCAAACACAAACTTCTAGCCCTGTACCTGCCACTATCAATCTACAAGGAGATGAGAAAAAATGGAATGAGCTCTACAGCCCAGTAAGTAGGTCTAGTGTTGTGCATCTGTGGTGGTTCTATCCATATGTGACAACAGTACAATTTGTCAATATAATGTCGTAATTTAGCATAACTGCATATCAAGTCAAGACAACGAATATGAACATTGCATTTAAACGACAGTCATCACTAAATCAGTGCGATTAGAGCCTTCAATTTGTGAAATCATAAATCATTCCATCATTGTAATGTTAAACATTCCTTATAAAGAAATTCAATCATTACCCATGCACTCCCTAAATCACCTACTCCCATATTAGAGGCCCTATCCATCAGGCTAAGCCAATCTCGTTGCTTAAGACCTCTACCATCACACAAGAGGGAGGGTAATGACAAGTAGGGTATCCACTTTGTAATACCCTCAACATACTCACACAGTCCCTAGCGCACATTGAGGTTTCGATAGGTCCTTACCTTGCAAGGCATCAATCACATATCATTTCATAAATCTAGGGTGCGACCCTTTATCCTCTCCCTTAACCCGTTCCTATCATTATGCAGGTTAGGGGATATGTCGACATCTCTTTCCTTACTACCAATGAGTGTCCCATCGCATAGCAGGCTATATCATAGTATCATCCCCTATCGGTGAATGTCCCACCACGTAGTGGTCAATATCAATATAAACAGTGGCCATTCATCACTTCATCATAACAGTATCCATTATCGGTGAGTGTCCCACCACGTAGTGGTCAATAACAATATAACCAGTGGCCATTCATCGCATCATCATAATGGTATCCACTATCGGCGAGTGTCCCACCGTGTAGTGGTCAATAACAATATAAGCAATGGACATTCATCGCATCATAATAGATGAATCATATTTCATCATGAAATCATTGCATTTAAAAAAAGACATGCATTTCATAAGCTATCACAGGGCATTTACACATAAGCTTTCTCAGTAGCATTTGACATTCATTGTTAATTCATTTCATCATTATCGCGCTCGTGGCCCCTTTTCTTAGAAAGTGCAGTTTACACAGCATCATTCACATATCTTTATGGCATTCTCATGGAATTTATCATATGGCATTCACAATTATCATATATCAAACTAACTTAGCGTCGCATGGTTATAGACTCACCCAATGGCAGACAATAGTGACATGCCCCTCTTGGGAGGGTGTAGCTCTCGATTTAGGGGGAGTCTCAGGATGCCTCAAACATGAAACCTTGATCTAATGTATAGTTCTTTACACAAAAATAGTGATTTGAAGAAATTTGGGTGCCATTTGACGGGTCAAAAGCTCAGTACAAGGTAAGCATTAGTTGCTGGAAACTTCCCTGCAACAGTGAGCAGTGACGTGTTTGCGCATTTCGGGTCATAGCTCAAAATCCGTGGGGAGTTTCAAAAATCTCAAAACAATGAACTTTAAGTACATTCATAAGCTTTCCAATGGCAGTAATTTTAAGGTTTTTGGACACCATTAACTAGGTCAAAAGCATTACTCAAAGAGGGCCACAGTTGATGGAAAGACCAGTGACTATGAACAGTGTCATGGGTCGACATTTAGGGCCATATCTTATTATCCATGCAAAATATTATCATGACATAAAAAGTAAACTTTGAATATACACACATGTCTTTTATTTGGGACTAATTTGGTCCCATTTGGATGCCATTTTGTTTGTCGAACATATAGATGTAAAAACATTCACAGTTCTAGTAAATTCATATTCTCAAGTTAATATGCTTTTAAAGAGCACTGAATATTTCTTAGCTAAGCTATACTTTGGGCTTTGAACCTGGTTCATGATAAGGAGTCTCACAATGGGCAATTTCATTAGTTTCCATAAATAAAGAGGGATTGTACATGTAGTAAAAATAGTCATGGCATAGAGAAGCACAAACTAAAACTTCAAACTCATGTTAACCCATTCGCACTTCACGTTTTCTTTTATACCACCCAATCCATTTCAATATTTTACAACATTCATGGATGCATAAAGCTAAACCCACTTACTTTTACTTCTCACGGGATCACAAATCCTCACTCATGTGCTTCACGAGCTTTCCTTGGCTTCATCAGTGGGCTGTCTTGAAAGCGGCAGCAGTGAACTTCAAGAGAGAGAGAAAAGTTGAGAAAAATGGGAGAGACCATGTTGCCCAAGGCTTAAAAAGAGAGGGTGGTTGGAAAACACTGTGGTTGATGTAAGCACTCATTGATTTGACATGTACGGGGTGGCTTGAACATGTACAGAGGCAGTACATTTGACTAAGAAACTCCCGACGCTGCTCTCTCCTTATCCAACCGGCACTACTCCAACCGGCACTAAACTCTCCTTATCCAACCGGCGCTGCTCTAGCTGGCACTGATCACTTCTCATCCATCCGGTGCTACTCCAACCGGCACTGCTTTCTCCTTATCCAACCGGTGCTACTCCAACCAGCGCTGCTCCAACCAGCGCTGCTCCAACCAGCACTGCTCCAACAGGCGCTACTCTCTTCTTATCCAACCGGCGTTGCTCCAGTCGGCACTACTCTCTCCTTATCCAATCGGTGCTACTACAGCTGACGCTGCTCTCTTCTCATCCAACCGAAACTACTCCAACTAGCACTACTCCAGCCGATGCTTCTCTCTCCATATCCAACCTGCGCTGCTCCAGTCGTCGCTACTCTCTTCTCATCGAACCTGCACTGCTCCAACCGATGCAACTCCAGCTGGTGCTGCTCCAGCAGTTGCTGCTCTCTTCTCATCCAACCTACACTGCTCCAACTGATGCTACTCCAGCCATTGTTGCTCTCTCCTTATCCAATCGGTGCTACTCCAATCAGTGCTGCTCCAACCGGTGCTGCCCTCTCCTTACGCGGCGATACTGGCTTGGGAGAAAATTGTGGCCCTTACAAAGTTCCCACTACCAATGGGTGTCCCATTGCATAGTAGTCACTATTATGGCCTCTTATCATGCTCAAGAATTAAATTTCATTCATGCTAAATCAATGCATTATAACAGATAAATAAAATTACATCATGCAAGAACGGCGTCTTACTCAGAATCATTCAGCATTCACAAATCATTATAACATTTATCATGCAGCATCCATTGCATGAGCTATCTCGATGAATTTACGCTTAGATATCATTGGTAGCAATTCGACACTTATCATGTAACATTCATCATAGAAAGATCACATTAGCTTTGCAGTTATCCATTTATCACGTAGTACATAGTTGCGTAGCACCATCGACATAACATTATGGCATTCACATGAAAAACATCACATAATACTCACATTTCTCACTTATCAAAGGTGTTATATAGATACTTGAATAGCTTAATGAGTAATCCCGAGAAAGGTGGCAAAAGACAAGCATAACACTAATTTTTGTGAGGTGCAACAGTGACATGCCCCTCTTTTCCAGGGCGTAATTTCCCAATCTTAGGGAGATTTTCAAAATACTTTAAACATGCAACATGAATTTCATGCCCAGGCTTTAAAATGGTGGTGATTTGAAGAAATTTTAACGAATTCTGATAGGTCAAAGACTCGCCTCAAGATGATTGAAAGTTGTGGGAAATTTCCTGCAACAGTGGGTAGTTACATACCCACAAAGGAAGAGAGAGAAAAAGCAATCGACGCTGGGCTTCATCGACTATGTTTATACAGAGGAGAAGAGAGAGAAGACACAGTCAGTGCTAGCCTTCACCAACTGTTCTAGAAGAAGAGAGAGAAAATGTAGTTAGCACTAGGCTTCACCGACTGTGTTAGAAGAAGAGGGAGAAATCCATCCGACGCTAGGCTTTGCCGATTGTGTCAGAAGAGAAGAGAAGGAGAGAACCAGTCGATGCTAGGCTTGCACTGGTTGTGATGGGAGAGAAGCAAGAGAAAGAGAACGAGCCGGCACTAGGCTTGCACTTGTTGTGATGGGAGAGAAGTAAGAGAGAGATCGAGCCAATGCTACTCTTCTCGAACTGCAACATAAGAGAAGAGAGAAATACTGCTGGCGCTAAGCTTCACCAACTGTGACAGAAGAGAAGGGAGAGAAATCCAGCTGGTGCTAAGCTTCACCGATTGTGGCAGAAGAGAAGAGAGAGAAATACAGCCGGTGCTAGGCTTTGCCGATTATGACAAAAGAGAAGAGAGAGAAATCCAGCTGACGCTAGGCTTCACCGAATGTTATGGTCATTGATTCAAAGAAGGCTCCCTCCTAAACTTTGGACCTCTCTAAAGGGGTAAGCACAGCACAGGTAACACCCCACGCTGGCAAGCAACAATAGTCGTACAATCGGGTACCCCCACCAGCCAACCTTGATCGGGGTGATTATTTCACCAGGCATAGGAACAAGGTCTATCGCTTCGAGAAGGAATGGGTCCCTGCGTTGTTCTGGTTATTATTGGAATAGACTATGATCCAGCTTCCAGAAGCCAAGTTCCCTGAGCAACCTGCCTTAACACTCAAGCAATTATTGTACCTACTATCGGAGGATCAATCATCCCACAGATGACCACTACATGCTGAAGGATATTATTAAGTCTCTGATTCAGAAGGGTCAGATAAAGCTTGAAGACTTAAAGAAGGCCTTTGGGGCAGCTTAGGCCTCCCATGCCATAACCATACAAGAGGAAGAAAAAATGCCTGGTATCTTTTATGCCTTCTTCATTAAAATGCTTCAGGAAGGCATAATCACACTAAAGCAGGCAAGGCAACCCCGTCGCCTTGCTAATGGGACTGAAGATATTTGGTGCCTGCACCATCAGATAAGAGGCCATTACCTTCAGAATGCACAAGTTTTCTTGATATATTCGCAAAGAAAATGAGGGATTGTTAGGAGTTTTACAATCTCCCTGTAAGTGGTCCCCAAGTCATTCCTCTATCAGGGCGAGAAGATCTCACAAAGCAGGACCTTCCTACCAATGACTCGGACTCCGTCGAATCCTTGACTTCCCAGCCATGGATAGTCTACTATTGCTGAAGCAGACTCAACTCCTTAAGGAGAGAAGCAATTCGCCAAGCTAGAGCTGTTCGCAAGCCCAGCGAGATGAATCAAACATCACCTTAGAAAACCAGAAAGAGACGGGCACCAAGGGCTGAAGAAACAAGACCGTTCAATGCACAGTCGAGCAGGAAGTTGCCCCTTCCTCCACTGCCAACTATACTGGACTTCATCCTTGGCATGATCCTTCTTCCTTTTTCATCCTGTCAAGAAGACGTTCCCGTGCCATCTCCCACTCAGCACACGTCCAATGAGGGTGACGACATTAAAAGCACTCTCAAACAATCCAAGCAAGGGAAAGACCTAAAAGACCCCTTGCACCCGTCCAACCCTAGTGATAATGTAAAAAGCTGCCCAGATCGATCTGATGAGGGAAACGACCTTAAAAGTCCCCCACCTTCTAACCCTTCTCCTTCTTTTTCTCCTGCTTCTCATTCTCCCTCTTCTACGTCCTCTGCAGGTACAACCTTGAAATGCCCGGACTTCGAGGCTCTCGACGGAGAATTCGAAGGAATCAATATAAATAAGACACAGCAGAAACGATTGAGAAAGATCCTAGCACAGGCAGTAGGATTCCTAATAGTTGTTGATGCCCTGGAAGATAAAACCAAGGCAGAGCCACCTTCTTCAAAGAAGCGCAAAATGTCGAAGCCAAAGAAACCCCAGTGGCCCCCTGAGCTTGACTTTGAGCAGTTACTGAGAGAATCAAATGGGTAAAGCTCCTATTCTCAAAGAGCTTGCCACAAGGTGCAAATTTCAAGAGAAATACCCACCACAGGGCAAATAAATCTCATATCAGAGAGGATGCTGCAGCCTCCACCGTAGAAGTTGGGCACCTTGAAGTTCCCCAGTCTGCCACTGCCCCCTAATCCAAAGACTAGTCTGCCTATCTTACAGTCCCCTGGGCTCCTTCCTAATCCCAATACTTCAAACAATCCACCTATTCTCCAATTCCCTAGGACCCCTTTGATCCCATACACTCAGCCTCTTTCAAAACCTCAAACTTTCGTCACTCAAACCAAGCCCGTTGTGCCATCAGGTCAGCCAGCCGGCCAAAATAAACCTTTTCTACCTAAACCTTCTCCTCAACCCAACATAACACCCAAATCAGTGGCAGGACCAGGAGCACAAGGCCTTGATCAAGAAAAGGTGAAATATGATGTGATAGGGCATCTACGGAAACTTTCGACTGTTCTCAGTATCTACGACGCCCTCATGCTCTCGAAGGATTATTGAATGTCTTTGGTTTAAGATCTCTCTAATCCAAAAGTCTATGAAATCGAAGTAGAACCTATTGAGGCCGACCCGACAATTTTAGAAGGATGTATGCCAATCACCTTTTCAAAGGACGATCTGCAGCTGGGGGAAAATTTTCATAATCTCCCTCTCTTTGTTACTGACATATTACATGCATGCCCCATCAACTGAATTATGTTAGATGGAGGGTCGGCAGTCAACCTTATTCCAAGGAGGATCCTTACTAGATTAGGGTTGGGATCCTTACCCAATTAGGGTTGAGTTCCGAACATCTTAACCCAACCCACGTCACAGTTCAAAGGTTCAACCAATCAAAAGAGAAGCCAGCTGGCACAGTACGCCTTCGTTTTAAGATCGGTGAGCTAAACGATTACGCTTAGTTTCATGTAATCGACATCGACACTTCCTACAATATTCTCCTTGGTCGGCCATGGCTCCATGAGAGAGGGTGGTTCCATCAACATTACACCAATGTTTCAAGTATAGTCGAGACAGGCGATAGCATACGGCTTATGCTGACAAAAGACCGTTCCCTGTGGTCAAAACTCACAATGCCGATGCTAAATATTACTTCACGGATCTGGCGTCGCCCCAGAAGCCAAACGATGGAAAATCACAAGTCTGCAATGAAGACAACATCTTTGTCTCATGAAGATGTTGAGGATGTTGGGAGAACATTGGTGAACATATTTAAATAGGAAGAATGGTAGGGCGGAATTTTACCCCTAACCATCTTTCAATCTTTTATCCCAACCGTCATCTGTCAAGAAACTCCTACTTCGTTTGAAAAGGAGTTTTCACCCTCTACCCTCAGTTCTAAGCCACAGTGGTCAGAAGATGAACTAGAGGTCATTTATGAGATTGAGCAAGCCATGGGGATAGAATTCTCGGCTCCAAGGATCACCTATATGGACCAACAGAAAGTCCTGCATATCCCCATTGCGCTCTTGAAAGCCAAAGTGGCACGACAAACGCCGCGAAATATTTTTCAAAATCCAGTTGCTATAAGTATAGAGGATGTTCCTCGAACTGGTGACTAGTTGAAAGTTCTACTTTTCCCTGACCTCTCAAAAGGAGAGCAGTTCGATAAAGAACAAATTTCTTCCCCTCAAGGATAAGATCCCCTAGCACACTTAAGAACCGAAGTTTACAGTCTCTCGAGTCAGTTGGAGGTCATGCGTATTGCTTCAAAACATCTCAAGGAGTTCATGTCGGAGACTAAAAGCTATGATAAGCTTGAAGTAAATGCGCCACTAATAGAGGTCGAAGCCCCTCCTGACTGGACTATCTATAGCAACCAGGCTCACCAAATCATGAGGAAAATGAACTATGAGCCCTTAGCCAATCAAACATTAAGAGGAGAAAAAGCAACGACTCCCCATTTCGAAGCTATCCAAGCCACGACAGCCCACCATGGGGCTAAAAAGGCCTAGGGTATTAGCCTCTTGGGACAATAAAAGTGTCGAGAGGCATTCAAAAAAGAAATCACATTAGGTGCAGCAAAAGTAAGAAGAGAATGAAATTATGTAGTAAAGTCAATCAAAAGAGAGAAGCACTTTATACATCAATTAAAAACTTATACAAAGTACTGGCAAGAGGAAATGACATGCTTAGAAACTATCGATCATCTTATTAATCTCTGCATTGCATGCTGCAGGAGAAGTCTCGGTGCCCTGGACACGCTCCTTCAGTTCTGCCACCGTTTGAGTCTCCTCTGCCATCGTCATAGTTTTCGACTCAATTGTGCCATTAAGTTCGGACAAATCTTCAACCAATCAAGCCTCCATGGCCCTCCTTTGAACCATCTCCATCTCAATGCCAGCAAATTCCTGTCTCAGTAATTGCGTCTCTCCTTTGATTTCAATCATTCTCTTAAAGCTTCCTTTCACCTCCCTCTTGAGATCCCGCTGAAGGCCAGTTATCGTGGCCTTCTTCTCGATGCAAGCATCTATCTCCTCACGACGACGCAAGATAGACGCTTCCAAGAAGGCTAGCCTGCTATTCTCTTCCTCATGATGTAGCACCCCCAACTGCCAGCTCTCCAACTTGTTTAGAGTTGCATTAAAATGAGAAAGCACTTTTGGTGCAATCCCAATTGCGGTGGTCGCAACAAACTCCTTCAGTCTTGCCGAAGCTTTGCCTAGCTCATTGAAAGGCAACTCCCTTAAGCCTTGAAGGCCTACTTGAAGCATGTTTGCAATCATGTTAGAAACCCCACTAAAAATGGGCTTAGATGGCCTTCCTGGGATTACTACTTCGGAAGAAGCCTCAACCTGCCGGGGTTCTTCAGTGTCAGCCTCCCTGCCTTGACCTTGTCCCATAGGGACCTCTACTTCTATCCCAACAGGTTCTGAAGAAACATATTCCCCTTGCTCTTCATCTTTCTAAACTTCCACTTCAGCATTAGCAAGTTCAGGAACTGCCTCCTCTCCAGCCAATTCAGCTCTAGCCAAGGTTTCTTCCATTTGGCTTACACTTTCAAAGGTCAGAACCTCGGCCACGAAGGGCTCAGTCCCCTCATCTTCATGTCCTGGGACCATGGAGGCAGCAACATCTCGGTGCCCTGACGCATCATCAACTATGGGCTCTTTTTCTTGAGTCATAGTCCCTGCCTCAGTCAGGGCACTGAGCTCCTGATGCACGGAGACCACATCAACATCAGATTCCCTTCCTAAAGCAGATTCTTTGGGACCTGCAGCCTCATCAGTACCCGTTCGAGCTGCCTCCGACTTTGAGACTGCCCCTGTATTTACTACCACAAGATTCGGAATCACCTCCCAATCAGAAGCAATGACAATGGGCTCAAAGCTACCGGAGTCGCCTGCCTCAGTTTCTAAAGAAAAAGAAGACAATTCAAGAGAAGCAGAAGGTGGTTCAGAGAGCGCATAGAGTGATATTGGGGGAGTTCCTAAAAGATCAGAAGAGGAAGAGCTACCTCTTGGTTCTGGCATCATAGGAAGGTTGGCACTCTTGCGCCTCTGAGTGCGCCCACTAACTGAAGACAATGCACGAGTATTGACAATGGTCGAACGCTTTCTTTTCTTCCCCCCCGTTAGAGTAAGAGTAGCCACTTCTGATCCACCTCCTTGTGAAGGCCCTCCAGCCAATTTACTACAAGGACCACTCTCGATTAGAGCGTTCAAGTTATGCGAGGAACACTTTTCATAACCTGGGACTTGCCGCCTCTCATCCCACTCGAAGATGGAACTAAGATTATCGAAGGCACTCCCAGTCCTCGTCTTCATTACAAGAAATTCTGGCGAGGCCTCATCAGCTGTTATCTCACACAGAAGCCCTAAAGCTCGCCAGTTAGAGGGATAATCTAAGACAAATACCGCCGCCAGTCTCCTTTGCCTGGTATTCTGTTGCCAGTTACCATTCGCCCCTTTCCAAGGGTGATCTTTATCCCAATATCCCTTGTTGGTGATTCTCCACCAGTTCACATAGGCCTTGGTCGTTCGGACCCTCCTGCCAAAGTGATGTAATACATATTTGTTGGTTTCTATCATCTCTAGACACATAGACCAAGCGATCCGTATATGCTCTGGCAGCCAGCACTCACGGAAAGTTTCAAACTCTTTTGTCTTCCCCTTGTTTACCTTACTCCGGTACTTTTCAAAAAACAACGAGAAGGGGAAGCCTTGATCAAGCCCGTGCTGACGACTGAAGCGGTGGGGGAAATACCCCTCTAACCTGGCACTGTGCCGAGTCCGATAAGGTAGAACTCCGCCTCTAATTTTTAGGATGAACATGAGCTCCTTAATGGTTGTTGAAGTATCGTCTAGCTCCTTCCCTAACTCATTAATGAAAGCTCCGACCAAGAAGGGGACTCGCCTCACCCGAGCCTCCCCTAGGGCATGAAAGATAGCCCTCTGGTTGGCAATCCTCATCAAGAATGGCCACAGTTTAATTCCTAAGCATGGATACTTAACAGAGGTGTCAGGGAAATAGGCAACTAGCCACCCATACGCGTAATGGATGACGAACGGAGTTTTAAAACCCCAGGAAATGCCTCTCCTCCTACAATGTCATTCCCTCCCTCTTTGACCTTGTAGGCCTTTCCATGGGAGATGACCCCCAAGCCATGGTAAATGTTACACAAGACTGGCTGAGCAAGGGCATACTCATGCCCTTAGGCCATATCACATGCTACATACAGTACGCTTGGATAAATGTCGTCCCCCAGCCCGAGAGCACGAATTTACACAAAAATAGGGCCAAATACGCGGCCAATCTCTTGTACCCTGAAATGGACCCTATAACTAGAGCCATACTTTTGGTGTGTCAAAAAGTTGTGGGACTGCTGCCATTAGATCCGGTACAGACAAAAACCCTTATATGTCAAGTTTCGGCTTAATCCGGCACTCCAAAACAAAGTTATGGGTGAAATACCAAAAATGGTAGGGTGCACACTATTCCCATGGGGCCACTCTGCACTAAAATACCATTAAAGGTGATTATTTGAACAGTCATGAGCATTCACTTATGGGGCCTATATCTCACTCGTTCCAAGTTTGATCGCTTCCAAATTTGGTAAGCACGTACATCTCATCAAGACGAGCAATTCGATATGTGGTACGCCCCGTGACGATCCCCGAGCAAAGAGAAAAGTTAAATGAAATTCGCTAATCTATGAAGGAAGTTGAAGAAAATTCAGCAGCAGCACACCTCGTTCGAGCAGCCGGATCACAAAGCTCGCATACCTGATCGACACGAAACCAATTGCATTATGTACGTAAGGTTCGAGGCTATCTCTGGTCCGAGCTGTACGATGAACGGTTGGATTTCACGCACGAAGGTGTCAAATCTATTGTAAATTCCGTTCGCTTGATTTCTAGATTCCGGTCAAAAACTCAAGACGAAAAAAACTTCATCCGGACATAAAATCAAGCTACATTTGTTGCAACATGATCATGACGGCATGCTCAGTGTGATTCAATGTAGAAGTTACGAGGAAACATCAAGGAACGAGCACACAATCGATCCGAAGTTTTCAAGATTCATCCAAAATTCATGTACCATAATCATGGCTCAAAAACATGATTCAAAGCTCGAAGTTGGTATCAAAATTATCGTCATGCCGAGCCCTACAAGAAAATAATAATCTTTCAATCAAAAGGGCATCAGAACGTTTGCCACGGAAGATCACGCAAGTTCTCGAGCACCAGCAGGGACTATTTTGGAATTCCACATATTGTTAGACAAGGGCAAAACAGTCTTTTTGTACCTATTTTTAGAATTTCTTTAAATTCAATTAAATTGTAATTATCTTCAATTCTAGGTAGTTTTCGAGCGTACACCCACGTTTTAGCCCAATTTTATATAAACAGGCAATGCCTCATTGTACAAAGGATGGATTCATTCCTCTTGGATCAATCAATAAAATTCTGAATTTAAGCTTGTGGGTACATCTTGGAGAGAGAGAGAGAGGGGAGATAAGAAAAGGGCATGTACCCTTCAGGCAAGTAACTCTCTCTCCTTCCCTCTTTCTCGTCTCTATCTCTATCTCTCTTCTTCTCATCTCTATCTTTATCTCTCTTTTTCTCCTCTCTATCTCTTTCTCTCTCCTCCTCTCTTTCTTGTCTCTATCATTTTCTAACCTCCCCTCTTTCTCTCACCTCCCCTCTTCTTGTCTCTATCTCTTTCTCTCCCCTTCTTCTCATTTCTATCTCTTTCTCTCCCCTATTTCTCATCTCTATCTCTTTCTCTATCTTCTTCTTATCTTTATCTCCCTCCGTTCTTCGTCTAATGCAGTCGATGAAGCCTAGCACTAGTTCAATTTTTCTCTCGTCCTTTTCTTCCATCACAATCAGTGCAAGCACTGCGCCTGTTGGGTTTCTCCCTTTCTTCTCTTTTGTCACAGTGGGCGAAGCCTAGCGTCGGCTTGATCTCTCTCTCTTGCTTCTCTTCCATCACAACCGGTGCAAGCCTAGCGTCGGCTGGGTTTCTCCCTTTCTTCTCTTATGTCACAGTCGGCGAAGCCTAACGCCAGCTCGATCTCTCTCTTGCTTCTCTTCCATCACAACCGGCGCAAGCCTAGCACCGGCTGGATCTCTCCCTTTCTTCTCTTCTGGCACAATCAGTGAAGCTTAACACCGACTACATCTTCTCTCTCTTCTTTTGACACAGTTGGCGAAGCCTAGCGCCGACTGTATTTTCTCTCTTTTCTTTTAGCACAGTCGGTGAAGCCTAGCACCGATTGTGTTTTCTCTCTCTTCCTTCTAACATAGTTGGTAATGCTTAGTGCCGACTGCGTCTTTCTTCCCTCTCTCTCTTTTATTCTCTCACCTTCATACTCTTCTCTTCCTTTCTTCTCCCTCCTTCCTTTTGTTCCCTTCTTCTCTTATTTCATTTTCTTAGTCTTTCCTCATAACCATCATTCTGTTATTCCTTTGTTCGACTAAGAGGGATTGAGGTTAGCCTCTCATGCTAGTCCTGTTGTCTAGCCGTAATGTTGTTGTGTCAGAATTACTTGGCCTGCTTTATTGTCATGGCAAACTAACCATCGTGTCTAGCTAGTCGGTACTGATAATGATGTCTAGTAGTAATCATGTGAGCTGATCTTAGTTACCGAGCCCATTTTGCTACCACGTCAAATCAGTTATTCACCAGCTTACTTACCGCTCTGATTCTGCTGCTCAGTCAAATTCTTCTCTCCCCCATATTTCTTCTCTTATTTTTCTCTTTTTCTTTTTGAATGCACATGCTTGTGTACGATCATCAAAGAGGAAAAAGGTGAGGTCTGACCCACCTGTCTTATAACATTTGCCATATGTATGTGAATGCAGAAAACAGAAGAATACAAGCCAAGGGAGGCGATTTCAAACCAGTATTTATATTAGCGGGCTTTCTTCGTGATCTAAGAGGGTGCCCACTCGAGCAAGCCCCAGTAAGTCCTGAACCCACCTTAAATTCTTCTCTCACCAGTTGGTAACACCTACCCCCATTCTCAAACGAGGTTCCTGAGAGAGCGATCTCAAAATGTCTTGGGTCTACCCTCTAAACCCGAGATGCATGCCGCACGATCCTCAAAGAATGTGGAGGGTGACATCGAGGCACCTAACCAAATGCCTCAGCAATTGAGAAGGATAGAGGAATCATTCCACCGACAGGAGTCAAGAAAAAAACTCCTACACCCCCTCTATCAGACTGGAATTCTCCGTCAAAATACATATCCCACAGCCAAGTTAGCACCGTATAGAAAACATCTACATCCGGGAGATCACTTGATAGAGGAGATTTCAAAGGGACTGGGTGAGCCATGAGAAAGTTTGCTAAGGCTTGACCTTTGACTGCCTTCTGTGGTACATACGTGATGTCGAACTCCATCAGTAATAATGCCCACTTGGCCAAGCGTTCTGACAGGGTCCCTCCCCTAAAAATACAAATCAAAATAACTTCTGGATCCAACACTAGAACAAGGTGTACTCCTTTGAAAAGGAGTGGGTTACGGTACTTCGATTACTGCTAGAGTAGAACATGATCCAGCCGCTAGTGGTCAAAACCCCAAAGCTGGCCAGGTAGGAGACACATGAGAGGTACTGCACCTATCACTGAGGAGTAGGCCACCCCACTCAAGACTGTTATACACTCAATGACATTATCGACGCCCTCATTAACAAGGGTCAAATAAAACTTGAAGAGTTAAAGAAAGCATTCAGGGCAACGAAGGCCGCCTACATAGTGACAATCCAAGAAGATGACGAAGCACACGCTATCCTCCGTGCATTATTCTCCATAATGCTTAAAGAAGGACTCATCACGCCAAAGCCGACAAGGCAGCCCAAGTTCCTGCCATCAGAAATTGAGAACCTCTGGTGCTCTTATCACCTGGTATGAGGTCACGATCTAAGCAATTGCACTGGCTTCTATGAGCTCTTGATAAAGAAGATGCAGCAAGGCCTGAAAGTTCATGGTAACCTAGAAGGATACCCTCAAGTCCCTCTTCCCCCAGTGCAAGAAGAACTCCCGACACAAGCCCAGGGAAGCACTGAACTAGATCCTCTATGATCCCTCTTCGAGGTAATGCTCCAACATGGTCTCGTCATTCTCAAGCCCGCCAGGTAGCCTAAGCATCTTGGCCATGGCACAGAAAACCTCTAGTGCCCATATCATCAAGTATGGGGCCACGAGTTAAAAAAAATGCTCTGGGTTTGAAGCTATAGTCATGGGGAAAGTCCAGAAAGGCCACATTGTTTGTGTCGTCCCCCAGAACGCTTCCAAGCCATCACTCTCGTTCAAGAGGAAGCTCCACTACAGGCCCCTTATGAGCATACACTAGACCCTTAAGAGCCCTCAGCTTCTCAGCCTTGGGAAGTCTAACATGGGTGAAGTAGGCTCAAGTCCCTAAAAAGTGAGGCAGTCCATCAGGCTAGGATTACTCACCAGCAGGATAAGGTAAACCAAACACCTCCTTAGGGATCCAAAAGGGGACGAGCACCCAGGTCAGCCCACCGAAGAAACCACATCCCTCAACCACCAGTCGAGGAAGAATTTCTCAGGCCTCTTCTCCCCCTGTCGACCTTACGGTACTTCATCACATGTGTAGCCCTCCTTATCCCATCGTTCGATCACGTGGACATCCCCGAGTCATCAACTGCTCGGGACTCATCAAATGCCGGAGACGATGATAAAAGTAGCCCCCAACGGTTAGAGCAGGGGCAAGACCTAACATACTCCCTGCACACGTCCAATTCTGGTGACGATCTAAAAAGTTGCCCAGAACATGCTAACTCTTCTTCTCCTCCCTTCCCTTCTATTTCTTCCACAGGTGCATTTCGATAGTGCCCAGACTCCGCTCTAAAAAGAGAGCTCGAAGGTTCCAACCTCAGCAGGTCATAGTGGAAGCACCTAAGAAAGATGTTGGCCCAGGCAGCTGGATTCTTAACATCACCGACGCCCTAGCAGCCCAAGCTAGAACTGAGCCATCTTCAAGCTCCTATTCCCACGAGGCCTGTCACATGATCCAAGTTCATGAAGTGCCACCCAGCTCGGGGTAAATATTGAGTAACCTCAGCCATGATGCCATGGACTCCACATTCGAGGTTGACCCTTTCATTGCCTGGTCCAGCAGGGAGCTGGAAATCGTCTCTCATACTGGGACCCTCCTAGAAGCCGAAATGTCAGGATCATGGGACTCTGCACTAGAGATTGATGAGAAGCACCCTGAATCCCCTGACGAAGAGTTGCAAGAAGCTCCAGAAGAGTGGGAAGAAGGTTGTCAGGCCACAGCTGACGAGCTTGAAGAGATAAACTTAGGAGATGAGGTCGACTTGAGACCAACTTTCATCTCGGCAAAAATGTCCCCAGAGGAGAAAGAAAGTTATATCGCCCTCCTCCAAGCAAACCGGGACGTCTTCACCTGGCATTATCATGAGATGCCCTGTCTAGACCCTCAGATCACTGTTCATCATCTCGGTATTGATCCAACCATCAAACCCATGAAGCAGAAATCAAGAAGGTTTAGACCCGACCTCGAGATGCAAATCGATGCCGAGGTGAATAAGCTCAAGCAAGCTAGATTCATACATGAAGTCAAATACCCAAGATGACTGGCAAACGTTGTCCCAGTTAAGAAGAAAAATGGCCAAATCAGGATCTATATTGACTTTCGCTCCCTGAACACCGCCTGCCCCAAGGACGACTTCCCCTTGCTGTTCATCGAGATGCTTGTTGATTCCACGGGCCATTGCCAAATCTTCTTCTTTATGGATGGGTAATTTGGTTATAATCAGATCAGAATGGCACAGGAGGATGAAGAGGGCACTACATGTTTTACCCCAAAAGGTGTCTTTTGCTACACTGTGATGCCTTTCAAGTTAAAGAACACCAGCACCACGTACCAGCGAGCCATGACAACCATATTCAAGGACATGATCCACAAGGAGGTTGAGTTCTATGTGTATGACTTGGTGTTGAAATCTGAAACAAAGGACGCTCACATACAAGACCTTAAAAAGGTATTTGAACAGTTGCAACATCACCAACTCAAGATGAACCCCTTGAAATGTGCCTTTGGCGTACACTTAGGAAAATTCTTAGGGTTCATCGTGAGGTACCGTGGGCTGGAGATCGAGCCGATCAAAATCAAGGCAATCCAAGATATGCCACCACCTACAACCCTGCATGAACTGCGGTCTCTCCAAGGACAACTGACCTACATTCGAAGGTTCCTCTTAAACCATTTAGGACGATGCAGGTCCTTTTCACACCTACTATAGGGAGTGTCCTTCTTTAGCCTCCTGAGCCAGCATCTTTCTTAGGTGCTTCCACTGCGACCTGCTAAGGTTGGAACCTTTGACCTTTTAGAGAGGAGCCTAGGCACTATCGAGATGCGCTTGTGGAAGAAATAGAAGGGGAGGGAGGAGAAGAAGATTTAGCATGTTCTGGGCAACTTTTTATATCGTCACCAGAATTGGACGTGTGCAGGGAGTATTTTAGGTCTTGCCCCTGCTCTGACCGTTGAGGGCAGCTTTTAGCATCGTCACCGGCATTTGACGAGTCCCGAGCAGTTGATGACTCAGGGATGTCCACGTGATCAAACGATGGGATAAGGACAGCTACACATGTGATGAAGTCCCGTAAGGTCAACACGGGGAGAAGAGGCCTGAGAAATTCTTCCTCGACTGGTGGTTGAGGGATGTGGTTTCTTCGGTGGGCTGACCTGGGTGCTCGTCCCCTTCTGGATCCCTAAGGAGGTGTTTGGTCTACCTTATCCGGCTGGTGAGTAGTCCTAGCCTGGTGGACTGCCTCACTTTTTAGGGACTTGAGCCTACTTCACCCATGTTAGACTTCCCAAGGCTAAGAAGCCGAGGGCTCTGAAGGGTCTAGTGTATGCTCATAAGGGGCCTGTAGTGGGGCTTCCTCTTGAACGAGAGCGATGGCTTGGAAGCATTCTGGGGGACAACACAAACAAATCGGCCTTTCTGGACTTTCTCCATGAATATAGCTTCAAACCCAGAGCATTTTTTTAACTCGTGACCCCATACTTGATGATAAGGGCACAAGAGGTTTTCTGTACCAAGGTCAAGATGCTTAGGCTACCTGACGGGCTTGGAAATGACGAGATCATGTTGAAGCATTGCCTCGAAGAGGGCTCGTAGAGGATCTGGTTTAGTGCTTCCCTGGGCTTGTGTCGGGAGTTCTTCTTACACTGGTGGAAGAGGGACTTGAGGGTGTCCTTCTAGGTTACCATGAACTTTCTAGCCTTGCTGCATCTTCTTTGCCAAGAGCTCATAGAAGCCAGTGCAGTCGCTTAGTTCATGACCTCATATCAGGTGATAAGAGCACCAAAGGTTCTCAATTTCTAATGGCAGGAACTTGGGCTGCCATGTCGGCTTTGGCGTGATGAGTCCTTCTTCAAGCATTATGGAGAATAGTGCATAGAGGATAGCGGGTGCTTCGTCATCCTCTTGGATTGTCACTATGTGGGCAGCCTTCAATGCCCCGAATGCTTTCTTTAACTCTTCGAGTTTTATCTGCCTTGTTAATGAGGGCTTCGGTAGTGTATTTGAGCGTATAGCAGTCTTGAGTGGGGTGGCCTACTCCTCGGTGATAGGCGCAGTACCTCTCGTGTGTCTCCTAGCCGACCAACTTTGGGGTTTTGACCTCTGGCAGCTGGATCATGTTCTACTCTAGCAGTAACCGAAGTAGCGCAAAAACCCACTCCTTTTCAAAGGGGTACACCTTGTTCTAGTGTTGGATCCAAAAGTCATTTCGATTTATATTTTTAGGGGCGAGACCCTGTTGTAGGACTACTGCTTGGCCCCGACTTGAGGCGTCTGTGCTTTGGAGAGGTCCAAGGTTTAAGGGGCAACGTTCTTAGTGTCAATCACGGTGACAGCCACACTAATCACTGCTTTTTGCTGGTTGCCCCGACTGTTGGAGAGGGAATTCGAGCCAGAGGCTTGCTGACGAGATCCACCATGATGCTTGGACAGACCTTCTATGCGGACTGCTTTAGAGATGAGCTCTGACGAGGAGGGTCGATTGGAGGCCTCAACATACAGGGTGATCTTGGGCAGCATATTTCGTATGCAGGTCTGAACTACTTCTTTTTCAATCATGGGAGTGGCATAAAAGGTTGCCAACTCTCTCCATCGAGCGATGAAGCTGTCAACCAGCTCACCAGAATCTTGAGTCAAAGTGAGGAACTCAATGGTCTCCACATTTCTTTGGACTTCGTAGAAGCATTGGTAAAACAACTGTTCCATTTCTTGCCACATGCGTACTGAGTTTGAAGGCAGCCGAGCATACCACAGAAAGGCTAGCCCTTCGAGAATCTTGACGAACTGACGGAGAAGGAGGAGTCCATCAGACGCCGTCTCTCGACAAGCCGCTTCGAAGTGAGCAATATGCTGGTGAGGGGATGTAGTACCGTTGATCAGGGGGAGCTTCCCTTTTTTATAGTTTTGGGGAAATGACACCAAGTCGATTACAAGGGGTACGGCTTCTGCTAAAGCGGTGCCTCTTGCATGCTTGTGACCTTGCTCTTAAGACTGTGGTTCACCATCGCATCTATATCAGCTTGCTAAACCATACGAGAAGTAGAGCTGTCTTGGGAGACCGGTGGGGGAGTTTTCTTGGGAACTGTGTCTTTAACAGACGGCAGATCGGTCTCATGGTGAGAAGAAAGGGACCTGTAGGTTTCTAGGAGATTCATCTTTTCGATGATGGACTTCATCATTACCTCAAACCTGTTCATCCACTCTTCTTGAGCGTCATCAGCATGACACTGACCGTTTCTTTTGGAGGATCAGAGCTAGGTGGAGTAGTGGATTGTTGAGGTTAGCGAGTCATGCTAGGCAAGTTGATCTACAGGGGCTCAACATGCCCTGACTAGACTCGAGCCTTATATGCCGATCATGTGAGGACTGGTTCTTGACGATATTGGGATCGTGACTTCTTGGCAGGACTCACCGAGCAATATTCTTGGACTTGCTCAGGTTTTAGAGTTTGAAGAAGGAAGAAGGGATTGTGTGGCAAGAGGTCACCAAGGGTGGTAACCTCAACTTCCTTCGGGGCCTCTCAAGTCAGGATCTGCAGACCGCTCTCTTGCTTAATCCTGATGCTGCTATGGACTTCACTCCAGAATTGATCCTAAGGTTTGGACTGCCCCGCCTTTCTTGAGCATGTGAGGGTCGTGTCCATTAGCTGAAGCAGAGAGTGGGGTCCAAGGATAGAGGGCAACCTAGGTTGCTGCCTTGGAGGCTGCAGGCTTCTGCCGACATCAGGCCATTGCCTCGAATTCCCTTGTGAGGCCCAGGTGTATGCCTAACCTGAGGCGACTGACTCAAGGTGGTACTCTTAGGAAAAACCTTTTGAGTACGAAGCCTCGAGGTGTTTTCCTGGTGAAGGAATAATGGCAGAAGAAGGAACTGGTTCATGACTCCGCATAAGTCTGGATCGTGGAGGAACCTGCAAAGCTTATGCATGTGCACCTTTAGGGTTAGCTGTCCGAGTGACTTGGGGATCAGCCCGGGCTCAGTCAGCTGGTTCGACCTTAAGAGGTCGAGACCCACGAGCTTGTGTCTATGCGGGATCGGGCGGGAGCCTATCTCTCACAGAGTGAAGCTGTGTATGCTGAGAGGGAGGACACAATGGTCGGCCCTCTTATGCTCGAGCTGGAGCAAAACTGGCACTACCCCGAGCTGTGGGATGCAAGTGCATAGCGGGTGTAGGGTTCAGCCCGAGAAGGCCTAGCCTTGAACGCGAGCTCAAAGCAGTATGAAAGTTGCCTCGATGTGTGGCTCGAGTGAATGGACCATGAGCCTTTAGGTGTAGGGTCTGTTCCTCGGGATGTCAAGCCTCTAGGTATAGAGGTTCGGAGTGGTGACGGTGTATGGGGGGTTGCCTTACGGTGACCCTCAAGAGCGATGGCAACTTGCTTGCCTTTCACGAGAGTGGACAATGCAACCTTCTGACATACCTCAGCAATATGACTGACAAGGGACTTGGCAGTAGCAGGGTGCGTGTTGTGTACGGCAGCAGATGTGCTACTAATGTAAGGGGCCTTGGTGGAGGGTCCACCAGGGCAAGAAAGCGGGGAGTCACGGACCTTTAAGTCCCTTTTCGCACCAATTCAGGAAAGAACCTGGGAGCTGGACTATGAGTCCTAACTCATACGGAGAGTAGGGAAGGAAGCTTGAGTAGTTCGCTTCCTTGGGATAGTCACGAGTGTTGGGATGAGAAAATCCCCAATTCGGATGAACAGGTTGAATAACCTAAGTGCAATAGAAAGCAGTACAAAAAGTAAAATGCAATACTAATCAAATAAGAGCGAACCGATGAAGGGGTAACAAGTCCCCAGTGCAATCGCCAAGCTGGTTCGGTGCCTCGATCTCTCCTCCACGAAGGTGATCGGGTAACACATGTCTCAGGTTGGAAAAACTCGTGACTTGAGATCACTCTCTCGGGAACCTCGTTCATAGAACAAGGGTAGGTGTCTAACTAGTGTGAGAGGAACTTTAACATGAGGTGGGGACCAACCTCACCTGGTTCCATGACTTACTCGGGCTGACTCGCGCGGGCGCCTTTTTAGATCATGATAGAAAGCCCCCCAGCTGCTTCAGCTAGTTCGGAATCGCCTATCTTGACCTGCAATCTCCTGCACAATATTATCATGGTTAACTTGCAAGATAAGTGGGTCGAAGGACCCACCCTTGTCTTAGGGCAATGCACATTCATAAGTGAGGGTGATGAAGTGGAAGGTTCGAATAAAGGTCGAAACAAGAACAAGAACTTGGTAAGGGGACGAGACTAGCATGATAGCTGGTCAGTACCATGACCGACTCGGACTGGTAGCAAGAAGGGCATGGTACTAGGACTAGCACGACGACAATATTACTCGAAACGGAGGCTGGTATCACTGCCTTAATCTAGTGTGGCAGCAAGACGGACATGGTACTCAGGATCAACATAACAGCAATACTACTTGATATACAGACCGCTATGGCAATACTAGGCCGAGTCTACCCTCAGCCAAGTGAGAAGAGAAGAGAATGAGGAGAAAGCACGAGACAACGAAGAGATGGGGCAACGACAGCGTTTAGGCATCGTCATTCACAGCCGTGGAGTAACAGTGTCACGACCCTTGGACGGCGCTAAACACTACTGCTCACTGCTAGAGGGTGAGTAGTGAACTACAGGCAGTGCTAGGCATCGCTGTTGGCAACACGAGAAGGCGACACACCCCTTTGTGGGTGGCGATAGCCTCTTGTGAAGCACGCGACGATAGCCACCTGTGAAGCGCGCGATGATAGTACTGTCTAAGGCACACGACGATGGGCGTGGGATGCAAGGGAAACCTGCAGACTACAGTAGGCATCGAGCGCACGAAAGAGGCTCACGGGCGATGATAGGAACCGAGCACGTGAAGGAAGCTCACGAATGACAATAGGTGTTGAGTGCACGAAAGGAGCTTGCACATGACAAAAGGTGTTGTCGCACCCCTTCACCGGCCGCAATGGGCATCGCCGTCTGCGATAGGCGCGTAATAAGGGAAGACCCCTGCGGGCAGCAATAGGCTTTGCCATCTGTGCTCCTCGCTAAGATGTCAAAGACACATCTACGTGCAACGATGAGCAGCGCTGTCTACAAGCCTTGTCGAGAGATAAAGATGGACAAAAAGATGGAGAAAGAAGCCCACGCACGGTGCTGCCATCACTATGCACGACCTTTGAAACCACAGGAAAAGAAAGAAAGAAAGAGGCATGCATGGCACTGCCACTACTATGCATGGCCTCTGAGAAAAGCCCAAATGAAAAAGAAAAGTAAGAAGAAGGGAAAAAAGAAGAAAGAAAGGAAGAGAAGAGAGAGAAAGATTTACCTTGAGCCAAGGGGTACTGATCCAAAAGTTTCTCTCCCCTACCTCTCTCTCTCTCTCAGAACATGACCCAACAGTAAGAAGAAATAGAGATTTTATTAAGCAAAAGTCTCTTTGGCAAAGGGTCTGCATATAATGATACTACGTGGTATATGTAGAGTTTTGCCCAAACATGGGTGGATGATCAAAATTTAACCTAATTGTTGAAAATTAAGATTTAACTGAATTAAATAAAATAGGTAAATATGGTCAAAAATGACAGATTTGCCCCTTTATATCAATTCGTAGTATTCCAAGACAGTCCCTGTTGCTTCCCTAAAACTTGCCTGAACTTTCATGGATGATCCGAGGTTTCTCTGATGCCCGTTTGATCGAAAGATGATTGTTTTCTTGTAGGGCTCGGCATGGCGATCAATTTGATACCAACTTCGAGCCATGGATCGTGTTTTTAGGCCACGATCATGTGACTTGAATTTTGGATGAATCTTGTAAACTTCGGATTGATAGTGTGCTCGTTCCTTGATTTTTTTTCGTGGTTTCTTCACTAGATCACACTGAGCATTTCATCATGATCGCATAGCAACAAACGCAGCTCGATTTCTTGCCTGGACTAAGATTTCACAACTTTTGAGTTTTGGCCAGAATTTGGAATTCTGACACCAGAATTTGCAGTCACTTCATCGGCTTCATGTGCGAGATCGGACAATTTATCATATGTGTGATTCAAACGAGTGATAGTCATGGACCTAATACATGTGATGAACTAGTTTCACGTCAATCGCCCTCGCGAGCGTCGTGATTTGGTCGCTCTAGCGAGGCATGTCGCTGTTGATTTTCCTTCAACTTCCTTCACAAATTGACAACTTCTCTCTAGTTTTTCTTCGCGCTCAACTGTCGTCACGGGGCATGGGACATATCGAAACGCTCGTCTCAATGAGACAAACGTGCTCCAACAAGTTTGAGCACGATCTAATATTGATCGAGGGAGATATGAGCATTGCAAGTCATATTTGTGACTATCCCTTTAATAGAGTTTAGTTGCAGGGTGGCCACACGGGAATAGTGTGTGGCTCCTCCTGTTTCGATTTTTTGTCTATAACTTCTTCTTGGAGTGCCCATTTAAGTTAAAATTTGACCTACAAGGGTGTGGTGGTCCCATAGCAATTTGATGCATCAAAAATAGAGCTCTAGCTGACAGGAAAAGTTAAAATTTGATGCATCGAAAATAGAGCTCTAGCTGACAGGAATTTGGTGGGGCATCAAAATTTTAACATAGTATAAAAAGAAAACTTAAAATAGACACGTATATCATTCATTTAAGATCGATTTGGGCCATTTTGGGTGTCGTTTAATCATCGAAAAGCCTACGGCAAAGACCCTCACAATTGCTAAAAAAATCCCTTTATCCCCATAAGTGTACTTACTACTAGAGTATAATTGAGACATGCAGGTGTAACATTCAATGGCAAGCAAAACGGGGTGTAACAAATGAATGAGAGGAACTAAGATCAATTATGGCTTTAGCTCTAACACCACAGATAGAGAGCGTACCTATGAGCACCGAGGTGGATGCCTTGGCTTCTTATTCGGCGAGAGCAAACACTCATGCTTGTGTCTTCGGTCAGTCCACGGTCTTTGCGACAGGGCAATCCTTAACCCAGTGTCCAGTCTTGCCACACTTTAGGCACACGTTCCTCTTCCTGTAGCTTTCGGCAGTAGTGTGGTTATTTTTCCCACAATGAGAGCAGATCGGGCGTCGATCATTCTCCATGTTGCTCGGGAAATTCTTCTAGGCCTTTTGATTGAGCTGGTAGGGTTTTCCTCTAATATCCCTCCTTAGAAATTCTCGAGGCTTCTTTCCAAACCTCCCCGGTGGCACAGCCTTCATCTTTCCTTCCTTGATCTATGGTCCTCGTAGTCCCTCTCAATCTTTAAGGCAAGGTCCACCAATGGGGCATATAACTTCAAGTTAGCCGACATCACTCTCCCTCTAATATTCGGCCGGAGGCCCCTCTCAAATTTGGCTGCCATTTATGCCTCGATGTTAATAATGTGAGGCGCGTATCTAGAGAGTTCCTCAAATTTAGCGACATATTATTCAACTGTCATACTCCCTTATTGGAATTCAATAAACTCTACTTCTTTCCTCTCCCTGATGGAGTCTGGGAAGTATTTCTCGTCAAACGCCACCAAGAAGTTTTCCCATGTGGCCTCGGTTCCTGACTCCCTCCATGATTGCTTAACCGAGTCCCACTAATGATCCACCTCTCCTTCTAGCATGAAGGCTCCTAATCTGACTTTCTGCTCATCCGAGTAGTGCAACACTTCCAAGATCTTCTCTATGTGCTTCTTCCACCTCTCAACTTTTTCTACTCCTCCTTGCCCCAAAAAGGTTGGGGGCACCAGCCTTCTAAACCTCTCTATAAGGCTACTATCATTCTGCTCCAGGGTCGAGGTGGACTGAGCTGGCATTGACTCTTTCATCATCTGCGTCATTACCCCTAGAGTGCTATAAAACTCACCGAGCATCTTGGTGTTCTCATTGCTGAAGCTCGCATTGTTAGCACAAGCCTTCGGCATCTTCAACCTAGCACAGGAGCAACCATTCATTAATCTATCCTAAAACTATTCTATGAACTTCTAAAACCCCCAGGCCAATATTCCCATCATGGTTTCTTTGATACCATAATTGTCATGACTCGGCCCCCGACCCCCCATACGTACTTGATGAAGGATGGCCGAGTGCGGGCTTGTGATCTCGATGTAGCGTATGCCACTCAAGCCGGAGTGACTCAACACTTTAATAACGCGGTAAATGAAGTGAACCATGGGAAAGAACTAAGACAAAGTTCAACAAGCAAAAGTGGGGAAATCCACTTCGTAATGCCCTCATACTCACACACATAGCCCCCAGTGGGCATTGGGGATTCGATAGGCACTTACCGTGCACGGCGTCAGTTATTAGTCTCATCTCAATAAATCTCGGGGGGTGCAACCCTCCCATTTCACTTTTCCCCTAACTGCATCCTATCATTCAGCAAGTTAGGGGATATAACCGGCATCAATTTCCTCAGTAGCAATCCCCACTTCAGATGGGTGCCCCATCACGTAGCGAGCAGTATCAATGAAATAATGGCCAGTATCACAGTATTATCATAGAACAATGTCCACTACCAATGGGTGTCCCATTGCGTAGTATTCATTATTATGGCCTCTTATCGTGCTTCAAGCATTAAATTTCATTCATGCTAAATCAATGCATTATAACAGATAAATCAAATTTCATCATGCAAGAACGATGTTTTACTCAGAATCATCCAGCATTCGCACATCATTACAACATTTGTCATGTAGCATCCATTGCGTGAGCTATCACGTAGCATTTATGCTTATACATTATTGGTAGCAATTTGACACATATCATGTAACATTCATCATATAATAAACACTATGACATTCGAATGAAAAACATCACATAAATACTCACATTTATCACTTATCAAAGATGTTACATAGCTACTTGAATAGCTTAAGGAGTAATTCCGAGAAGGGTGGCAGAAGACGAGCATAACACTAATTTTGTGAGGTGCAACAGTGACATACCCCTCTTCTTGGGGGCGTAATTTCCCAATCTAGAGAGATTTTTTTAATGCTTTAAACATGCAAAATTAAGTTCATGCCTAGGGCTTTAAAATGGCGGTCATTGGAAGGAATTTGAACGAATTTGGTAGGTCAAAAACTCGGCTCAAAACGATTGAAAGTTGCTGGAAATTTCTAGCAACAGTGGGTAGTGACGTACCCTCGCATCTCAGGGCATAACTCTCAATTTACGGGGAATTTTAAAATTACTAAAACATGCAACTTTAATCGTATTCACTGATCTTTCAAATGGTGGCAGTTTGAAGATGTTTGGAAACTGTTTGTTAGGCCACAAGTGCGGCACAAAAAGAGTCGCAGTCGCTAGAATTTACCACAACTGTGGGCAGTGACATGCCCTAACATTTTGGGGTATATCTTTTGATTCATACAAAATTTTAACATAGTATAAAAACAAACATAAAATAGACACACATATCATTCATTCAAGACTAATTTGGGCCCTTTTGGGTGCTGTTGGTTCACCAAAAGCCCAAGGCAAAGACCCTCATAGTTGCTAGAAAAAATCCATTTATCCCACGTTTTACCATGCAATCCAAATGGTACACACCCTTTCACAAGCCAAAATAAAACCCATCACACGCCTTATTCATGTCAAGCAATTTCAGCAAGCTTTACAAGGAAACTACTTTATAAATTTGTCAAGTTCATTACTCAATGCTCAATCACTCATTCCAGCCCTTTTTATTCATTTGTTTTCATACAGCTCATTCTATCCTCTTGCTCTTCATAGTAACTCAAATTTAGGTCCTATGAAGTGAAATAATGCATGACACTAAACCCACTTACCTGGTGTTCATAGTGTCTTCAAATCTCCCACTCGTGGGCCACCTCGAGCTCTAAGCAATGGCTTCTCTAAGGTAGCAGCTAACTCCCACTAGTTCTAGAGAGAGAAAGTGCAAGAGAAAAGTGAGGGGAACCGTGCTTAAAAGGGAAGGGGAGAGGGCTTAAGTACCCAGGGTAGGTGAAGGGCACTATAGTTGACGTGTACGGCTCTGATAGGTGCGGCGCTGACACATACGACACTGATAAGTGCGGCGCTAGCAGCGGTCACATCTTTCCCCTTCTCTACCTTCACATGCGGCGATACTCCAGTTCACGTTCGACGATGCTCCAAACGGTGCTACACTTGCAGCGATGCTCAAATTTTCACTCGCGGCGATGCCTCTTGCACATGTCGTTGCTCTACCTTCTCTCTCTTCTCAATCGGCATTAGGCCTCTTCCACAGACGGCGATGCCCATCCCTATCTAACACGTCGCACTGACTTTTCACGCGTGATGCTGACCTTTTTCTCTCTCTTCTTCACTTCACAGACGATGCTGGGTCACATACGGTGCTAGGCCCTTATACATGCACGACGATGCTCCAAATGGCGCTAGGCCTCTATTTCACCCTCTATCGCCGTGCGCTTCTCTGGATTGGGAGAAAATTGTGGTCCTTACACATCTTCACCTAGGAGGGCAACATTTGGAAGCACTCCAAGACCTGAGACCCAAACGTCGACCTCAACAAAAGGCATGGCCTCTCAGATGAACGCTTTAGAAAAAAAGACATCTTTGCTCCCCCTCTTCAAAGAAAAAAAAGGAGGTAAAGAAGCTTCTCGAAGAGAAGGAATTTCCCTCCCTCTCTCTCTGCCTAGCCTTTTTATAAAACTGCAGGCTCATCATAAAAGCACTTCGCTCCCCAAGCGGCATTTCATCTGACCACACGAACATGTGTCACTATGATGATGCTTCGTCTGGCCACAGGTCAGTCTCTTGTCACTTCGCCTCCTTGACAACTCCTCGATTGTCTGCCAGTCAAATCTTCTGCTGCTTCGCCTCCCAGGCGTCACTTTCGGTGGATCACGAGCCAAATCTTCTGCCGCTTCGCCTCCCAGGCATCACTTTCAACGGATCACGAGCCCAATCTTCCACCACTTTGTCTCCCAGGCGTCACCTTAGCACGAGTCAATATCACATCGTTTTGCCTCCCAGACATTACTTTTTCCCCTATCTGTAGGCCTATCATGAAGACCTTTCACCTTTCTATCGATGTTTACTGTACACACGAACCCGTCATCAAAACGACCCTCCTTCCCTGGCAACATTTCACCTCCTCGTGGATTCATTCCACCTCACAAGTCCCATTTCGACAATCATCGGCTCATAAAGACAAATGCTCCACCCGCTCATACATGACGCGGTTATGTCACTTTTTTCCCCTGACAGCTCATCCATGGTGCTCATTGCTCCAGTGAGCCCTGTCCAAGCAGGAGGACTCCAAGAGGGAGTCCCTGGAAAAAAGAAGAAGTTGGGCATGATGAGAACCCTCATGAGTAAATGTAGAAGCTTCAGGTGGACATAGCCATGAAGCTATTGGTAAAAACTGCCAAACACAAAAAAATTGGGCATGGTGAAAACCCACAAGGGTTTTGGGACCTTCTGAAGTTGTATGTCGTGGTCAGGTGACTATCCAGGATTCCCTTCATGGAGTTTTAGCTATGGTGTACCTTGTACATGTTAGAGCACAACACTCCAAGCAGAATCTTCATCTTGTTCCCTTATGCCTTTGTTTTATTGAGGCGAAACTTGGGGATGGACTTTTAGACATCAAATATCATTCTCACACACTTTTTAGGGCCAAGAAGACACCATTACGATGGCTCTTCCAAATTAGGCTTATTCCATGCAGGCTTCCATAATCCATAGACATATTTAGCACCTATGGGCTATGGTTGCAACCGCCTCCTCTTTTATGCACATGAGGAAAGAAGTGTGTCAAAAATATCCCATAACAACCATCGCAGGGGTTCATGATTAGGCTGCCAAAGTAATTCAATAAGTGAGGGGACATAATCCTAGTCTTACATGTTCCCCTTAGGGACAAGTCCAAGGTCACACAAACTTAGTGCACACACACCTCTATCGAGTATATGGGGGTTATCTCTTATACATGTGCATGCTTCACCCTCAATGGTGATTTGCTTTTCCAATAAGGCTATCATATATACATGCCGTGTGAGGGTTCAAGATGAGGCTTTGGCCTTCGTTCCTACAGTTCTACCATCACACAGAAGGGTCACACAGTTCATTGACTCACTATTATGGGCAACTCCTATCTCGTCAAGGGATAATCCTACTAACCATCAGTAGTTGTGCTATATATCTAGGTATTTAGGGTTTTGTAACTCGATTGGCCTAGCTCGTTAAGCCTAGTCAGAGTCTCGACAAACATCATTTGTCAATCTCAATCTTGTTATACCATACTCCCACTTGAGTTCATTGTTTCACTATATCAAAAATTGATTACATGCTCTAATAAGGCCTTTAATGATCACAATTACCCAACATGGTGGTCATTCAAATATTGCTTTAGGAATGGCACTTCCTCACATCTGATTGTCCCCAAATTAGAAACTTAAGCTTTTGAACACTATTCCTTCACTCTATAAGAGTTTCAATGTATTTGGTGATAGATTTCATAAGGCCACATTGTAAATTTGGTCCATTTAAATGTTGCACCTCACATTAGGCCCTTGAGAAGAGAACCAGAAGTCCGCAGACCCCAATTGACCTGAAATTTGGGTTTTTCCCTTTTTACCATCAAGCCTTCTTATCATAAAGGCTTCAAAAATTCATCCACGGATTTCATAGTGTTTTTTTGTAAACTGGGGATTGATTTCGACACCCAAAGTAGGCTTTTAACTTTGTGCAACCAGATCTTGGTTATCCATTGTTGGATGGAAAATTTTTTAATGGGCACCCTTGAGGTACCTTGGATTAAAAATCCGATGGTCAAGTTACAGTTTTGAGTAGGTTTGACCAAGGTTTGACCAAGGTTTGACCGTGCTTTTTTTGGTTCATCCCATTGCCATCTTAAACATGCAACTAGCTCAAATTTTCATTGTTTTTTAACCAAGGGCTTTGTCTCATTCATCTCAAAGGGCATTGTCAGTCTTGAGCTCGATCTAGGGTTGATTTCCTCGACTATACCAAGTTCTAATGATTCTCGCAGTATTTAGATAGTTATTGTGTCGGGTTTTTATTTGGATGATTGTCTTGGTGGGTTGCATTTGGTGGGCCACCATTTTAGCTTATTTCTTTGATTAAGGGCGAACCATTTGAAGGTAAATGTGGGGTTTCACCTCCTCAAGACTGTAGTCTAGCATTGTGCTTCATAGTTACAACAACTACCTCTCAATGATTTTATTTTGCATAAAAACACCCCCAAACAATATCGACTGCCCCAATGGGCCTAGCGTACATGTATGACATCTCTGCTCTCGATTTGGTCTCCAAAATCTTCCATAAACTTTTGGAAGATTGTATGTTATGGATCTATTTTAAAGGGACTTTAACTGGATTTGACCTTAGAAGTCCTACTCGCAAACTAATTGGAAGTTCTAATCTTAATCAGATGAGAGCCAAATTGAAAGCCATATAATGCCCCTGTGCAACTCCAAAATCATACCCAAAATCATAGAGATATTCCTTAGAAATTAGAGAAAATCCCTTAGGGCCCTTTTGGTGCTTTGGATTCGAATTTCTAGGAGTCACTTTTCCTAGAAAAGACCAGGCCAATTGTGTTTGGTTCTCTTAGAATTGACATTTCTGTTGGAATTGAGATTTTCTTGGGATTTCTGAATGTTTATTTAAGCTTAAATTTTGGAAATCTCAATTCTACCAAAATAGGTGGAATTGCCATTTCATTAAAATGACCAATTTTTTCATGGACCCATCACCGCCCTTTGGTAAGTTAGATTGAATAAATTTTATGAGGTCCGTAGGCTTCTCCAACCTTAGCAATTGAGGGTCTTTTATCTGGGAATGAAACGAAACCCTAGTGCCACTAAGAACCTCTGCTATTTGTTGCTGAAGAACGAAAAACATATTAAAAATTATAAAGAAGGAAACTATATTAAATTTTAGATAGAGAAAACATAGTAAAATTTTAGAGAAGGAAACTATATGGAAGTTTAGAGAGAGAAAGTACATGAAATTTTTTATAGAGAGAAAATACATAAAATTTTTAGAGAGAGTAACTGTTTCAAATTTAAAGTTTTAGAGAGAGTATCTTAATATTTTAAAAAGAGAAATTATCTCAAATCGTAAGTTTTAGAGAGAGAAAGTGTCTTAAAAATTTAGAAAGAGAAACTACATTAAATTTTAGAGAGAGAAGCAACTTAAAAAAATTTGAAAAAAATTATCTCAATACTTTTAGAGAAAGAAACTACCTCAAAGTTTAAATTTTAGAGAATGTGCATATTAAAATTTTTGAGATAGAAACTATATAAAATTTTAGATAAAGAGATAAGCTATCTCAAATTTGAAGTTTTAGAGAGAAAAAAATCTTAAAACTTTAGAGACAGAGAAACTATATCAAATTTTAGATAGAGAAAGTACTTGAAATTTTTAGAGAGAGACTAAATTTTTAGATAGAGAAACTATCTCAAATTCTAAGTTTTAGTGAGAGAAAGTATATTAAAATTTCAGAGAAAGAAACCACCTGAAAATTTTAGAGAGAGAAACTATCTCAAAATTTTAGTTTTAGAGAGAAAATATCTTAAAATTTTAGCAAGAGTAAATATATCAAATTTTAGAATGAGAAAATACCTAAAATTTCTTAGAGAGAAAAATTATCTCAAAATTTTAAGAAAGAAACTCTCACATTTTAAGTTTTAGAAAGAGAAAGTACCTTAAACTTTTAGAGAATGAAACTATATCATATTTTAAAGAGAGAAACTACTTGAATTTTTTTAGCGAGAGAAACTATCTAAAATTTTTTAAAGAGATTTCAAAGAGAGAAAGTATCTCAAAATTTTAGAGAGAGAAACTATATCAAATTTTAGAAAGAAAAAATATCTAAATTTTTTAGAGAGAGAAACTACCTCAACATTTTTAGAGAGATAAACTATTTCAAATTTTAAGTTTTTGAAAGAGTAAGTGTATTAAAAGTTTAAAAAAAACCATATCAAATTTTAAAGAGAGAAACTATCTCAAAATTTGTATAGAGAGACAATCCCAAATTTTGAGTTTTAGGTAGATAGAGTATATCAAATTTTGTTGTCAAACAATGGACATGAAAACTGACTGTAAATAATAAGTGAATTTTGTATTGTATATCCAAACAAGATATTCAAGGAATCCATTACCAGAATCTTAGATATTGGTTCATAGATTTTCTTGGATTTCAAATATTCAAAATTCCTAATTTCTTCTTATCCAAACGGGTCCGTATTAGTTTTTTCTCCCTTTGTTGAAGAGAATTTTATTGTTACAAATTAAAATTGGGTTTCTTGTTCCTACACTGTTTTCTCACTCTAGAACTTTTCTCACTTTGCTAGCGGAAACTTGACTTGCATCACTCGTTTCCCTTTCTTTCTTCGGATGGGTGCTTGTTTCTCTTTCCTACTTGAGTAGAGATTTGACTTAGAAGTGAAGTGTTTCAAGAGTTGATAGTCATTTGCAAATGTTTATGGATGTTATGCGGAAGAGAGAGAGAGAGAGACAGAGCTTCTCTAATTACATTTGTTGGTGTTATTTTAGAGAAAGAGAGAGAGATATACGCAACTGGCTTGGTGTTTGAAAGAGGAGGAAGACTCATTTCTTGATGGCATGGAGGAAAAGAGGAGAGAGAGAGAGAGAGGATTTGCATTTTCAGGAAAAACATATTCTAGGCAATCCAAACAATGAATTTGTATTTTCGTAATTTCTACCAAATACAATCCAAACGGTATACACCAGATTATAGGAAATGCCAATTCCAGTAAATACCAATTCCGGGATAAACTTTTCCGTAGGGTTGAAAATCCAGGGAACCAAACGGGCCCTTAGATTATAGCAAACCCTAGAAACTTTAGAGCCTTGAGAAACCCTAGGTCTAAAAACCTTAATTCTCTTTGACCATCAAACCTTAATCTCAAAATAAAAAATCTTATGATGAATATTACTCTAAGCAAATCAAAACCCTCAGGAAGAACATGGCTTAGGTATTTTCCAAATTCAAGCAAAGTTGCCAGAGGGCCTTGAGTCAAAGTAAATCTTTTTTTTCTTTAATTTTCAGTCGATTTCTCTTTCTTTTATTTCTTTTATGTTTTATTGGTTTTTTTTATGGGTTTTTGTGTAATTTCAAGTTAGCTGTGTTGACTGTGCGTGAAGAGAAGATATGTTTTTGCAGATCCATATTCTCTGCAATTCAACATATCCTACTATTCTCTATTAATAATTTTAATTGTTTAGTTTGAAGCATAAATTAGAGAAAGTTTAGTTAAAGATGTTCCTAAATTTGGCTGGAAACACTATATAGTTTAATTGCTTTCCCCGTGTTTGTTCCATAAGAAAGCACTATCCTAAAATGCAACTCAAATTGGGCCTCTATGCAATTGCACTATTATATGGGGTAAAGCCTATTCCCATCTAGTCAGGCACAAAAGCACTTTCGTGTTCGAGAAAAGGCTCCTCTCTATATGATAACTGGAGATATCTTTTCATCCAAACAAACGTGCAATGTTGGACTGTCTTCCTCTTGGTTAAACGTGAAATGTTAAGACTGTCTTCCTCCTGGTGGGGGAAAGAAAAAGAAGCGGGCTTAAAAGAGAAAACCTGGGAAAGCAAGTAAATTCTACTGTCCTCCGTTTCAAAAAAAGAATAACGGAGAGTGCGTAAAATCAGCCACCATTTTTTAGTCTAAAAAACAACGACAAACATTACTCAAATTAACCGCTTAATCTTAAGCCTCATCTTATGCTGGATCACTAAGGATGGGGTTTCTACGAGTCCCCCGCCTCACGTTTACATTTGTCCCCCCGTTAAAGCGCTCTTAGAGGATTTTTAATTTAAAGTATTAAAAGAACTTTAAAAAAAAAGAAAACTTATTAGCTGCCTTTATAATTTTTGCTCTTTTTTAAGATTCATTAATAAAGTACTCTTGTAAAATAAAAAATAAAAATTTTAGATTTCAAAAGTGTTTTTTTCAAAGTTTTTATAGGGCTTAGGTTTTATGAAAACAAAGTACAGCTCACCATAAAAAGCACTTTGGGTATCGGAAATTTTCGTGTAGACTCTAAAATCAATTTTTAATACCAACTATTAAATTTGAAACTACAAAAAAATAGTGGACACTTATTTTTAGATAGAAATAGATGGTTTAGATAACTTGTTACAATGCTACTATTTATTAGTTTTTAAATCATTAATTTTTTTTATGACCATAGAGATGATAGATTTGAAAGTTTTTCAAGTATGAGAAGTGCAAATTTTGCTAAGTTTTGCCGGATGATATAACATTATTCGTTGTTCCTCAACTCAATCGTACTCAAATCAAGAGAGCGAATGCGCGTCTTGTACCATACACAACCTGTGTATAGCACACACCCTCGGGCTCCCGTCCCAAAAGTTAGTAATAACAGTAGCCGGGCGGGCGGCCGGGCGTGTGGCCGGGCGTGCGTCCGTCCGATAAAAATAGAAGAAAGAGCGAGAGGAGGAGAGGGGAGGGAGAAATATGCAGAACATTGTGCTCGGTTGTAACGGGGTGATGGCCGCCCCTTCTCTAGCACCTATTTCTGCATTATTTTCCACCGGAGACCTGATTTCTCGGCGCCCATTATCCACTTTTGGGCCGCTTTTTCCGGCCACTCTCTCAGTCCAGCGTCCACTGTCCACCCCCCTCTCCTTTCTCCAAGCTCCTCCTCTTTCTTCTCTGTGTTCTTCTTGTTCGATCGAAAGGAGAGATACGGTCGCCATGAGTTCGTCGTCGTATACTTCAACTTCTCCTGAAGAAGATCCTGACATGGCAAAGCTCGCTCAGGTTCTTCTTCCCCTTTTAGTTCACCCCTCTACTTCTTGTTTATGCATTTTGCTCCTCTTTTTTTTTGAAACTGGTTCGCTTCATTTTGCTCCTCTTTTTGTTCCAGGGAATTTGTAATGCGTAATATAGTGAAATTTGTAGCCGCATTTTTTGCTCTTTATTTTTGTTTCCTTTTTTTTTTGGGCTGTGGTTATGGAGTTATGACTTTTTAATGAGGTTTTATTTTGATTCAAAAGTTGTTAATTGGTTTGCTTTACCGTGCCTCATTGCTCTGAATCTTTGTGAAATTAATGGAAATATAAGTAGTGGAGAAGATTGTTTGCATTTTCATTTAATTCTTTGTGGTGCCTCCTTGCTTGATCAAGTCAGTAGGGATGTTTGTAACTTGGTTGCTGATGTGCATTTTTCACGTGATTGTAGTTGTCGATAGATTTTAGTCACATATGGACCTGAAAGTTACAAAACTGGTTTGAAAAGAGACCCCATGCTGTGTAAAGAATTTGAAAGGTGGGATTGAATCCCTACTGTTTATTCACACAATTCTATCACCTACCCAGCTGAAGTTTCCTTTCTCTATCATTTCGTCTATATTTTTCTAAAAAAATTGAGGATAGCTTTATTTATTAACTGCTGAACATAGGAAAGCTTGTGGAAAATAGTAGGTATTGCATCATTTGTGGAAATACTGGTGGCAAACATTAAAATATGATTGCTAGCCATGCAGGATAATTTTGTCTCCTTAGGTATAATGAATGAAATTGACTGGAGTTCAACTAAAATTTGCTGGGTTTAGAGTTACGCAACAGAAAATTATATGCACACAAGACACAACCATGACTTGTGCAAAATCTGAAACACGCAAGCGAAACCATGCAAACAGAAGAAACCAAAGCACACAAACATCTGGAGAGTGGAAACTCCTTTTTATTAACGATGAAATAATGATGAACCATCTCTCATGGTGACGCACCACACAACGTGCTTCTCTCTCCTCTATATCTCTTCCTTGTTCTCTCAATGCCTCATGTTCTCTCAATGCCTCATGTTCTCTCAATGCCTCATGTTCTCTTTCACTTGTTCACCTCATGGCAATGCTTCACATCACAGTTTTCCCTCTCCCTCTTTATATAGAACCTATTAAAAGAGATAAGTACTAATGAATTACATCTATCTTAATCTAATGAGGACTCCAATTTCATCACGTGCGAGTCATTACCAATGTAATACGAACTCCTATTCATCTATGGAATCTTCTTCCATTTGTTAGGGAATCCTAACAAACTACCAAGACTTTGTTGGAACATTATCAAATCAGCGATGATCTTCATCAAGAACATTGAGCTTTCGCATATCTGTCGGCAAAGAGTGATGTTGCAATTGAAACAGCTGTGAAACAGTGAGCAGTCAGCTTAACCGTGGCCAAAGCAAATAGAAACTTTTACGCCCCAATTTCTAAGATGTTTTGCACTTCTTGGGAGGCACATTCCTTACTCTTCTATAAGTCGGTGATACTCCTTTAACTGCTTGCAGATTGAATATTGTCTTAGCTGTGGTGAGAAATTGCTTTAACCATGGCCAAAGCAACAACTCTATTACATAGGAAATTGCAGCGAAGTATCTGGGGGTGTCTTAATGTTAGCTTTTTCCTTTGTAGTATATATATGAGTGTATAAGGTTGCGACCTTAAACAATCCAAGTAGGTGCGCCTCCAAATTTTATCGTAAGATGTCATTTTGGTGTAAAAAATTCTAGGATGGCCTTATAATCCATTTTCATCTCTAATTATGATTTTTCAAATTCCAAAAAAATGGTTCAAATCAAGTAGATCTATAAACACATAAAATTCTTGAAAATGGGTGGTCTAGATAATGTGTTGCCAGATGCACTTCTTTTGAGGCTTGAAATTTTTTTTGTCACATATTCATACATCTTGATGTCGAGATGTTCAATTAGAGGGTTTTCCAACATCAAAGAAACCGTTTCCGATGGATTTTTGAGGTGCACCTTAATTTTACATTTTAAGGTTGCGACCTTATATAAACATTTTCCTATATATATGTATATGTATGCATGTGGTTATATTCTAGGTTCTCTAATTGGTATAAACCATTGTTGTTAGGATTGGGAGAAGGACTGGGAGTGGGAGCGGGATCGGGATTTGGAGCGAGGGATTGTTAAATGCTAGAAGAACCTAATGGTTTGGAGGGCTGTCATACAATTCATACATTAGGGATCTAGATTCCCAAATGTCACTGCCTTTTGAGGATTTTCAATCCTGACCTTTTGGGATCTTGATCCCGATCTTTTGGATCTTACTCCAACTTATAGAATGTATACATAATCCAAGACTATAAAAACTCTTGAAAGTGGGAATCTCTTTATTTATAAACCAGCAAGCAATGCAACTATATTAAGAGTGTAATTACGTTGCTAGTTTGTTATAAATTAAGAAAATCATAAGTTTAGTTATTATCTTGGTCTTTGACGTTGGGATTGAGATCCCTTATAGTAGGAATCGTCAATTCCAGCAACACCATGCCCATTATATCCCCTAGCTCATCTCGAATCTTTCTTGACAGTGTCCAAACGGACTCCATGACCTCTGTCGACTCCATTTTTGTTTATGACATGGATTGTGCTCAAGGAGACGCCGACGAAGTTTTAAAGGTTATGGGCTTCAAATTCAATGGCCCCAGGGAGGTTTTGGAAGACTTCATTACTGCTGATACAAAATCACCCTTCAATGCCCAGATAAAGGGCAAAAGAGAACTGTCCAACCTCTTCACTTTCGAGGTAAACTACGACAAAGGACAATCATTGGCTCTCCCTCAATCGTCACCTGCTAACCTAAGTTCTACAGCCAAGTCTCATCCAAGGCTCCTTACAAGGCGCACCAACCAATCCCACCCCTCCCAATGATGATCGTAATGTGGAACATCCGTGGCTTGGGCCACCCACAAAAAGGAAGTGTGGTTCGAGATATCTGAACCAAGTATTCTCCCTCCCTCCTTACCTTAATTGAAACTATCGCCCACCTTCCTTGCCGGCAGTATTTGGGGATTTAGGCCTTGTAGGTGGATTACCCTCGAGGCAATTTGAGCCTCGAGTGGTATTTGGGTACTCTGGGAGGCTGGCACCCCACCCTACATGATTTACAAGACTTTACTATCGACAAATTCTCGGCCATGATTATCCTCTCAAGACTATCTGACGAGCTGCCATGGAAATGCTCCACAGTGTATGGCCCCAATTCCGATAGCCTAAGACCGTCCTTCTGGGCAGAACTGCAAACCGTAGCGTCCAGAGCCCCTGCCACTTGGTGTCTAGTTGGGGACTTCAATGTTCCCTGATGGTCCTATGATCGCAACTCCAACCAATCCATCTTACCGTCTATCGTTCAAGTTTTTGACTTTAGTTTCCGACATCAACTAATCGACATTCCTCTTGAGGGGTCTCAGTTTACCTGGTCTAACCACTCCCTCAACCCCTCTCTCTCTTCAAACTTGACCGTTCTATCATTTCTTTAGAACAAGACTACACCTTCGCGGGCACCCACTCCACTATGCAACCTAAACCAACCTCGAACCATCGCCCCATACTCCTAGACACCCAAGCTGTCTCTGGGGGTCAAAAGCCCTTTCGGTTCGAGTATTGGTGGATCGATGAATCCAATCTTAAAGAATTTGTGACATCCTCTTGGAATTCCTTCCAACCTTTGGTTCATGGATGGGTGGGGTTCCGAGTCCAAAGGAAACTCAGATGCTGAAATCCTCATTGGAAATTTGGAAGTCCTAACATCCAAGGAACTTTCGCTCACAAAAGGAAGCCCTACTTCAAGCAATTCATGAGTGGGATGTTGTGGAGGAGACTAGGCCACTGCTCCGAGTTGAATACAAGCGTAGATCCAAGGCCAAATTTGACTATCAGTTATTCCTCCATAAGGAGGAGATCTACTGGTCTTAGAGAGCCAAGGTCAGGTGGTTGAAGCTGGGAGACCTGAACACTTGTTTCTTCCACAAGATAGCAAACTGTAAAAGGCAAGAGAACTCGATCACCCACTTGAAAGTTGATAACTCAGTTATTGATCAACCCTACCGCATCGAGCAAGCAGCATCACTCTTCTTTTCCAATCTCTTCTCTTGCTTTTCTTGGGCGAGACCCATCATGCATGACCTTGCCTTCCTTACCCTGCCTCCCAAAAAAGCTACTTGGTTGGAACGTCCATTCTCAAAGTCTGAAATCCTCAAGGCCTTATATGACTTGAGCTTTGATCGTGCCCCTGGCCTAGACAGGTATCCTATGCCGTTTTTCAAATCTTCTGGGAAGTTGCATTCACCCTGAATTCTTTGCTGAATTCCACTTTGGCAGGTGATTAACAAAGCCATGAATGCAACCTTTATCGCACTCATTCCAAAATTTGTAGCGGTTGAAGAATTAAAGGACTTTAGGCCCATCAGTTGGGTCAGCAGTTCTTATAAACTGCTCTCCAAAGTCCTTGCCTCTAGGCTTAGAGTTGTCCTCTCCTCCCTCATTTCTCCCACTCAAGGGGCGTTTGTCAAGGGCCATCAGATTTTGGATAGAGCTCTAATTGTCCATGAATGTATCCACTTCTACTTCTTAGCTAAGACCTTGGGTCTTGTCATAAAATTAGATTGGGAGAAAGCTTATAATCATGTGGATTGGTTAGTTCTTGATGAAATCCGTAGAAGGATGGCTTTCGGACCTAAGTGGAGAAACTGGATTAGAGGGTGCATCTCCAACCCCTTCTTCTCTATTCTCATTAATGGGACACCTAAGGGCTTCTTCTTGGCTAGCAGAGGTCTTTGTCAAGGGGACCCTTTGTCACCATTCTTGTTTGCGATCATGGCTGAGGTCTTTAGCACCTCAATCTCGAGACTTTACTAAGTAGGCCTCTTGAGAGGATTCCAATCAAGTAATCAAGGTCCGTTCATATCCCACCTGCAATACGTGGATGACACCCTCGTCTTCTACGACTCCTCTATTTACTCACCAATATATGGGGCTGCTCTATCGAGCGCTTACCCTCTATTTACCTCGGATTTCCTCTTTGCCTTGGTTTGCCCCAACGTTTGCAATGGAATCATATACTCGACAAATTCGATAGGAGATTCGAGGGCTGGAAAGGCAGGTTCCTAACCAAGGCGGGAAGACTCATGCCTAATCAAAGCTGCCCTAGCCAACACTCTCGTGTTTCATGTGCCCTTATTCCATATTCCAGCCTTTGTGGTAGCTAGATTGGAGGCGATGGATGAGGGATTTCTACTGGTCTGGCGATCACGGACACAACTTCCATCTCATATCTCTGGATAAGCTGTGTTTATCTAAATTCCAAGGGGGGCCTTGGGTATCCGTAGTCTCAGAACCCCTAACAATGTCCTTTTGGTTGGGAGGTATGCGACCCAACCATGCCACCTGTGAAAGGAGGTCATCAAGCACAAATATTTCTTCGGCAATGACCTTTGGTCTCCCGATTGCAAAACCACTGGGCATATCTCTAGATTCTGGAGGTCCGTCCTTCGATGTCGAGACAATTTCCTTCAACACATTCGATTTCAACCATGGGGGGGGGGGGGGGGCGGGGTGGTCGAAATAGGGTGAAGATTTGGTATGATACTTGGATTGGCCACACACCTCTCAGGATTAGTTCCCTTAGTTCCCTACCCTTTTTATTTTAGCCTGAGATGCTCAGTCCTATGTGGCTGAGAATTTCAGTGTATCAGGGTCCTACAGATGTTGGACGCCTAATTTCAGGAGACCTATCTATGACCACTAACTCTATGGCTTCAGATCTTTCGCTGAAAGGCTTCATTGTGCATTCCTATTGTTAGGCTGGTGACGATAGGATAATTTGGGCTCCAGCAACCTATGTTTTATTCTCAGTATCCTCATTCTTTCGAACTCCCACCCCCAATGCCAATCTTACTTGCCCCACCATTACCATAGCCTCTAAAGTGTCGTCTCCATGCACACCAACCAGAATACAGTTGTTTTACTGGATTGCGCTTCACGAGAAGGTACTAAGCATTGATCACCTTCAAAGAAGAGGGTTGAAACTCCTTAATAGATATAATTTGTGCTTGGAGGCTGAAGAATCCAATGCCCATTTTTTCTCCACTCTGAATTCTAAGCATGCTCAATTGGCCCTGTGTCACTCTTAGATCCATTCCCCATTTGTTTCAAGCTTTTTTATTTACTCCCTGGCCCAAGGCAGGGAAAGTACTTTGGAAAGCCTCTATCTTAGCCACTATCTAGGTACTATGGATTGAAAGGAATCATATAATTTTCAGGGTTGAGAGATCCATGATCACGCTATTGGCCAAGAAAGTCAGGAACCTAGTGGCCTTCTGGGCCACAAACCACATGCTCTTTAAGGACTTCTCCTTTACTGATTTTCATAGCAACTAGGAGAATTTTCTGCACCTAGCTTGCCGTAGGATATCGCTGGCCTCGCTGTGGAGACCACCTGAACAGGGATCTATTAAGCTTAATTTTGATGGTTGCTCCCTCGGCAACCCTAGACCATCCGGAATTGGTGGTCTCTTTCAATCTAGCAAAGGATGCATTCTGCTATCCTACTTGTGCCCTATTGGTATGGCGGACTCCACCCTTGCTGAGGCCATTGCCCTCTTGGAGGGCCTTCACAAGTTTGATCACACTTGGAGTCCCTACCTAGTGGTGGAGGGATACGTCAAGAATGTCATCATTTGGGATTCTAATCTCTTCTCTTGGCCATGGCGTCTCGACAACATTTTTGACGAGATTTCCCACTTAGCCCATGGTTACAGAATCTCATGGCGCCATGCTTCCGATGCAGATTGATTGGCTAGGGAGGAGGCCTATTCTAATTCACCAATGGGGACTTAGGTTTTTGTGGCCACTCCTTTCTTTCCCGCATTATGGGTTGTTTCTCTCATTGTAAACTCTTTTGGACCCTATGGGCTATGTATAAAGTGACCCTTCTGGGTCACCTTATTTTTTGTATACTATATTATTCACTAATGCAATTATAGTGAAACCTTCTAAAAACAAAATTCCAGGAATGAAAATAGAAGCTCCTATTAACAGTTTAAGTACAAATCATGTTCTTGAAAATTCAGAATAAATAAGAAAATCTGACTGAAAATAAAACAAACAGCTGGGAAGACTTACTTGCATTTTCCTTGGGTTTTGGCCGATGGCATACTTTGATCCTATTGGCCTTGCTGAATTTTCTGAGCCGGGAAGCTTCCTTAGGCAATAACTCACAAAACTAGGTTTTAGAGAACATATACACAATTAGGGTTTCTAGCCCCCATTTGTAAACTTATTGCGCATGCCACTATCTGGCACCTCCCCTAAAAATTAGTTTGGGTTGGGTGTCTCTCCCTTTTCAAACCCTAATTGGGTTGGGCGTGCCACCCCTTAAGCTTATGGGGTAGTGTGTTACCTAGGAGAGACAGGAGAGCGAGAGATAGCAAGAGAGATGAGATGAGGGAGAGGCATGGAGGAAAGAGAGAGTCAAGAGAGAGAAAGAGAGACTATGGAATTGCGTAGAGAACAAGTGGGGATCTCCTCCTCATATTGGCCACAGGCGCCCCCTCTTATGTCGTCATCATCATCATCATCATCCAAGCCTTTTCCTCATCATTCGGGCCCCCCTCCTATGTGTGCCTATCTAATTATTCCTCACTTGGACTAGTAGGATTTTAGGAAATTTGTGAGGTTTAGAGAGAATTAAATCGGAGCCATCCATCCTATAAAACCATCATCATGATTAAGGGAGGAATATTGAGAACCTTATCTTCTGAATTTTTGAACCGTATCCACTTCTAGTCAAACTAGGATAAGACCATTCATAAAAGAACCTTCTAAAACTTCCTTTGTCTCTTTTAAAATGTAGGAAGTGAAAATAAAATATTTTAGTCAAAGATATTATCAAAAGCTATCTCCCACTAATAAGGACATAATCTCTTTTTAACTAACACTAATAAGACACATTTAAGTTTAGGGTAAGTTTGTTGTCCACATGATGTGGACGATGGAAGTGTGCATAGGCACCCTTCATACAATTCAGATTGAACCACATCACTTCTAACAGTTCAAATTCAATCTTGTATTTTATTTTTTATTTGAAATTTATTTTTACCAAAAATTTAAGTCATATATTCTTTTTTATAAGTCACAACAAATAAAAGTAATAAAGTTTTATTTTAAATAAAGTAATTGACCAAAATACCCTTAAAAGTTTTATGGTTATTTCAGTCAACTTATTATTCCAAATTATATTTTAATTTTATTTGGTGTGCAATATAAAAATACATATATGTCCTAAATTTCAGGTAAAAATATAAATTAAAAATAAAAATCATTTCATCATCATCATCATAGCCTTTTCCCAACTATTTAGGGTCGGCTACACGAATCCTAGTCAAACTGCTTGGCAAAGTTCTATGTTGGCTGCCTACTTAACAACCCACCTTTACCCAGGCTTGGGACGGGTTAAAACAAAATTTAAGGTCCTCACTCATCTTAGACTACAATTAAAATTAAAAATAAAATACGCAATCAATTTTCAACTGTTAGATGTGGCATGGTCCAATATGAACCGTTGAAGGGTGCTTGTGCACCCTTCAAACATCCACATTCCACAACATGTGGATGCCATGCAATCCCTTAATGTTATTTCAAAAAAAAAAAAAAAAAACAACAAGAGTGGAGCGAGTGTGCCACTCCTATGGGTGATGTGTGGGCCTAATGGCCTCACGCCCCACCCATGAGTTGTGGTACACATGTGGGGTTGGATCCAAGGGCCCCACATGTGCCCCTCCACACCATTAAAAATTTGAAAATACCCTTTGCAAGGTTTCAATGCTGAAATTAATTTTAAAATTCTAAAAATGTTCTAAATTTCTCATGTCTAAACCTTAAATTAAAATATCTAGAACTGAACTGGTACCGATGGGTCAAGATAAGTGAATGTTGGGTCAAGATAAGTGATGTTAGGACACCACTCGACTCAGTAACTCTGATTCTCAACCATCTTCTCAAACCAGCCCAACGAGATCCATGACCCATTGTCTTATGCAGGAGCTCATGATTGGCTTGTCAAAGTTGGCTATTAAATAGTGAAACCATAGTCTTGAGATGTGGATTACAGGTTCCCACCTTAAGAGCAAGTTACGCACACATATCATTATAGTGCAAGGAGCTCTCTCAATGAACATATACACGTATCCCTTTTCAGAGTTGCTTCCTGGTTATACCTTGCTCATGCAGGTCTACATCCACGCACAGGAGACCACACAACTCTCTTGGCCCACAAACCATCACTGGACATCTCTCCGACCTCAACAACGGATTACCTTTTGTAATTCTTTTTGATAGTGCCCTATGTCTTGGGGCAAGGGTTTTGGACATGACCAAAGCCATAGGCCGCTTAACCCTAAGTTAATCAACCAACACACACATTCCTACTGAAGTGTATAATTTACTACCAATGATATGTACATGCTCTCATGGCCTTTAAAGACCATGAAGTGTATAATTTACTACAAATGATATTTACATGCTCTCATGGCCTTTAAAGACCATAAACCTGACATATCTATATCATCCTATGCCATTTTTTATTTTTAACGCCTTATCTGCTTCACATTCCAAAGCCTTTATTAAGCCTTTTATTCATGGCTCTTGTGATGCATCATAAGTGAAACATAATCTTTCTTTGACTCCTAATGGTTGCTTATGTTCTCCATTGGTACCTCATAATATATGTCATTGTATTTTTTAGAATTAATTTTACAAGTGCATGAGGGTGAGGATTATACATGCCCAAAATCTAAGCTCCATTTGATTTGTAAAAGAATAACAATAAAATAAAATTCAAAGAGTGATAAGCACTCTTAACTGTCCTATCATGATCTCATGGTTGAGAGCTCCATGGAAATTACTGTAGCATTTCGGTAGCAACATAATGATAGCTTTTTCCTCGTAATATATATGTGGAATAATTACTGAACTATTGATTTTCTTATGAAAAGAAACTATATTCTAGGTTCTCTAATTGCTATAAACTGTCAAAGAAGAGAGAGAGAGAGAGAGAGAGAGAGAGAGAGAGAGGAAGGAAGAG
>NW_006498435.1:4917157-4922157 GCF_000471905.2 Amborella trichopoda
TGTTGTTTGTCGTGTGTTTTTGTTGAATAGTGTATGTATGTGTTGTGTGTGTGTGTGTGTGTGTGTGAGAGAGAGAGAGAGAGAGAGAGAGAGGCCTCACATGAAATTCTTGAAGATCATCCTTTCTTTTTTTTCTTTTGGATCTGTATTTGTGAGAGAGAGGTCTCGAACACTTGGATGATGTTCTTCTTTTTTTCTTCTAATATGGAGAGCAGTGTTTGAAAAAACGCTAGGCGACACCTAGGTGGTCAAGGGGGTCCAGGCCGCCCAGCGCCTAGGCGGGCGCCCAGAACTTAAGCGGCCTGGTAGATGTTTTATTTTTTTTGGTTCTCTCTCTAAAATAGCCTCAAATGGGTTTAAGGTTTCAAATGAACCTAAAACCCTCAATTTTCCCATTTAGTATTAAAAAATTGACCCAAAAATACCCTCAAGGAGCCCCATTTTCTCCCTTGGGCTGGCGCCTAGGCGGGTTCCTGGGCACCTAGACGGGAGCCTAGACAGGTTCCCGGGCACCTAGGCGGGCGCCCAAGGATATCGGCCTAGTTTGGCTGTCTTGGCGTGGGCGATGCGCCCAGGCCTTCTGGACCACCTAGGCGCTGGGCGGTCATCTTTATAAAACTATGATGGAGAGAGAGAGAGAAGGGCCGTACACATGCCTAATTTTTGTTGTTTGGGTGGATTTGATTATTATTATTTTTATTTTTTCTAAGGGGTGGCACTAGGTGGGCTTCTAGACCCGCTTAGGCGCCCCCCTTACGCATGCCTGTCCAGAAGCCTAGGCGGCTGGCAGCCAACTTTTTCATCACTGATTTGACTTATAAATCTGACCTATACCTGGAGCTCCCTTCGGATATCACAAAATTCTGTGAATCCCATTGAGGTATCCTGGGAGAGTGCATAAACCAACTCACTGCACGTACTGCAAAAGTAATATTAGGTCTAGTGATGGTTAATTAACTCGGCCTGGCTACTTGCTTTCTGCACCTTCCTAGAGCCTCCAACAACTCCTTTTCAGCCAATAATTTTGTATTTGAATCCATAGGAATATCGGCTGGTTTAACACCGAGCATTCTAGTTTCTATCAACAAGTCAATTATGTACTTTGTTTGAGACAAACTAATGACATGCCTTATTTTGGCTGCCTCGATTCCTAAAAAATACCTTAGCTGGCCCAAATCTTTTATATGAACATATTGTTTTAGATGCCTCTTCAAATACTATCATTCCATGTAATGACAATATCATCACATAAACAATTAAGACAATTATCCTGGAGTTCTGTTTCCAACATGGCTGCTTCAAAATCTATGTCGCACGATAATTTTCACTAAATTTGTCAAACCATGCATGTGGAGACTGCTTCAGATAGTAAATGGCTTTCTTCAACTTGCATACCTTGTGTGACTCCCCCTTAGCAACAAACCTAGGTGGTTGCATTATATACACCTCTTCTTGTAAATCACCATGGAGGAAGGCATTCTTAATATGATGCTACCGCAGTGGCCAGCACTTGTTTGCTCCTGCAAATATGAGTACTCAAACTAAATTAAGTTTAGAAATAGGAGCAAAAGTTGCAGAGTAATCAATGCCAAAAGTTTGGTGTATACTTTGGCAACCAATTTGGCTTTTAATCTTTAGACGGAGCCATCGTGCTGACATTTCGCTGCATAAACCCAACAACAGCAACAATCCTTTTTCCAGTTAGTAACTCATTGAGCTCCAATGTATTATTCAAGTTAAGCACATCTATTTCCTGTTCTATTGCTTTCTTCTACCAACTAATAGAAAGTGCTTCTCGATATGGACTTCGGGATAGAATCGATGAAAGAGCTAAAACAAAACTTTGATAGGATGGAGACAAATTTGTAAATGTAACATAATGAGCAATGGGATATTGAGTACAAGACCTTATATTTTTACGGATGGCAATAGGTACATTGTGATCTCTAGCACAAAATATAAGTTGGAAGTAGGAAGTGGATCTATAGGCGAATGTGATGATTGAGTGGCTGGTTAAGTTGGTGGAAGGTGTCCATCCTTTACTTTTCTTCTCGTGTAAGCCTTTATTGGCTGCTCCTAAGAGACATCATGATGTGTAGAAGTAATAGGTTCAGCAAGGGCAAATAAGTAAGGTGAAGAACTATAAACATGAATGAAGAACTATAGAAGATAAGGACTTTGAGACTTCTCCCAGAGCAAGATAAAAGAAATTTGTATCAAGCCATATGTTCATTTAAGTAACATGAGGCCAGCAAGGATCTTCCCAATAAACTTTTGGAATACGCCAGTGTTTGAAAAATCGGCGATCCGATCCGGAATCAAGCAATCCGGATCATATCGCCCAAGCCGTCCCAGATCTAAGGAAAAAATGGGAAAACGAGATTCGACTGATTAGATTTTAAATCGCCATGCTGACGTCAGGTGACATCACACATCACCTTTAAATCGCCATGATGACATCACGTGATGTCTCAAATTGTTGGGTAGGTCGCATCCGTATCATTTTTCTTACTAAAATATTCACTAAAAGTCCCATCATTTACTTACGTGGGAAAAAGCATCCCATGGGAGCACGTGGTCCTACCCCCTAACAACTCGTTGTTTGAGTTGTTTCAACTCCTTTTATATGCCACTTTCGTTCCACATCTCTTCGATGTGGGACAATTCTCATAGCCCAACCCTTATTGTATTAACGTATAGATTAGTACTATTGGGGGATGGGTGGGCCGTCAATACGAGGTGTGCTTCTGGCATTAAATGGCATTAAATTACATGATAAAAAAAGAAAGAAAATTATTAAAAATAATAATTGGGTGATAGGGCCAACCACCCTTATCTTTCACCAAAAGAATTAAAATTTACTTACCCAAAAACTAAAATAAATATACTAATACTATTAGACTATTATCTCATAGGATTATTTCATTATATGATTAATATTAGGCTATTATCTAATTAGGATTAAAAAAAATTAGTACTAGCTCATAATATATTAAGAAAAGTAAAAAATAGAAATATTTTTTTAAAAATATTAGTTTATGGGATATTTTAAGAGAGAAAAATAACACTAACGTATACCACTTAAGAATTTATTTTTAAGTTGCTTTTTCAATTACCCCACATTTCAAGTATGAATTTATTTATTTATTTTTAAATTTTATTAAAATATGACTGTAAATTATATGAAATTGTTGTATTAGCTCATAGGATATTAAAAAAAGAGAAAAATAATACCTTTATTGAAAATTTAAAAAAAAAGTACTAGTTTATGGGATATTTTAAGAGAGAAAACTAACACTAGCTCATACCACTTTAGAATTTATTTCAAGTTGCTTTATCAATTATCTCACATTGCAAATATGAATTTCTTTATTTATTTTCCTAATTTTATTAAAATGTGATTGCAAATTTATGTTACTTCTTTATTTCTATCAGCACAAATTATTATACATTCGATTTATTTGTTTGTAAGGGTCATACCCTTGTTTTTTGAATCACGTTTATGATAATATTGTAATTAATAATTATACTAATTACAATGATAATCAAATCTTATATTTTTTTATTAATTTATTTACATTATAAATTATGCAATGTATTAGTTTTTGTTATAGTTGTAAATTTGATATTAAAATTAGATGATATTATAAGACATTTCAAATTTATTATTATTTGTATAGTAAAATGATGATTCAATAATAAAATACAAACCAATAATTCTAATTTCAATGTATAACATTGTATTTAGTTAGGTTTTAATAAATGTTTGATGAGAATCTTCATACAGGGAAAGAGCATCTCAATATTCGCATGTTGCTGCAAAAAAATAAAAGTTATTAATGTATTACCCTCATTTCTTATTGGATTTCTAAAAAACAACATTTATAGTGATTTTTAATAATTTTTTTGAATTTTTTTAAGGCCGAATCTGACTAATTCGACCGATTCCCGATCCGAAATGCCGATTCACCGATCACCGATCCGTTTTTTAAACCACTGGAATACACATATTAATTAGCAGATCACGAGTCACTTCAAGTAAATGTCAAGTTTTTCCTTTCATTAAGCCCATCCTGTTGTGGAGTGTGCATGCAAGAAGTTTGATGTAAAATTTTATTTTAAGAAAAATAATTTTGAAATTCTTTGTGAAGATATTCTTTAGCATTATCAGAAAACAAAACACATACATTCTTTTGGAATTGGGATTGAACCTCCTTGTGAAACAATTTAGAAACAGAGAATCTCAAGTCTCTATTTTATTAAATATAACCATGTAATTCACAAATAACCATCCACCGAAGTTACAAAATATCTACAACCAGACAAACTTTGTCCTCTAGCAGGACCGCAGATATTGGAATGAACAATTATAAATGGAAAAGATACCTGTTTATCGATTCTAGGACGAATTGACACCGTATGATGCTTGCCTAACTGACAAGCCTCACACAGTCACACTCTAAAGTAGACACAAGACTCTAGAGAAGGGACTAACAACCTCAAGTTATTGAGGGAAGGATGGCCCAGCTGACAATGCAATAAGAAGAGAGAAGCAACAAAGTGAAGAATATTACCAACCAATCAGGTCATGATCCAAATAGTATAGGCCACCTAACTCATACCCGCCACCAATCGTCCTCGTCGTTAGATTCTGAAAGACATAAAGTTACGGAGCAATGAAGAGATTTGGTTAATTTACTCACATACACCAAATTGAAAGGAGACTTTGGAATATATGACATGGAGGACAGGGAAAAGGAAGAAGGCATGACTGTTCCCTGTCCAGACTCCGGACACACTACAGAATGATCCCTTAGCTAGAGCAACGGGGGAATTAGGAATATCAACAAAAGAGATAAAGGATACGCATGACTATATGAATTAAAAGATAAAGGAGAACCCAGTGCACTGCGAGGAACAAGTTTTTTAAAAAGGAGATACTTGTCATTCAAATTTGAACATAGTCATTTCCTCATACTTGAATAAATTAGGGATGCAAC
>NW_006498435.1:4927157-4941832 GCF_000471905.2 Amborella trichopoda
TTGAGTTGTAATTGGTGCATGCAAGTGGTCTTGCCGGTATAAAATAAAATAAAGTAAGAAAAATTTTCAATGGTATATACTTGCTAGAACCTCATTGCTTCCTTTCAGGTGTGACACGCCGGTTATCTCACATCCCTTTCTCTCACTCTCCTCTCTCTTTCCCTCTCACTCCCTCTCTCTCACTTTCCTCTCTCCCCCCTTCTCCCTCTCTTTCCCCACTATTGATGCCGCCACTGGTCACTCTCCTCTCTCTCTGTTCCTCTCGGGCGCTCTCCTCTCTCCTCTCTCCCACTCCCTCATCTCTCTTCTTACCCTTTCTTCTCCTCGTCTTGTCCTCGCCCTCCCTCTCCTCTCTCTCTCTCTCTCTCTCCCCTCCCCCACTTCGTTCTTCCTACTCATCCCTCCCCTCCTCTCTCTCTCTCTCTCTGTCCCACTCCTACCCTATCCATTCACTCTACCTTCATCTATCCCCCACCCTCCCCCCCCCTGAAAAGAAAAAAAGAAAAAGAAAAAAGCATCCACATGGTGTTTTGAAAACTAGTTTGAGGTGGACTCAGAGCGCCAGAATCTAGCAAGATTTGGGCACTTGAAACTCTTGCCAGTCCCATGAAGAACCAAAGTTTGAGGTGGACTCAGAGAGTCAATCCCATGAGAGCAAGTTTGAAGAAGCTCAGAGAGCTCCCAAATCCTGTAAAGTTTAGGCACTTTAAATGCTTGCCAGTCCCATGAAGAACCAGATTGAGGTGAACTCAAAGAGCAGCCAAATCCAATAATTTAGGCCCTTGAAACTCTCGATGGCCCAAAGAAATACCACCCCTCGCACGATGCATGCCCTTGAAAGGCCCTCTTGGCAGATGCAAGCCCCTCACCCCTGTTTCTGAGGAACATGTCCTTAGTTGGCCCTTGGGAATGGTGCAGGAAAATTTATGTATTACTCAAGGTGAGAACAAACCTATGAAAGGTACCCATCTGAGCTGACAGTGTAGAAAGAAACTCATGCCTATTTATTCTTGAAGGTGTGAGGTGTGGTCAAACCTATAAAAGATACCCATCTGGGTCGACAGTTCAGGAGCAAACCCATAAAAGATGTTTGTTTGTCCCTTGAAGATTCAAGATGGGGTCAAACCTATAAAAAATACTCATTTCTGTCGATAGTTCGGGAACAAACCCACAAAAGATGCGTGTCTGTCCCTTGAAGGCTCGAGGTGCTGTCAAACCTATGAAAATTCCTTATCCAGGTCGATAGTTCGAGATTAAAGCCATTAAAGCTGGGTTTGTCCCTTGAAGGTCGAGGTGGGGTCAAACCTATAAAAGATACATCTTGGTAAACAATTTAGGGGCAAACCCATAACAAATACTTGTCTATCCCTTGAGTGCTCAAGGTGGGAAACAACCTTAAAAGGTATCCATCCAGCTCAACAGTTCAAAAACAAATCTGTGAAAGATGGTTGCATGTCTCTTGGGGAGAGGTGTGAGCAAACCTATAAAAGGTATCCATCCGAGTTAGTTGTGCAGAATTGTAAGAGATACCTACCAAAAAAAATAAGCCATGAAGAATGAAGCCAGGTGAAAACCCAGTCTTCAATTCAAACCCAACCCATCTGGTTGCCACCCCTAGGTTATGGTTCCCATCCAAAGACAACACATCGATCGTAGGTTGTCAGCATTGACTACACTCTGATGATATATATGTCGAACATCCGGAGTACCAAGGTGTGTATGACAAAGTCAATTTCTAAACACTATGGTCCATAGCTGTGGATCGTGGAAAAGGTGGCAAATTTACAAGGGAGAGCTTCCAAAAAGGCGCCTGATTGGCTCAAAAACCCTGGGAACAATAGAAAATGGCTAGAACCAAGAACTCTGAAATTTCGCGTCTTTCTGACACTGTTTGATGGGATTTACTAAAAGTTTTGAGTTATTACATACCATACAAAAGTCAAATCATGCTAGAAATGACTATTTTTTGTAACTTTTGGAGGTGATTTGGCACAAACCCCATGGAGTTTTGATCTGCGCTTCAGACATGTTCCTCTCAACAAGCACTTTCTGATGATGTATATTTTATGGGGGTTTTGATGCCTGATAGTGGTGAAATGTTAAAGAAAAGTCAAAGGTGTTTTTATATTTATGCAGTTTGCAATGCTCATGACTTTCGCTCAATTTTCATGCGACTTCTCCCTATTTGGGGGGAATATTTCAAGGGTTTTATTCTATAGACTCACAATTCTCTTTCAATTGATATGTGGCTAGCCACAATCAGCTTGGAGATGGCAGATGATCTTGAGGACGATTTGTGACCCATTTTTATGACAGTGATGAAAATCATGATTTTGGAACAGTGAAAGACCCATAGCTCATTCAATATGTGGAGTTTTTGGGTGACTCTTGAGGCAAAACATCCATGAGATCGTTCTTTACGGTTCTATGGCACCGAAATAATGAAAATCTAGCCAAATAAGAGGGAAAGGTGTGTAGAGAGAAGCATGTGGCCAATTTTTGAAGACCTATCCATAAAAAGATCTAAAACTCCTTCAAATCTTAGAGTTTATTTTTTATCAATTTTGTTGTAAAACAATCATGAGGTGATTCTCTATGATTTGGTGGTGTTGGATGGCTATGGTTGGAATTAAGCTTTTCAAGGGCAAATATCGATATTTTCATCTTTTTGATCTTAACAAAAATGCCCTTTTGAATTATTATGGGATAAAAAGGTGATAATCCACCCATATATGATCCTAACTTTTGATTTTCTACCTTAGTTTGGAACCCTATCTATAAAAGGGGTTAACCCCATTCATTTTCAAGGTTGGAGATCATTTATGTAGGTTAGAGAATTCTAGTGAGAGAAAACACTTCTAGAGAGAAACCCTAAACCTATTGAACTGCGATTAGGGCACTGCTCCTTTCCTAAGCTTAAAACTTTGGAGGCTAGTAGGGGTTTTGCCTAACGTTGTCCCCCTTTTGGAGAAATTCTTGTGCTTCCCAAACCTCTTTTTTTGCAAGGCACCCGCCCGATTGTGCGGGGCATCTCCTGGTATCCAAAAAACCACGTTGTCTAAGAGGGCCACTTAACCGGACTAGGAGGATTCGAACTCAAAATCAAGTGTTTGGTCCTTGTTCCCAGTTACCACATTAATGAAATTGGTAGTGCTTGTTCGAGCTGCGTGATCTTAGAGTGCATTATCCACTACCAACTTTGGAATCCAAAACAAAAAAAAAAAAAGAGGAAAGGAAAAAAAAACATTAACACACACGAAGAGAACTGGCAGAACACCTGGTTTCCCCATTGCCTTTAGAATTCAAATCTTTCCAAAAGCTTTAACCTTTTTAAAAGATTAAATCTTTCTCCAAAAGAATTCTTATCATGTTTTAATGTTGAATGAAGATTCATAAAGATAAAAAAAAAATATATATATGGGTCCTTCCCAAGCCCTAAAATTTATGAAATAATTATGAGAAGAAATGGTTGCACATGGAATATGTGCACACGTCTGTCACACATGTTGCTCACATGTTCCTCAACTGCTCTTAAACCATATATTGAAATTCTTGTATCTTTGGAAAGGACAAAAACATAATTCCAAAATAGTCTTTTAGAGAGTACACAAGTATATTCCACATATCCTCTCTCCTTTAAGAGTGCAAAAATTTTAATTCTAAGGTGACTCTTGGAAGGAGAAAAACTCATCTAATCTCTTTAAGAAATGCATATTTGGTGGTCGTAAAGGTAGTGGGAAAAGTTAAAAGAGTGGGCATGCCGTGGTATAATGCATTGGGTTAGAATTAGGAAGTCCATGTATGCTAATCATGTATTCACACTTGACCTCTCATATTAACCCAATGGAACCCATGACCCATTTGTCTCTCATGCAGGCCCTCATGATGGACCTATTAAAGTTTGCCAAGATGTAAATAGATTGCAAGGTTGCTATGGATTTCAGGTGCCCCCATGACATATGCATTATCCAAGTGGACGTCTTCTCTCAGCACATACATTCGTAGGCTTCCTAAGTTCCCCCAAAGATGTGGCTATCATGCATGCTTGCTGTGAGGCGGTATGTTAAAGTTTTGACCCTTGCCAATTCAAGCCTATAAACCCTCATGCAAGAGAACATATTCCTCCTAGCTCACAACCTGAGATCTCAGTCGAACCTCAACTAGGGATGACCTGTAAACTCTCTGTGATGGTGTTCCAGGCCTCATGCCTCTTTGGAGCCTAGGGTCCCAGGGTTTTTCGGGTCGTCAGCTTAGGTCTATCCTGCAATCCACGACGAGAGTGCTATGGACACTCGTGCTCCTCTGCTCAAAGGCCCTCATGGATTTTAAGCCCATTGGTCCTCATTGACCAATCCACACCCCCACTCAAACTGGGGTGCCTCTCTTTAGTTCACTAATTGCATGAGCACTTACACGGGTAATACAAGAGCCAAGGTCTTTGGAAGCCACAAAAATCCAAAACTCCATATGTTTAGCAAGAATTTTTTTTATTCTCTTCTAGACCTCATTTTATTTTTTATTATATATATTTCATTGTGCTCTCTATTACTATTCAATTACACCTATGCATTAGTTTGTTAAGTGTGGAACCAAAATACGATGTTGCATGTTATGATTCTTTCCCCCAATTGTCACGCTGCTATCTTTGAAGTTTGATTGCTTTTTTGTATTTGCAATAATGTGCGTAGTAGGGTGCTTTAGAAGTTCTCCAGAAATGTTCCATTTGGACTGCTGAAGCTATTGTATGTGATGCTTGTGTAAATTTATTGTAAGTATTAATGACTTGCAGTTTTGGTTTCTTCTCAGGCACCTCCTCGGGCTGAAGTAGTGAAGAGATTGAGAAATGGTATTGTGATTAACGTCCTTGGAATGGGTGCTACAGTGCTTGGGATGCAAGCTACTATTGGTTTATTGGTAGCAAAGGCTCTCACTTCCTCTGCTACTCCATATTACCAGGGGCTAACTCCTGGTTATAGTCCAGTTTTAGCTCTCGATGTCTTCTTGGTGCAGGTATGTAGCTTTCCATATTCCATTGCATCTCCCTAATTTCATTTTCAGGTTTCACTGTCACAAGGTAGCCTATATGGTTGCAGTGGGATTACTATATGATTATGGCTTCCAAGTCTTTCTGCCAGGCCTTTCTTGTATGTCAAACCTTTCTTACAAAGTGTCTATCCGATGGAGATCCAATTCCTATGTGTTACCTGATCATGCTTCTTTCTAGTAGATTGCAAAGCAGTTAATTTTTAGCTGAAATTGGATTGGTGGCCTTTTCCTTCGGATGTGTGAGGTTTTGATGAGAACAGTCTTATAGGCTTATCGGTTCTGCAGAACCGCTACAAAAAATATTCATTAGAGTGAACGCTTAAGATGAAGTCATAAACTGTCAGATTTGGTTTGAAGCTTACAAGAGAGAGGACATCATATGCAAAGATAGTTTGATATGACTTCATCTTATAGGGTTATCAGTTCTGCATCTTAAGTGTCCCCCAGATGAAGTCATACACTGTCAGATCTGGTTTGAAGCTTACAAGAGAGAGGACAAAACCATTTCAATGTTAGGGGCCACTTAAAAATAAGATTTAGGACATGAAAAATAGGGATGGACCATGCCCCCTCGTTCTTTGGACCGCTCACAGGACATGGCCCCATTTGGGCCATCTCTTCACTTGGAGGCAGTCCACCCCTCCCATTTCAAATTTATTGCCCTGTGAAAGGCGGCTGTCCCCCCCCCACATCCCCCTTTGACAGCTAGACCCCCCAATAGCATGCCCTTCCTTATTTCCCGAGGCAGAAGCCCCAACTATCACTGTCTCTCCCTCCTCATCTCTCTCCTCGGGTTGACCCCTGGCTTCAATCTGGAAGGGCCCCTTTGCGTGTCCCTGCCCTCACCGCCTGCTTTGATGCCCCAGGCAGAAGACTCTAGGCCACCTGTACAAGCCCTTTCTCCCTCGTCGTCAACCCCCCATGTTGGACAATGCCTTGTCCCTGACCTTCATTTCCCTTCCCGCCACATTCCCTTGCCCCATCAACCCCTCCATCGTGATCATCGCCCCTCTCTTGATGATGACAAAGGCTTCTATCCCTCCCACTTCCACTCACTGATCCCCCATCCTCTGAGCTCCTCCTTTCCCGTCCAAAACCTTGTTCCCCTTCCCTAGTTTGAGCTCTTCCTTTCCACCCACAATTTTTCCCTCTTTCCCCCCCTCCCCCCTCCCTCTCCTACCAGCCTCCCTCGTCTACAACATCCGACCTTATGGCCCTAATTTGATATTCTATACCTCTCGACCGCCCTGCACCCTCTGAGGGCCCCTCACTCCCATTCCTTTGGCCCATGCCCTCACCTCTCTCCCTGCTTTCCCCAACCTTCCTCCCTAGCTTCCTCACCTTCCCTCTGCCCTCTCGCACTGGCAAGGTTTGACCCATCCCTACCGCATATTCAACCCCCCTTTTCCTTTAGGTATCCAAAGGTGGCAGCTTCGGCCTCTCTTACCCTCCCTTTCTGCACCTCTTTACTCGTTGACTTTCCACGACCTTGTACCTATCCTTAGCTTGGATGCCTCCCATTCTTGGGACCTCTACTTCTCTTCCACCCGTCCTTTGGAGGGCTTCTCCTTACCCCTTCTTTTCTTATCTAGTCTCTTGCCACCCCACCTGTCCAATACCAACTTTTTCGAAACCCCCCCCACCTAGCTGCTATCCCTGTCCCACAGCCCCAACCATCCAATCTTCGCTCCCTTGCCCTTAACTAATCTCCCCTTCCCACCCCCTATATCAGCCATCTCCATCCCCTTTTCTTCTTCTACCCCACGTTCGACCCCCCTGGGGTGGAGTAGTATTCACATCCCCATCTGGGAAACCTTACCCCCCACCTCTTCTTTGCTACAACTCCCCTGCATCCAAGATGAGCTCCCACTCTCATAGTTACCAAGATCTTCTAATGAGAGGTTCACTTCTACTCTGGAAGCTTGATCCCACGCTCTGAGACACGGGGTCTTGATTCCAGGTGATTCCTTGATACTTGGGATCTTGATTCGGGAAATTAGGAACTCGCTTCCATGTAAATGGGATCCAGATCCAGATCCCTATGCCAAAAATCATGGTTCTATGGTCAAGCTGAACCATGTTTCCACCAACTTGGAACCGAGTATCCTTTACTTTGGGAGCGAGTTTCACCGGAAAAGTTTTTTTGTTCATATACAATGGAGTGTGGATCTCAATTTTTTGTGCTCTAAAAACCTTTTCAATGCCATGCTTTCCTATATACGCTGCACTACACAACCATGCACACCTTTTGAAATATGATTTGTGTCTAATTTCAAAGAAAGGTAACAAGAGTGGCAAGGAGAGAAAAGGAAGAAGTTGGGAGGAGATACAAAAGTTAGTCGTGTTGTGATTATATTGAGAAGTGAGGTTGCAATCAATGTGCTTAACTACCTTGGGGCTAGTTCATTGGGTCATGTCGACTTCTCGAAGGACTTCTATTGCTCAAGTGTTGGTAAACCAATTCAAGCCACTCATGGGGTTGCCTTATGGGTGATGGAGTAACTTGGAGAGCCATTGGAAAGATTAAATACGACAATGTCTCTCTTTTTCTTGTTTTTCAAAGGAGAGCTTAGCTATCACAACATTTCTTTTTTGGAAAAAGGTATTGCAGCATTATTGGATATGTGAATTTTGAAAATAGTTAAATTGTTCATTGGAATTCACTCCCAAATTACAATACAAGGGAAAAATGAACTTGGGGGACCTCAATCCTAATAATGGCAAAATGCGATCCCATTTAGTAAGAAACCCGCTCCTCTGCAGATAAGCAATGGGCTCCCTGAAGTCAAGGATCTCAATCCTTTCCTTGGCCATGTACGGATCTTGTTCTACCGGCCGTAGAACTTCAAGCCTGCCTCTCTTCTCACTCTTGCTCCCTATCCAGGATATACTCCTACTCCTATTCCGGTTAACTATGGCTACTCTACATCTCAAACTTTTGTAAACTCCAATTTAGTCAATGTTATGGACGACACGCAAGGCGATATTCACCAAATCCTCAGGGTGATGGGCCTCTAATATGATGGATTACATGAGGATACCAAAGCCTTCATTAGAGCAGACGCCCAAACAAGGTTCAAAGTACATGCCAAAGACCAAAAGGAAATCTCAAAGCTCGCTTTTTGGGTCAATTATAACTAGGAGGACCATGTCCCCCCCTCTTGTCCTACTTGTGGACCCAATCCTCTTGGCTTGTCAGCTCCCCTGGTGCTCTCCTAAATGCGCCTTCAGGGCTTGGGAGATCCTGATACATGCAAGGCTGTCCATGACTTCAGCCTGAAATTTTTGAGTAAAGTACTGGCCATAATCGAAACTAAACTTCCTCCTTCCCTTCTCTAGATACCACTGGGGCTTCAGGCTCTGCATGTGGGTGGCTTTGGAAGCTTAAGGTGCTTCTTGAGGCATTTGGGTATTTTGGGATCCCTCAACGCCCTCTCCAGCCCCCTTGTGGGCAATTTCTCCATCTTAATCGCCCTTACTTGAACCTTCGATGGTCTATAACGTCACCAGATGGTCCTTTGAGCTTAACTCTAACCCACAAATATCTCAATCAATGCTCGACTTCTCCGAATTCATCTCTAGAAATCATCTCCTCGACATGCCTCTTCGAGGAGTAGACTTCACTTGGTCCAACCCTTCCTCTAACTCGTCCAGTGTTTCAAAAAGCACTAGGCGGCACCTAGGCAATCAAGGGGGTCCAGGCCGCCCAGCTCCTAGGCCTAGAACCTGGGCGGCCCAGTAGAAATTTTTTTCTTTTTTGGGTTTGCTCTCTCCAAAATAGCCTCTAATGGGTTTTAGGTTTCAAATGAACCTAAAACCCACAATTTTACCCTTTTAGTATTAAAACAATGACCCAAAAATACCCTTAAGGAGCCGCATTTCAGCCCCTAGGCGGGGCACAGGCCTTGGGCGGCCTAAGCTGTTCAGGCGGGCGCCTAAGTGTGTGCCCAGGGATATCCGCCTAATTTGGCTGCCTAGGCTTGGACAATGCGTCCTGGCCTTCTAGATCGCCTAGGTGGCCGCCCAGGCGTTGGGCAGTCTGCTTTTTAAACCATTGAACCCATCCCTCTCTAAACTGAATGGATACCTCATCTCCCTCGATTAGGACTCCGTGTTCCCCAGAACCAGAACCTGTGCCATAGCCCTCACCAAACCTACTTCTGACCATTGGCCTATTCTTCTGGATATCGAAACTCTTATGGTTTGAACTGGCTTAGCTCAAGGAGCCTAGTTTTATGTCCCTCATCCCTTCCTGGTGGGAGTCCTTTATGAACCAGTTCCATGGTTGGGCTGGCTTTCTCTTGTAGCAAAAATTGCAACTTCTCAAAGCTGCCTTGATAACCTGGAGTCGCCAACTCCTGGGAAACTTCTGGGTCCAGAAAGAAGCTTGCCTTCAGAACTAGGACTCCACCGAAGAGCGCAAAGCCTTGACTCTTGACCAAAGGCACCAAAAAACACAACTATGAGCTCAGCTACCAGCTTCTTGTCCATAAATAAGAGATCTTTTGGTCCCACCGATCCATGGTCAAATTGCTGAAACAATGGCGACCTTAATACAACTTTTTTCACAAGATTGCTACCTGTAGAAGGTGCAACAACTCCATTTCCCAAATCAAAGGCGGTAAACTCGTCCTTCACCAACATCCACAAGTGGTAAATGCCATCATTGACTTCTTCACAAATCTCGTTGCGGCTCCCTCGGGCCCTAGGCTGAGGATGGCTAATGTGTCTTTCCAAGCTATCCCACCAGACAAGGAAGCCTAGCTCGAATGTTCTTTTTCAGAAGCGGAGATCCTGGGGGAAATTAAAGATCTTGGTCAGGACCTTGCTTCTGCTCTGACAGATATCCGGTGGCTTTGTTCAAAACCTTATGGGACTCCCTTTGACCTGACCTGCTTGCTTTCTTCGAAGAATCCCACGGAAAAGGTGTAATCCATAAGACCATGAATGTTACCTTCAGCACACTTATCCCCAAAGTTGAAGGAAGGACTTTAGTCCAATCAGCTTGATCAATAGCTCGTACAAGATCATCTCCAAGGTTCTCACTTCCAGGCTGAGAGAGGTCCTTGGTTGGTTCATCTCCTTGAACCAAGGGGCCTTTGCCAAGGAGTGCCAAATCCTTGACAAAGCCTTAGTGGCTCATGAGAATCACTTATCCAAGGTCCCGGGTGCGGTCACCAAATTGGACTGGGAAAAGCCTATGACCACGTTGATTGGCCCTACATAGGATGGGCTTTGGGCTAGGATGGAGGGTCTTGATCCATGGCTGCATCTTGAACCCCTTCGTCTCCATCCTTATCAACGCCTTTCCTAGAGGATTCTTCCCTTCTTCTAGAGGCCTCAGGCAGGGACACCTCCTTTCATCCTTCCTGTTTGCCATTGTTGCCGAAGTAGTTAGCAAGTCCATCTCCAGGATGTACCTAAACGGCCTCCTTAAAGGTTTCAATATTGGGAGTCATCGACCTGAGATCACTCACCTCCAATATGCCAACGACACTCTTCTATTTCTGTGATGCCACCACCCAACAAGTTGACGCCTTGCTCCTCTTCCTCTGCTTCGAGATGGCCACTGGTTTTAGAGTGAACATGGCCAAATCCAAAATGATTGGAGTGTCCACCGAGGCCCAACTCATTAGTAACCGAGCTGATCGGTGGGGTTGCAAAGTCGATGATCTGCTATCGTTCTATTTGGGATTGCCCCTGTGCATTGGCAATGGAGCCATGTCATTGACAAATTCGATAGGAGGCTTGCTTGGTGGAAAGACAGGTTTCTTTCCTCTGCAGGTAGAATCACCATCATTAAGGCCACTCTCTCCGATGTCCCTATCATCCAGATGTTGCTCTTCCATATGCCTTCCTTGGTTGTGGCTTGCCTAGATCAGCTCATGAGAAACTTTCTCTGGTTGGGAGAGGGGGACAGAAGTACCTCCTGATCTCTTGGGCCAAAGTATGTTCACCTAAATCCCAAGGTGGCCTAGGCATTTGCAGCCTTAAAACCAAGAGCTTGGCTCTCCTTGGCAAATGGTGGTGGCATTTTACCACTCAAGAAAACCACCTGTGGCAAGGTGTCCTCCGGCACATGTATCAATGCATAGAGTCCACCTGCCTCCATAGATCCCTACTCTACAGCTACAACCTCTTCAAAGACAACATCGACTTTTAACCTCGGGTGGGAAGTAGAATCGATTTCTGGTCCGACCTTTGGATAGGTCATTCCCCATTGAGGGTGCATTTTCCTAATTTGTCCTCCCAGCCAAAGACTGTCATGGGCCAAAGACTGTCATGGCTGACCACTTTGTCATGTGGGAACCCCGAGGATTTAGAATCCCAAACTTTAGGAGGCCCGTAGCGGACCACAAAGTGGAAGACTTCTTCGTATTGTTCTCCGTTCTTCAGTCAGTTTTCCAATCCAAGGCGCCGACAAGATCATTTGGTCACCTGCCCCCCTCAGGAGTCTTCTCGGTTTCTTCTTTCTACTGCAAACTCCAAATGTGGCCAATCTGGCCAGCCTCGTCCTCATCCATTGCTGTAAAAGGTTGGCTCCCTTTTGTCCCTCCCAAAGTGTTTTTGCTGGATTGCTTTATCCTAGAGAACCCTAACAGTTGATTAGCTTCAAAGAAGGGGACTGCCCATACCAAATAGATGCATCACGCGCACGGTGGAGGAAGAAACCGAAGCTCACCTATTCATCCACTGTGACGTTTGAGTACCCTCTGGGGGGACCTACTCCAACTCTTCAACTGGTCCTGGGTGACTCTGAGATCAGTCCCACACCTCTTTCACTCCCTCCATTCCCCATTGTGGTCGAAGTCTGGCATCCTTTGGTGGGCCTCTGTGGCTGCCATGTTGTGGGTGCTTTGGGGCAAGAGGAACAACAGGACCTTCTGTGGTGAGAAGGTTACCAGCAAAGCCTTGAAAGACAGGGTTAAAACATTGCTGATCTTTCAAGTAAAAAATCACAAGTCCTTCAAGCATTTCTCTGACACAGACTTTCATCAAGACTGGCAGGCCTTGCTGAATCTGACGCCCACCTGTATCCCTCGCGCCTCGCTCTGTATACCTCTTGAACCCGGCCAATCGAAGCTTAAATTCAATGGCTGCTCCCTAGACAACTGGGGCCTAGCAGGCATAGAGGGTATTTTTGAGACAAGGACGGTCAGACCCTCTTCTCCTTCTCTCGATTCATCGGGCACACTGATTCTAGTATTGTGGATGCTATCGCCCCTCTTCGGAGGTCTTAGGAACTTCAGTCCCACCTGGAGTCCAGTTTTGGTCACCGAGAGGGACTCCAAATATGTTTTCGCTTGGGCCTCAGGATCTTCTCCTTGTCTTTGGAAGCGGGACCATATTTGTGATGAAAATTTTCACATTTACAGGCATGTCTTATGGAGACATACCTGGTGAGAGGACAACGTAGCAGCTGATGCCCTCGCTAAAGAGGGAGCAATAGTAGAAGGCATACAGGGGATTTTCTGGCACCTTTTTTAGTTATCTTATTTTGTTATTTATAATTTGGATGTAAAGCACTTTTTGAGCCCTTTGCAGGTTTTTGTATAGAGCACCAAGCCTGTGGGTTTGCCTTAAACTCTTGTATTTCAATTACCCTTTACCTCGATTCAACAGTCAACACATTCAAAAAAGAAAAATATGGAAATGTGAAACCAAGTTGTTAGCCTAAAAAAATTGGTTTCCACGAAGCACACACTTAAAACGAATCCATGAAAATGGATGCAAATCCTTTAGTAGGGGACAGAACTCTTCCCAAAATTAATGTGCATCAAGTTTTGTTGAGTTGTTTTCTGTTTTACCAAGGTGGTCCACGCTTTAATATGAAGAGGTAACTGTTCCTTTTGCTGGTTTTTTTTTTATTGTTTTTTATTTTTTTTTCTCTTTTTATGTCAACTTTGCTGGTTATTCTTTTACAGTATTGGCTCATGTGTATTGCTGGGGCTGTGCTCAAGCTGAGGTATGTCCAGGCTGGAAATATATGTAGAAGGGCCCGGCCCAAGCCGAGCCTACAGGGCAACCAGGGTTGCCCAAAAGCAGGCCTGGCCTGAGCCCAAAGGCCAAAGGCCGGCCCACACCCATTGGCAGCAGTAGCCACATAAGGCTGCCAATAGGCTAGGTTTGGACAGGACTAGGGTTGGGTTGGGTTGGCCCCAGCCTAGCAGAACCTTTATAGCTCAGTCTGGGCATGAACTATTTAATGCCAAGACTGGCCCACATGCTATGCCTGGTGGCCCAAACCAAGCCCTAAACTGGCTCTGGCCAGGATGCCTGAGGGCTATCGAATTGGCAGCTCTAGTATTACGAGTTGCTACAGTTATTAAGTGCCTATGAGGGTGTACCTTTTATTCTTTATAAGTCTCTAGGGTGTCGTAGTCCATCTGCAGTGTCTATTGAAATTTAGGAACCTTATAGAGACTGCAATGAAGGATTTTTCTCCTCTTGCTCAACCTATGGCTTGTATGGGATATTTTTTGGTTTTTCTTGGAGTCATTAACAATTCACAATTGAGTTAACATTGTATCTAGTTGAGTGAATTTTCATCACAGGACAGAATATTGATCACTAATAGTTTTGCTTTTTTCAATAGTTAGTTTCATTCTTTTACGCATCCTCCCAGTCATATCTTCCGTGAAAGCAGGAGTCCTGTCGAATGAAGTGAACTTGTTTAGAAATTGCCACCTTTGAAGGTAGTGCCACATGTATGGGAGAATTCTAAATGTATAAGTACTGCCATCCTTGGGTATGAAGTTTCTTATCAAGCTTCCTTTCCATGGGAGTTCCACTATATGTTATGCAAGAAAAATGTGATCCTTTGGGGATGATCTAAACTGCCATCATGAAGCATTAGATTACATTTTATTTGGCCGTAAATTAGCTTTTTAAAGTTTTCATTTCATGAATTTCCTATGTTGGCAGCTATTGTAGGATTTTTGGTTTATTTAGCAATCTTCCTTATTGGGTCGGCCATAAACATCTCTGCTTGGTTTCTCCTGTTGTGATTCTCAGACTTAGTGTTTATGAATTTGGGTTATAAGAATGTTTTGCTTGTGAAATAGGTTTGCATACATTTTAATAGGATGGCTGGTTTTAAGATTGAGAAAACATATTCATGCAGAAATTTGTTAATCTTCCATATCCAAAAAAAATAAAAAGGATCTTCAATCACGGACCGCACATTTGGAAAATAAAAAATTTAGAAAGTTAATTAGGGTGAGATTCTTCGTTATCACAGTTGTAGTTTATTAAGGAAAGGAAATCTAACCCCAATGAGAGCACTTGATGTGTATTCTTCTTGGTTAACACTTACTTGCTTGTGTAATCCTTTGTCTCTTGATGCACCTTCTTATTTATTAGACATTGAATACAAAACCAATATTATGATTAGATTAGTTCTTGTCAGATCTTTGCAACTTCTTCTTTGCAGGCTTGTGCAAACACTGTACTCTCTCATTTTCTGGGGCTTATTGTCTCACTGGAGCTACTGCGTTCAGTGACATCGCCATCATCAGAAGCTGTTGTCGTCCCCAAGGTTGCATAAGTGGCTGCTCTTCATCTGTTATTATAATAAAAGAAATTTCTTACTCCTCTCTCTCTCTCTCTCTCTCTCTCTGTCGGTCGTG
>NW_006498435.1:4942469-5033430 GCF_000471905.2 Amborella trichopoda
CGTACTACGTACTTACTCGTACGTACTCTACGTACGTACTCGTACTACTACGTACTCTACTCTACTCTACTTCTACTACTACTACTCTACTCTACTCTCTCTCTCTCTCTCTCTCTCTCTCTCTCTCTCTCTCTCTCTCTCTCTCTCTCTCTCTCTCTCTCTCTCTCTCTCTCTCTCTCTCCGGCATAGGTAGAAGGACGGAATGCACATATCTGATCTCACTACAGAGGAATTTTTTAATGGTAATCATCTGGCAAAAGAGGTCGATATAGTTTGTAGTGTGAACGTTTGTTTTCTGTTTCAAAATGGTTGTTTGCATGGGTTATCCATTGTACCTCTCAGTATTTTTCTTTTTAAACGAAATCAAAGATTGAGGACCCTTTCCAACGATATCCTTCTCCTTGCTTTCCAGTGTGACACTGTGCCAAGAGTGCGCCAATACTTGCAACTAACTCACAATCATCATTCTGTGCAGATTCCTTAGCTATTCTATTTTTGCCTTTAGTCTCTGCAGGGAGCAAAGGTCTGGAAGGATGATGACAATTTCATAATAGAGGGGAAATAAATTTTCGACCATCCTAAAGGGTTCTAGAGCCGGAACTGTATTTTCTGGTGGAGTTTGGACTGTGACTGTACTTTTTATAGTAAAGCTTTGGTCTTGGCCTTGCTAACCACACCCTAAAAGACTTAAATTGATAAAACCAATGTTTAAAAAAGCGCTAATATTGTTTGGACTTGCTCGATTGGTTTTCAAAGGAACCGGTCCAATTCCCTTTAAATTTTGGGAATGGCCGGTTCTTGGTAGGGGTTGGCTAGTTCCACGTAATTTTTTTCATTTTATATAGGATTTTATTTTTGTTTTTTTAGTTGGTTTATTTTTCAGAGGCCTCACATGTCCCATGTAATCTTTATTTATTATAAATTTTTAAATTTTTTATTTTTCGAAATTTTATTATTTACTAAAAGCCCCAAATTTTCTTACGGATGGCCCCACACCTACTAGGTATAATGGGGTATATACATCTTCCCTCGTGTGGTTTTTTATGTGTTATGTGTCACTTTTTCCATGTGATAAATCTTTTAAAGTTTTTTAATGTGATAAATCTTTTAATGTTTTTTAATGTGATAAATCTTTTAAAGTTTAAAAAACTTGTATGGGCTATGAGTATGTATCCCACTTAAAATCTCCCTCTATTTTTTACTTTTGTGGACTCCATTTAAAATGACAAAAACAATCATACGACAAAATAAAAATAAAGATCTATAAGCTTCAGCTAAAATAACTAAACTCTATAAAGGTTACAAATAAAAAGTTCAAGTAGATGTTAATTTTAAAGGGCGAACTTGCATAGATAGGAATCTAAATACAACAATAGAATAAGACAAAGTTAAATCGAATTTTATGTTTTTAAAAATACTTTTATACTAATTATGACAAGTTGTCTACTTGTCGCACCTTTTTGCCCTTCTTTCTCTTTCTCCTCTACCCCTCCCTCTCTCATTAGGCAAAAGATATAGATCATCAACACGTGGGTGTGAGTGAGGGAAGATTATTTGGTTGGTGTAAAAGAGGGATCACTTGAACTTTTCAGATAGATGATATGGGTATGTGAAGTTTAGAGAATCTATACACAAGGAATTTGTTTGCTGAGGAGAGTAACTGAATATGTGGGTATGAGGAGACCATTTCGAGTATATGGGTATGTGAGGATGAAAACGAGAGGTCTAAGAGAATATGACGATGGATGAAAGAGAGCGTTTAGATAGAGAATTAGGGATTAAAGAGATCCTCTCAAGGGGAAGAATCTGTGGGGATGAAATAGACATGTGTCATTAGAGGGAGAATGTGGGGATAGAGGAGAGATCCATTTTTTTAAAAAAATGTGATTTTGCCTCAACGTAAGAAAATCTCTAAGCTAGATCAACGACAAGTTGGTAAGGTCAGGATTTTCAAGCAGAAAATAAGAGAAATTAAATACAAATGGTATTAAATATGATACAGAAATTAAATACAACACATCTAGATAAATAGAAACATTAATAGAAATACGAATCGAAGAATAATCAATTTAAGAAATTAATTTCAAAAAATGGTAAAAATAAGAAATGGGTAGGCAATAACCCCTATCTTTATAAACGCAAGTGACATTGGAGATTATAAAAAAATAAAAAATAAAAAATAAAAGAAAATAAAAAAAGTTGAGTTAGAAATATCCATTTTATTACAATGAATGGCATTATAAATTTCATTTTGATTATAAAATCAATTTGATGGTATAAAATCAATTTAGAGGTTAACAAACACTCAGATATGAAACAAATATTGATGATTTTATGTATTCTTGATAGGATAATGAAAATCCATAATGCAATACTCATTTTTTAAGAAGCTTAGAAAAACTGATTTTAAAAAATTCTAATAATTTTATGGAATTTTTTAAGGCCGGATTTAGTCGATCCATAGATGCAGACTGCTAGTCCAACTGGTTTTCAAGATGGGTGATCTAGGTCACCTATCCATTTTTTTAAACATTAGATAAAACACTGGAAGTCTTTGTTTTTTCCAATTTGTTTTCAAGTAGTTGAGAAATCAGATGGAGCACCTAAATTACACCGCAAAAAAAAGATGGAGCGCTTGGACTACGCTAGATCTTATTTTTTTGTCAAGTATTATCTTTTTTTTTTTTTTACAAATGTTGTATAATTTGTTGATGGAAAGATTACATAAAAGAAATTACATCATTGCAAACAGAAAGAGAAGACAATAAAGCTCTACCATTAGCGAGCATGTTCACCACAGTATTCGTCTCTCTGTAAACGTGGAGAAAGAAGGCTGTCAAAGGTTCTACCATGTCAAGGATCTATTACCAAACTCATCTAAGGAACTCTTTGCACCTTATTGCACTAATTGATGACATTTATCGAGTCTCATTCAATCATGCAGCAGTTTCCAAGATTTCTACTAAAAAACTCTTCAAGCCTTGTAGCAAATTTAACATTTCTGCATGATTGGCAGTGGCTATGCCTATGGGCACAGTGAAGGTGAAGATAATGTCACCATTATCGTTACGGATAACTCCACCAATCCCAGCCACTCCTGGATTACCCAAAGAACTTCCATCAATGTTCAGTTTAAATCCACCTTGGCAGGGTACAACCCAAATACTACACATCCTGGCCTTGACAACCCCAGTGGAAAAAAGATTGTGCATGGAAAAAAGATTGTGCATGTTAATCATCGTAGAACTAATGGGAGTATCAGCAAAATTTTAATCAGTCCACTAAATCAAGTTAAAATTCCCCCCTAATACACAATGGATGAAAATTTTGAATAACATCATTCATGTCATTAATAAAAATTCCTTTAAGAGCAGACAAATTAGGACCATATGCATTCAAAAGACCCCAAGAAAAACCCATCATAGTTCCATGAAAACCAATCAACAGAAACCTATCCCTTAAAATAATCTAAATTTTTTTGTAAGACCAATGGGTCCCACAACACCCATAACCCACCTGAAGTACCTATGGCATCAATACCACAAAAACTAACAGCCCCTAAGCGCCATCTCTCTCTTAACTACAGAGACATTGGGGCTAGGGAGTTTGGTCTCTTGCAAAATCAACACACCAAGTTTATATTTGAACACAAAAAATAAAACATCACGTTTTTTTTTGGGATCACCCAAACCCGTTACATTCCAAAATAAAAATTTCATTTAACAAAGGGGGTTAGAAGATGAACTTGGTCCATCTAGACCCATTTCAAAATAAGTTTCTTTCAGCATCCATGCTTCTAACATTGCTGATGTGTCCGAAGACGAGGTATTGCTGCTTAAGTCTACCGTGGGTTCACTGAAGATGACATCTTTGGAATAGCTGCCTCCCTTAATAATTCCTCGTGCCTCCAATCTAGCAAGATGAGCGGTTCCTTTCAATGTACCCTTGTCCTTCTTATTCTTGTTAACTGGTTTAGCAAGAGTTTCGCAAGATTTTAGAACATCACCCGAAGCATTTGAATCCCCTTTTTCTAAAGACTTCTTGATCTTTTGTACTCCTTGATTTCCTGATAAATCACACTAATGGGGGCATTGAAATCCATCCCCATATCCCCCATCATTGAAACAACTAGAATTTCTTTCTTATCCTGATTGTTACCCAAGTCTTATGCTTCATTAGCACAGTTTGGCAACATTAAAGTAGGCATCAACTCCTGAGGGATAGCATCCAACGGTTCAACAATATCTGCTTTAGTTAAGGCCAAAGCAGGGTCAAAAAAGACTTGCTCGTCCTGTGATTCTTGATCTCCTTTAATCAATAATAACATCATCTGCATCACCAACATGCATAGGAGTAGGGGTTTCCTCATCCACCTCAATCACAACAATTGCTGACGGGTCAATATTCAATGGATCTAACCGACATCTCGGCTTGAAGTGTTCCTTGATATCAGCAACTCGATGAGGCAGGGGATACATTTCTCTAGAATTAGATGGTGGACAACACCGACTTTGGCAACCACACAGGCTGAAACAAAAAACTGTCAAATATTCTAAAAGCTTCGTCATATCTTCTACTACTTTCCACAAAGTAAGATTTGAAAAAGATGTCATTTAGAAAATCACTAGGTGATATTGGAAAATACCAGCCATGTACGCCTGCATAGCTCTTCCTGATGCCAGGCTGTCATCATATCCCTGCTTGGAACTCAAACCAAACATCCATTCAACTTCATTTTTTCCTTTTTTTCCCATAGGTTCAAATGTACCCGAGGGACTTCCAAATTGGCATACAACATCATTAGATACCCGTAAGATACAAATTTTACGGAGCATTATTACCCTTATGCTTAAAAGATCCACCTTCCATTATCAAAGAAATTCGCATCGCCAAACAAGGATCTCCGATTTTCGAAAATCCCAACATAAAATTCAGGAGCCTACCAATGGGAATCAAGAATTTTTAAATTTCAAATTTTAGAATTTAAAATCAAGTCTGTTACTCCAAAAATCCGCCATTGTTTCCAGCGAGCCTTCTTGGAATTTGTAATTATGTCGAAACCAGGGGCCATCTTTGGTATAGACATAGACAATTTATGATGTTTATCCAAGTTCCGACCATTCTCCTCTATTGAATCACGAGTTACCGGTTTGACCTTCTCTTTTGTATTTCCTTCAACAGCAACTGTAACTACAAAATAATCCTTATCTACTTGCAATCTTATTTTCTTTTACAAATTTACACCGAAAATCTTCCAAATTTTGACTCTCACAGAACTACAATCCACATCAAGGAAAGAGTCTCAATCTATGTCATAATAGTCACTACAACATCTGGTTATTTCCAACTGATGGTTAAGTTCCAAGCATGCAAATGAATGTCCCAAAACCTAATCCAAACTTCATCTTTCTACAGAAAAGGCCTATGATCCCAAGGTTCCCATCGATCCAATGACAATAGTTTCTCTCGAACCCTATAAAATTTATGACATAGTGCTCTTGATACTTCCTCTTCTGATTGTAACTTGAATGCCACCTTATTCCCAACAAAAGATTTAATATCTGGGTTATAAGGTAAATCCCAACCCCATTTAGCCCAGAAGCTAAGGCTAAATATATCATTAGAGGGGGGTGAGAACCAACAATGAAAATTTTGGACTTGATCAGAGACCTTTCACTATTGAACGATCTATAGATACAAGGGGAAAATAAGCATCTTCATCCTCTTCCCCATCGCATCCTCCATTGATCCCGACCCCTACATACTTCTTTATTAATCCTTAGAGAAAAGGCTAATTTTTTAGAAGATTTATCTCATGTCAACTATTATTGACCCACTTGAAAGTTGTCACATTCTCCTCTCTCTATGTTACATTTTTATGAAGCCACATTCTCCTTCTACGCTTTGCTTCTCTTACATTTATAAAATCTTAGGTCTAGTTGTCATATTTAAAATATGAGATTATATACAAGTCATTGTCAAGTAGATCTGATATTTAAAATCTACTATAAGATTATTAACTTATCAATTTTATCCACTGGGTGTGAAATCAAACATATACTGCATTATGTTACAATATTAAAAAAAAATTATTTTGGATTTTGTGCCAAGTTAATGAATATTTCTAGCCACACAACACATTTACCGGTCAATAATGATTGTGAACTCCTTATAATAAAATATTTTTCATTGTATAAATTTCCTTAAAATTTTCAACTTCTCTGCTGGAAACCCCAAGTTAATTTTGGCTTCCAATTTGCAAACGAAACCAACACGTTCCTTTCTGTATGCCGTGCTTTACGTTCGTAGCTAGGAATTTATGACTTAGATTACCCATTGGTGGAAAAAGGGTTGGCGTCGTGGTGGTAGCACTCCCCATAGCCTAGTTGTATATTGTGACTTCCATTTCCACTAACACTGAATTACCCAAAAAAAGCAAAAGAATGGGCATTGGTGAAGGGTAGAACAAGTAGGGGTTGGAAACGAACGTAGGCTTTGAAAGCATAACAAAATGCGAGGAATTTCCAAACCTTTTGGAATGTCGTTCACAAAGCATAACCATCTTCCTAGTTGGGATTCAAAAGTTATCAAGAGCTTATCTTAGGAGAAAACACTCAATTTGAGAATATAAATAGGAATATTAAATAGTGTGGCACGGGCATCAACCAAAAAAACTAAGGCTTCTCCCCATTTTTGGATGAAGTACAAAAATCAGCAAATCCATCCTTGCCCCTTGAGAAAAAAATCCTTAAAAAATAGGATTTTGGGGCTGTAGAAGTGCTGAATGTCATCTCAATAAGTGATCTAGACCACCTATTTCAATGGACGCTAAATCAATCAGCTTTGGACTATTTTAAGAGCTCCAAGGGTTTGATTTTACCTACAAAAGCTTATAATGGTTTTTTGACGTCGAATCCTTCGAAAAGATGGATTTTGAGGGGTGGTGCATGGGGTTTGCATTCTCAAATGGATAGTCAATCTTGGAGGGGGGTGGGTTGATTTGGAACAACTTTTTAAACTCCAAATTCATTTTTTCAATGGCGTTTTGCCTAATCGATACAAATTGTGATCCGAAAGGAAAATGATCTTAAAAATGAATAAAGATGATTTGAGAGTTTTGGGGTTAAAAAAGCCTCTTCACCGTGGCGTTGAAAGATGATTTTTCAACAGGAAAAGTCTTTGTGATGGCCTGAAAATTTATTTTCATCTCTAACTATAAAATTTAATGTTTAAAAATAGTGTAGATAGAGCAAATCTAAAAACCTTAAACATATTTAAAACTGACGGCCCAAATAATGCATTACAAGATGCACTATTTCTCAGACTTGAAATCCAATCTCGAGGTCAAGATGATCTACTTGAGGTCATCATCGAAACAACCTCTTCTAGTAAATTTATGAGATGCACCAATTGTTTAGGGCTTGAACTACGTTTTCCTTCATTAATATAGTAAGAAGCCACAATTTCATTTTAAATTCTGGAATTCCATAATCTCCCTTAGGACTTCTCTGTGCTGAATTTTAATCAAATTCCTTTATTCTTGCATAAGATATTAATGAATTTTCCTCTTTCGACCGCTGTTCTTCATTTCCCTCATTTTCACATTAATCACATTGTAGCATAATTTGAATAAAAAAATAATCCACAAAAGCACAAGACCAGTAATTTGAATCTAAGTAAATCACTCCTACTCAGGATACTCTTAAGTTTTTGTTGGAGTTCAAAGTTTTAGCAAGCTTCCTATCATCCACTTGGCAGCAGCAGCAAGTATCATGATACCATTTAGCGCAGGCTCAACACAAATTTCCAGTAAATAACAAAAATAGAAAAGAAAAGACATCAAAATCTTATAAACATGCTCAATCAATGTGGCTTCAAGACCAATGTCACCATTATAAAATCTAGTCTCCAATAAAAATATGAAGGTTTTCTCAGGTCTACATTTTGTCAGCTATGGTTTCTGAGCAATGCCTTTCTTATTGTTGTTCTCATTCAGTTTAAATCATACTACATAGAGGCATGATGTTGAGAAACATCATGCACCTCATCTATTTCACAGCATTACATGAAGAGAGCAAACATATGAAACCCTTAATACCCAAGACACCAAATGCCCACCATCCAAAACATTAATCTCAACAGAAAATTCTTCAGTTTAAGTGAGTAGAGGATATCAGCCTCTTGTCTATTTCATGGCTTTACAGCTCCATGTCCAACAGCCTAAATATACTTAAAATCAATTGGCCGTAGCAGCAAGTATCATGATACCATTGAGGGCATGAATAAAGGTTTGTTGAGCATGTTTCTTTCTCAAGCTTGACGAGCAAACCCTAGCTTTAGGCCTAACATGCTTCGGTCCCTTGCACTGCCAAGAAATACCTTAACTTAATTACGCCCACCTGAAATGTCTAGAGAATTAGGGGCCCATGGGAATTTCTACAGGGAGGCAGGGAAAGAAGATTATCTCTACAGCATTGCTTACTAATCATCCAGTGGTTGTCTTCCAGAACAAGAACCAAAGGCAAAGCCCAAGGTTATACTAAATTGGTGGTATATTATGCAGCCTACATATTTTAAAACAACCATATAAAAAGTTCAAACCACCATTTGTGGGTAGACAAAGAAAACCACATATCCACCCATTATGAGAGTGGGCACTACTGCAGCAACATGTATCCAAACATGTCCTTCTGAAGTTTAGTCAGTAGCATCCAATCATTACAAACCAGATACAAATAGAAATAGACAAGTTCAACCATGTAATGATAGTATACCAAGTTCGAACCACCATTTGTGGCTAGACAAATAAAACAATAGAAGATCCACCACATTTTTACATTCATCATGGGAGTGGATACTACTGCAAAAACATGTACCCAAGTTAATCTTACAGAAGTTCCGTCAACAACATCCACTCATTACAAACCAGATTTACAAACCGACATCAAACAGGTTTATACCAAGGGATTGAAGCTAAATAACCCAAGTGACAATACCGAAAAATGATCAAACTATCTCATTCATGCATTGAAGTAACTGGAACCATAAATAGATAATTACCCAATTCTAGACGCTGCAAAAAAAGTTACTGACAAAGAAAACAACTAATACAGTGGGCAAATAAAGGAATTTCCTCAGAAGATTCCTCATGGTTAAGCCCGCAAGGAAACTTTTTGGCGCTTGTAATTCCAAATCTTGTTTGCAAACATGTGTTTCAGCTGCAGTAATAGCTCCTAAACTCTGAGGAAAATACATAAGAAATTAAGCACATAGTAAAAACAGAGATAGTAACAGACTTCGGGCTCTTTATTAACCATCAACTTAATTTTGCTCATAGTTTCCATATCTAATACATGTTCATTTTAAACCTTAGACAAATGTTGGCCTAGAAAAAGTTTTTTGGGGATAGAATAGCCGTGGGATTTCCACTATGTACAATGCATTGCAGCGCCTTTATGACCTGACACCAAGCCAAGTATGTACATTCATCATGGGAGTGGATACTACTGCAGAAACATGTACCCAATGTTGTCTGTATTCATTAAGCCAGCACCTTTTTGTTTAACAGATATCACCTTATGAGTATGCATTTCTATATTTTTCCAAAGAAAAGAGAAAAAAAGGTCAAGCATTTCTATTTGTAGATGAACAAAACAGGACTTGCAAGAATAACAGATCCACATCATAGTACCTGGCTCAAATGAAAAAGAGGGTTTGATTAAAAAGGGACAAAAGGTATATCCAGCCTCCTAACAAGTTCTCAAATGAACACTATTGTGATTCAAAATTTCATAATCGTAGACCATTCATCAGATTAGATGATTGTACTTGAAAATTCTGAATTCCGACACTCCAAGAGCAAAGAAGTCTGCATGAACTTTATACCTTAAAAAATTCGAAAGAACTTTACATCCAAAACTAGCGCAGGAACTACAAAATTAAGTCTTCTTTTCCTTTGAGCAGGAAACAGCAGGAATTTTGCTCAGAAATTTCTCATCGATCATTCTATATTGATGTGAGAGAACTTTGTGAGTGGCATTCAGTTTCTCATCAACATGGTCTTGATACTTGTCATACAAAATAGGGAGAGTGAAGGAAATAACAGCTCCTGCAACAAATTCCCAATGGAACGACAAATAACCCACAAAAGATAAGGGAATAGGGATACATTCTTGAAAAAAAAAAAAGTTTATATAAAGTTCACACCTTAAAATGTAGAATTAAGGTGCACCTTTAAAATCCTTCGAAAACATTGTTTTGATGTTGGAAAAATATTTAATTGATCATGTCGACATCAAGATCTATAGATATGGAGAAAAAAAAGAGATTTCAAGTCCTAAAAATAATACATCTTGCAAGACATTATTTGGACCATCAATTTTCAAAATTTTCGTGCGTTCATAGATATGCTGGATTTGAACCTTTTTTGGGGTTTAAAATTTTATAATTAGAGATACAAATAGATTCTAACACTATCCAAACAACTTTCAACATCTAAATTGCATCTTTTGGAGGTGCACCTTACTTTGACTGTTTAAGGTTGCAACCTTATGCAAACCACAAGAAGTGAAGATAAAAAAGAACACAACAATCTGAAAATAAATAAATAAAATAACTAGAAGCAGGGGATCTGAAAGAAGTCGTATGAGAAATCAAATTCTTAGATATAACATTTTTCTCTGACAAATGAATTTCTTAGAGATAAAGTTCGTAAAAACTCACCAATGTAAACAAGCATAACGAAACTGCAGAGGCTGCTGAGGTAGCAAACAACCCACAAACCAAAAATAACCTGTGACGCGAATTTTACAAAATTTCAATTAGCTCGCATTGCGTAATGCCCTCAGATGAATTCAACCAGGTGAAGACACAAAAAATACACAACAATCTAAGAATAAAGAGATAGCAAAAGAATAACGAGATAGCCAAAGAATAACGAGATAGCAAGAGAACTCATTAGATCCTCTGTTCAATAAAGGAAAAGTTCAAAATAAGTATGAGAGAGAGAACAGAGAACGAAAGCATTGGGTAGTTTAGTTACCTCCAAGAAGAGTTTCACATCTCTTCCAAGGGCAATGTCATGTGCAATGGCAAGCAACCTGTTGATCCAACACCTTGCCGAAACTGCGACTTTCCCTACCATTTCTTCAGAAATTTCGAGATTAGGAAGCGGTGGAAGAGGCCTGAAAATTGACCAGAAAAACTCATCAATCCAATTTGAAAAAAAAAAAAAAGCAGTGAAGAGATTCGATTGAACAAGCTATGAAAGAGATCCAAGAGGACAATGAATTACCTATTGAGAAGAGAGGCAGACTTTGCCCAGAAGAAGAGAATGGCAACCAAAAGCAAGAGCACGTTTGCCACAAGAGATAACAGACTGTAACCGGCTACTTCAAAAAGGAACCAGAACGCCGAGGCACCCATTAACACAAACACAGATAGATTCATCCGCTTCCATAGCAGCACATCCGCAACTGGAAAAGAAACACCCATTTTTTCCTTCTTTCAGAAATAAGAATAGAAAAACCAGAAAGAGAATGCCAAGAGAGATACAGAGAGAGAAAGAGAACCTGCTCCACCGCCAAGACAACGATGGACTGATCGACGAGGAGGCGATTGAAGGTGTGATGTAGTCACCTCTACTTCATTATCAGGAGCCATTGCTGCGAATTCCAACTCAGAGATGAAGAAGCTTAACTGTTTCCTCCCTCTCTCTCTCTCTCCTCCCTGTTTTGCTTCAGAATTGGTGGGGTGGGGTTGAAGCAATCGAATGTGAGGGTAGGTCTCGAATTCCAATCACAGGCATTCGAAATTCCAAGCAAGACATTGATCCATCTATATTTGATCGACACAAGCGCCCCCGCCTGAAAAGAGCGCGTATCCTATGCTCCCACGTGAGCATAGTGTACATTTACTTTCTTGATCAGATTGATTTTTTTAATCTTATTTTGAGAACAACTTAATAATTATAAGACGATTATTTTTCAATTTTTTTAAAAATTTTAGAGTTTTTTAATACTTAAATCTCACCCTTTAAGAATTTTAGATAGTATGCGTTCAATCTTATGATATTATATTTTTAAAGTGGGTAAGGATTGTAATGAGGAAAATTTGAGATAGGCATGACGGTCGAAGGTTTTACATCTCGAAAATTCGGGGTATTAACTAAGTTAATTTTAGATTTGTTTTACCTGAGGGAATAAATAGGCAGTATGCTCCTATCGGAGTAAAAACTCATTTGGTCAACATTGAAAACCCAATACTAACCAAATTACAAAACAACAAACAATATATAAGAGGGGCCCAAGAAACACCCTTACGCCGAGAGTTCCTCCTAAGAATAAAGGACACGGTTTTGGTGATTCAGCAGACTCATCTATTACCGTACGGTCCCTTGTCTATTTAATGTTGATCTCATAAATGGAACATCCACTAAAAGTTAAAGTGGATGTTTTTTTAAAAAAAAAAAATTTCAAATTTAGATTATTGTTACATATGATATTATTGAAGTCTAAAATTTTGAATTTAAGATATATTTTATAGGCAAGTTTTCTATGCTTTCCGTACCGTATAAAACTTATATATTTCTCCTTATCCAACTGTCCATTCTGAATGGAAGGCTAAGATTGCCCCAATCACAATGTCACATCTCTACAATATTTTATTTTAAAACTTTTTTTCTATAAACTATTTTAACATTAAATTTGGATGTCTAATCCTCTATTAAACTCGCACTAGTAAAAAATATATAAAAAATATTTTCAATAAAATAAAATGACCAAAATATCCCTTAAAGATTCAAGGGGTACTTTAGTCGTTATATTTTATCGAAAAGTTATTTTTAATATTTTTAATAAGTGCGCTCCAATGATAAGATAGCACGTGCCAAATTTCATATTCATACAATTTGTATAAAATAAAAACTAAAAAAATAATAATTTGAGATGTCAAATATAAGATGAAACGATGAGTGGTTGGCTCTCTTGATCAAAATTGGATGGCTGGATGGTAAGAGAAGCATAGATCTTCTATGATGTAGGAGAAGTATAGAAACCTTTCCTATATTTTATAAAAAGACAATACAAGAATAGTATGAGTCGGCCAACTCAAAAAAAACTTTTCGAGAATAAATGCCGGTCTTTCTAAGCATCACAATCCTGGCCTTATTTAGTTAGTCCGCATATATGCAGCATGTTACATGTATCCTCTGCCATATATTCTCACCGATCCATGTTGAGATTCCTCTTATGGAGGGACAACGAGGGAAGTCGCGGCTCATCTCCACCGTTCCTAGCTGAAAACAATGGTGGAGTCATGCATGTGGTGTGCAACAAGTAATGTGATATACACATGTCAATAGTAAGTAACATGGTATGCTAGGGGCATCTGCCGCTTTCACTTATGGGCGGTCAAGATTAAATATCATGGTGATGGAACGGACATTAGATAGTTAGACGTGCTATCTGTATTGTATATCAAAGTACAGGTCTTGAAATTGAGATTGGGTGATGGTACGGACATTGTGATTGGGGATATTTTTTAAATAATCCAAAAACGACGGAAAAATGTAAACATTTCCAAAACTTTGCCAAAATTATTAAAAACATAAAAAAGAAAATCCCAACTAAATTTCTTATCTTTAGAATTTTTATTTTTTATTTTTTGAATTTTTTTTAATATCTTCGGATTCGGCACCCAACTCGGGACAACTCTAGCTCGGCAAGGGCCTAAGCCTAAGTAACTCTACCAAGTAGAAACTATCTAGCCGATTTTTCAATCACCGCTTGTAGGGCCTATTGCTATTTGTATCCCTAAACCCTCTTCTGCTTGAGGTAGACAGATTGTGTTCCATTTAACTCGATGAACCCCTTTATTTTCAACTATGCCACCTCATAGGAAGTTTCTATGCAACCGTTTAATCATATTACATGTTCTCTTTGGTAAAATAAACGATAAAATCCAAAATATAGAAGAAGCGCATAGAACTGATTTCAACAACTTGAGACACCCTGCATAAGATAAAGTCAAAGCCTGCCAAAAACCTATCCTTCCAATAATTTTTCCAACCAAGCATGACACTGAATGTACTTCAAATCATCATGAAAAAAAGGTAGCCCTAGGTAACGAACTGGAAGGGATCATTCACCATAACCACGTTCTTTCATAATCAAAGATTTCTTGCCCTACAAGACCCCAAAAAAGAAGGCTATGCTTTTTGCAATATTAAGTGCTTGTCTTGTAGTTGCTTCAAAAATAGAGAGAACTGACTTCATAACAACAACAATATTAATTGAAGTATTACAAAAAATCGCTACATCATCCGCATAAAAAAAGATGTGATATTCCATAATCACAGCCTGAAGGAAAAGCTCTAGTAATTGTACCTTGCTTGATAGCATAATCCAATTGTCTACTCAAAAAATCCATCACCAGTAGAAAACGATAAGGAGATAAGCGATCCCCTTGTCTCGGACCTCTTTTCCCCTTAAAATAACCCTCAAGAGAGCCATTATACAACACAGAGAATGAATGTGTGGATATGCATAAAGATATAAAAGTATCTAGAAATCCCAAAGCATTTGTACGAGCAATAACAAAGGACCAAGATACTTTATCATAAGCACTGCTCAAATCTAGTTGCAAGGACATTTTTGCTCTATGAGACTACTTATTGCATATAGATATGAGTTCATTTGCCATGAGGGTGTTATTAGTAATAAGTCTACCTTTCAGGAAGGTAGCTGTTTAGGGCCAATCAAATCATTTAGCACTACCCGTAGGCGATTATAAATTATTTTACTAATTATTTTATACAGCACATTGCATAAAACCAATCGGGCGAAAATCTTTCATCATAGTAGGAGTGGCAACCTTAGGAATCAGACAAATAAAGGTCGAATTAATTTGTTTAAGAAATTTACATTTCTTAAAGAAAACATTAAGAGCCAAAAAGAGATCCTTCTTGAGCATCTCCCATCTGCATTTATAGAATTTTACCAAGAAACATCGGCGCCCGGAGCACCGTCACATTTCATTCCCCAAATACAATCATTTATCTCTTTCATAGAAACATCCTTTACTAACCTCTCCTGCTGATGAGTGCTAAGTAGAGATGGTGGCAAAAAATGTTCAGCCATATGATTATCAACATCATTTTCTTGGGCTAGACGATCTTTGAAAAAACATATCATGTGATTGTCAATATCTGCTTCAGAAGCCAAAACAATTCTGTTATGATATTTTAGGGAGATAATATGATCACTCCTTCTCCTAATTACAGCAGACAGATGGAAGAACCTTGTATTCGAATCCCTGTCCTTCAACCTTTTTTGCCTTGAGTTTTGCGTCCATATTCTCTCTTCATGGCTTAATTAGTGTTGTTATTTTTCAGTACAGTCCTCTTCTACCGTTAAATTTTCAATGGAAGGGCTATCATGTAGAATAGATAGTTTTTGCCAACCTTCCAAAATAACATCACTCACATGACCAAATACTTCCTTATTCCAAGCACGCAAATCTCCCTAAGTCTTTTCAGCTTTGTAACAAAGCGGAACATAGGTGTACCCCCCACTCTGCCTTGCCAAGATGCTAAAATTATATCAATAAAACCAAGATATTTTTCCTAAGTGGATAAGTATTTAAAGGGTTTTGGCCCAACTAGATCCAAATCTGATATGGATACTAGTGTTGAGGGGTATTTTCTAATACTTGTTATCTCTGGTACGCATAAAGAGAGAGCAGTTTGCGATCTAGGTCCGTAGGTACCAAAATTCCTATGGACCACGGAAGCAGTAGGCAAATAAGCCCTGATTCAAAATTTGATTTTTGATAGTCCTAGAATGGCCTAAAAATGATCGAAAACGTGGCTAAGGGTCTCATAAGAATACCCACTAAGTTTCGTCGCGATTTGACGAAGTTAAGGCAGATCAGACGCCAAAACAGTTTTCAATATTCTGCCTCTAGCATGCTGAAAGAAGACCCTGTAACTACAACACTATCGTCGAAGCTTCAAACGATCACCAGACCACTTCCATTGCATTTAGAACGTTCGAAAACCCCTGGATACCAAGTTTCGACTTATTCGAACGTTTCTGGACCAATCTGTGGCCAACTTACCAAAGGATAGGCCGCACACAATCCTAGTTTACCCTCAGTGAATCAGCTTCTACTTATGGAAACTATGTTTTCCAATTTTAGGATGAACTTTCCATGGCCATTTCTCCTTCATCCTGGGTCAGAATGAGCCCAAATTTCGGAAGGATGTTCGTCTCATCGACCCAATTGTTTTCATATATTGCATGCCCGATGGCATGGTCAGAGCCGAGAGAAATCAAAGAGAGAAGATTGCCATGGAAAAGAAAAAGTTGCAGGAATTTTGAAGAAGAAGGTCTCTTTGATCAAATACCCGTATCACAACACCTGCATACCCGATCGGCCTAAAAATGGATGCATCGCGACCACAAGGTCAAGGACTTCATTCGGACCAAGCCTTGGGCGTGATGAATGGTCGGATTTATTGTATTTCAAGGATAAGGAAGAGGCAATTTTTGGCCACTGGAATCCTAATTCTGGCCAAAATTCCTCAATTGAGAAAGTGGCCATTCGGGCACCAAATCAAACCATTCTTGTTGCAAAATGATCATGGCAACTTGCTCGTCAATCTACAATAAATAAATCGAGGAAAAAAAAATCAAGAAGTGGGTGAGATCTTGAATCTAAAATCACAAGTATCTCACAAATCTTGCTGCCTCAAGTTGCGGCCCAAAACCTCGATTTATGGCTCAAAATCTATACAAAAATGACCACCTCAACGAGCTCTACAAGTTTCCGATATTATTTTTGCCGGGCAGTGGCAGGAAGAATCCCATGATAGCCACAAGAAGTTCACATGAGTTCTTGGCCATGATAAGGATTGATCTGGAATTACTCAGCTTGTTATGGGCGAGGGGCAAAATCGTTATTTTGCCCCTAATTTTAGCATTTATTTAATTAAAAAAATGTCCATTTTTCAGCAATTAGGTTTGGGTACCCACCAATGTTTCCCATGGTTGCCTATATATATCTAGCATGTAATAACCCAGGGATCTCTTGGACTTTTAGACTTCTTCTTGGACTTTTGGATCCAAGGGTCTTTTTAATTGAGCTCCACTTAACTCATATTATTGAGTGCTTCCCTTGGTTATTTTTGTGCGCCCTTCTTTTGGAAAAGAGGAGAGAGAATATTTTGCTCAGTACCCCTAGTCTTAGCCGCCGAGCCAAGTCCTACTAGGTAACCTCACTTCCCTCCCACCTGCGAAGCAGGGGTCGGTGGGTAGGCCGTCGGCCCCAACTTTCTCTCTTTCTCTCCCTTCTTCTTCTCTCTCCTCTCATCATCTTGTCCCTTCTTCTCTCTCCTTCCTTCCTCCCTTCTCTCTCTTTCTCACTCCTCTTTTGCATTCTCTCTTCTATCTCCTTTCTCTCTCCTTCTTTCTCTCTCATTTTATCTCTCCATTCTTTCTCCTCTCTTCTCTCTCTTATTCTCACTCTTATCTTTCTCTCTCTTCCTCATCTCTCCCTTCTTCTTCTCTATCCTTCTCTGTCCTTCTTTTTCATTCTTCTCTCTTCTCTCTCTTTTTTCTCTCCTCTTTTTTCTTTTCTCTAATGTATCTTTCTTCGATCTTCATCCCTCTCTCTCTTCTTCCTCTTTTCTCTCCCTACTCTCTCTCTCTTCTTCATCTCCTTGCCCTTTCTCTTTCCTTCTCTTCTTTCTTTCTCTCTTCTTCACCTTTCTCTCTCTTCTTATTCTTCTCTCTCTTCTCCCTCTCTCTTCCTCTTTCTCCTTTCTCTCCTCTCCTCGAACGGCAGCTCAGTCGCTGTTTCACTCTCTTCATTTTTCTCCCTTCTTTCCCCCTTTTATTCCTCTTATGTCCTTTCTCTCTTCTCCCCGAATGAAAACTCAGCCGTCGTTTCGCTCTCTTCCTTTCTCTCCCTTCCTTCCCCCTTCTTCTTCCTCTTCTGTCTTCTATGTCTTCCCCAAACGGCTGCTTAGCCGCCGTCTTGCCTTCTCTGTTTCTTCCCCCTTCTTCTTCCTCTTCTATCTTTTCTCTCCTCCCTGAACGGCGGCTCAGCTGCCATCTCGTCTTCTCCCTTCCTTCACACTTCTTCTTCCTCTTCTATCTTCTCTCTCTTCCTCAAACGGTGACTTAGCCACTGTCTCGCCTTCTTCTTTTCATCTAGATTCTTCTCTCTCCAGTCTCCTCTCTCTTCCTCGAACAGTGGCTTAGCTGTCTTCTCATCTTCTCTCCTTCTTCAATCTTCTTTCTATCCTCTCCCTTTATCACTTTCAACATTCTCTCTCTTATCTTTATTTTCTCTCTTCTTCTCTCTTCTCTTCTTCCCCTTTCTTCTTTCTCCTCTTTCTTCTTTCCTATCCTTATCTTCTCTCCTTCTCTCTCACTACCTCTGTCTACTTCTTTCCCTCCATCTGACTCTTCTCTTCTTCCTCGAATGCTATCTATCTCCTCTGCCTTTTCTCCTCTTCCCCTTTACTATCTCCCTCCATCTCTTCTCACATCACCTCTACCCCTCTTCTTCTCTTCTCTCTCCTCCATCTCTTTAATTTCTCTCTCCTCCATCTCTTTGATTTCTCCCTCCCCCTACTTCTCTCAATACTGAACACAATGTGAGTCCTTCTGTCACTACCCTACCCCCTACCGTCCTACTATACTTACTGGAGGGAAATAGGGTGCGGGACTGCGACGAAAGGTAGCAAAGCAAATGCCACTCAGGTGGGAGTGCGCTTGACACTTTAAGAAAATGAATCAAAGCAAACCACGAAAGAAAACAAAACTCCAATCACACATTCACAGGGGTAAACTGGACAACCAATTTCAGACTGCATATACACATAAATAGAGATCCAAAAGTACTACAAATATGTCCAAGGCTCCAAAGGCCCAATAACAATTACATGATTTCAGAAATAGATAAAAATTATATAGTTACTGTCATCCAAAACATACAATTGAAAATAAAAACTTATACAAAAGGGCGGAGGTCCAACCACCGGCCGCGACTGCCAAACTGCCTGTCTTCCACCCACAGCTTTCAGTCTGCATGGATGAAAGATGAAAGATTGAGCTATAAAGCTTAGTAAATAGATCAAGTTGCCATGCCATTCTGTCTATGAACATTCTTTTATAACAATACACAGGATGTTATGCAATTCTTATAGAATATGAGCCATGTGTCGAAATCAACTCTACTACTGTGTAGTGCACAATTCATAGTAAAGCAAAGATAAATTAGGTGAATAATATATGATATTAAACAGAGGTCTATATAGTCATTCAGTAGTACAAGTCTTAACAAAATTGACGCATTTAAGCAAGTAACAACAATTTACAACTAACTCACTCCCTAGTTTCCCCTACTTTCAAAGTAGAAGCCCTATCCATCAGGCTAAGCCAATCCCATTGTTTAAGACTTCTACCATCACTTAGGAAGGAAAACAATGACAAATGAGTGACCCATTTCGTAATGTCTTCACATACAGTCCCCAGCACCCTTTGGGGCTTTTGATTGGTGGTGGCCTTGCAAGACACGACCTTCTCCTTACGCCCTTCTAGAGAGAGAGCATTATACTACCAAAAGATGACCCAATGCGTAGTGCCCATATAGATTTTTTTTTTTTAGGAGGTGAGGGGGGGGGGGGGGGGTAGGCGACCCTCCCAACACACACTCATCCTAACTCTTGTCCTAACATAGGGAGTCAGGGGGAAAATTTCTCAACTGTCGGCTCAATGTCTGACCACTCCGGTCTTATTACATAGCATTTATCACATAATACTTATCACATATCACTTATCACTTATCACTTATCACTTATCACATATCACTTATCACATAACACTTATCACATATCACTTATCACATAGCTAACCACACATGCCTTATCACATGACACTTATCATATAGCGCTTAGCTGGTCTCAAAATCAAGCACACATATCGCTATAGAATGTATTATAATCATTTACACCTATCATAATAGAGCTTGTCTTACTACATGCTCCCATATCATCACAACTCTTATCTCATTATCATGCTTATTAGTTTGAGAGACATCATGTCGTGTCATACATATAAACCGACCAATAGGCACATTAGTTCAGAAGATATCATCATACCATTTTTCTGGTTTTTCCACTGTGAATAAGGTATACCTTTAAAGGCATATTATGAAATTCAGAAATCATTTGGACTTGGGACAACTTTTATAATAATATAGAATCATTAAAATACAACTTTAGTGAAGGGAATAACCCTTAAATATTAGCCTAAAGTTTGCCAAACTATTGGTGATTTTGAGTGAAACTTCTAGCTTTTCACCACAGCAAATATAGGGTGATATCTTAATAGATAATCGGCCATAATTTTCAAACCATAGAGAATTTCATCATGCTTTCAAAACTATTTTTGAAATAAACCCATTTATCTTTCATTTAGAAGTGGTTTGACTCCATTCTAATACATTTTAGTCAGTGGACAGGTCCACACAAAAACACATAGAGTTCCGAAAAATTCATTTCATAGTCCTAACATACCTTCGAAAATGGCTCATAACTTTCAAACCAAAAGAGATATTGGTAAGAGGTAAACTAAAAGGGATATTTTCCCACAAAATTTTGTGATCAACATAGATATTTTTGATGCTCAATTGATCACACAAAGGGGAGTCACAGTTCTGGAAAATTCCTGTCTTCATCGCAGAATTTTCCAGTGTGACATCCTAGTATAAAAATAGGCATAACTTCCAATCCACATGAAATTTTGTCATGGTTCTAAAACTATTTTTAGAATAGACTCATTTATCTTTCATTTAGAAGCGTTTGACCTTTTTCTGATTCATTTTGTTCAGTGAACAACTCCATACAAAAATACATAGAGTTTTTTGAAATTCCTTTCACACTTATATCGTACTTCAGAAAATGACTGATAATTTTCAAACCAAAAGAGGTATTCACATGAGGTCTGTTCCATCTTAATATATATTCAAAGGAGAACTTTCCCACAAAATTTCATGATCAACAGGGACATTTTCGATGCTTAAACAATTACACAAAAAGGAATCACAATTCTGGAAAAACATAGCACATACAACAAGATTTCACATTCACAACCACATCCATTTTCACAATCACATCCCTATTCATAATTACATCCATATTCATGCTTGAAATTTCACACTTTGATAAGATAACTAAACAAAAACATGGAACATGGGAACTATATCCACTTACAACGCTAAGTGAATCCCCCAAGTGCTACCCACAGGCTTCTCTTCAAAGGCTAAGCTCCAAAGGGTTCAAGCTCAAGGTTCTAAGTTGGGGAGGGGGAGGACGTGGGTGAGAGAGAGAGAGCAAACACTTGGAGGGGGGGTGAAAATGGGGGGTTTAAATAAGCAAAAAGAGGGGGCGGTAGCAAGCAATAAACAAGTGGCAAACTAAGGGCATGCAAGTGCCACATGGCATGCAAGAGGCATGCAAGCAATCATGGACTGTCGCTTGCTCGATAGTGTCTTGCGCTCGGCGATATCACAAGTTGCAGACTCAATAGCGTCACGGTCCCGACCGTGTCACATGCTCGGCAACGTCACATGCTCGACAGCGTTGATGTCGATGGGGTCCTGGTTTCCCTCCAATTGAGGAGGAGGAAACCCTTTCTTGAACAATCGTGGAGGTCCGGCGCTTAGTGCACGCGTGGGCCCTCTTGCTAGTGGATAGGAGGCTGACAGTGGGAGAGATTTTTGCAGTTGGAGAGTGAATGCTCTTGCGCTGCTTCGGGGACATGCCCGGGCGGATGGCCGTCTTGGAGTAATTACATAGCCGTGTTGCTGTTTGTCAGCATGGTTTGGACAAGAGCCCTCTTCAAGCTCACAACCTCTCTCCTCTCACTCTCTCTATGCTATTGAGATGAGATCTGAATGTCCCTCCTCCTTGGTCACCCTCTCTGAGGGATTTGTTGGCCGTTAAGGGGGGTGTGGGGAAACCTGAGGTTCGAGGCCCTCAGGTTTGCTCACGTTTGCAGGCTTGCAGATCAATCGGAGCTGCCGCGCGGGATAGGGTTGCGTGTGCAGAGGTGAGAGTGAGAGCGAGAGAGAGGAAGGACCACTCAGCTTAGGAGAGCTGGGGGGTGACCCAGGCGATCGGGGTGCCCGCGGGGCCACACACTCAAGGGTATCCTTTATCTTTAAATTTTTTTTTTCTCTGTCTCTCTCTTTCTCTCTCTCTCTTCTCCCGCAAAGGCTGGGGGCTCATAAAGGAATACAAGCTAATAAGCGAAATCTAGCCTCGATTATTCCCAGCCTTTAGGGGTATGGGAGACTAAAAAAGGGGATCCTTTACAAGTGAGTAAAACTTGCTTATATAGAGGATTCACCAAACGACGGTGAATGCGCCAAAGTCAAGCTTAATTACAATTAAAGAAATTCAAAACAAATCCAAAAATTAGGCACAAATGATCAAAATGTCCCAGTGATTTTTTGCCTGAATGACGATCGTTCATGCATGTAAGTTGCTCTGCCATGAGAAGACCTTGGAAACTGGTCCTGCAACTTGTGGTAATTGTTCAGCTGTTTCAACAATATATCTTTGTTCTTCTCTCGATTGTGAGCATTTTAATGCCCTTTAATCATGCTATGGTGGCCTTTTCGTTTGGGGTGAAAGTCCGGTCAGTTTGTTGAACTTTGTTTGTCAATGCATCTTCGCGCTGCGTTGTTTTAGATCCTGTCTCTGCTTGCAAGTTAGAGAGGAGGCTGTTGCAGTCGTTTTACACAAGTTTGGGCTGATTTGATGTCAATTTGCTCACTTGCCTAATTTGGAAGGTTGCCGGAGAAAGGGATTCTGGCAACTAGCTAGATTTGCTTCTTTGGCGATCTGGATTGAAGGCAAGAGTTTTACCATAATGTAGCTCTAAGAGAGGTGATTCTATTGAACTCCTCCCCACGTCGATCCAAGGCTTGGACATTGAGCTATGCTTCACCGAATTAGGAGCTTGATAAATCCTGTTTTTTCCTTGGTTTCTCTAGTCAATTTCCTATTCAAAGCAATGAGGGTTCTCAGTCATGCCACAATGTGTGCCATAGGTCAAAATGATGGGGTTGGCGTGATCTAGAACATGTCAACGTTTGAGCTCCGTTTGACTTTGGAGGAAGGAGCAGTGGGTTGGGGAATTTACTGCTGAAAAACAATGTTGCAATCCCCATTTTCGGGACTGGTTTGGTGAAGCTGTACCGCGATATGGTAAAACCCATGAGTTGCGAAACTACATGAGCGTAGACCCCTCTAGGGAGGTCCGATTGAGCCCAAATTTAGTCCTCGGGGGTTTTTCGACATTCTAAGCACAATGGCCGTGGTTTAGTACCCTGCTGCAGCCGTTAGCATAAGGCTACAGTGGAGAGTCCTTTCTTGGTGTGAGGGCACTCCACCTAGATCAGTAGGTTGAAGGCTTTATTTTCGACACAATCTTGATCTGTGGGTGTTTCGTGAACCTGCAAGACCAGATTGTCGCCTACTCTCTCCTTATTCTAATGGGCTTATGGAAGTACGTTAAAAATGATGTATACCAACTTGCCTGAACAGATGTTGAGCTTCGAGAGAAGCAAGAAGTACAAATTTGAACGTCATAGCTCCTCTGATGAATCCTTTCCAAGATGTGTTTATTTCCAAGATGTGTTTATTTCCTCTTGATCAATATTTTTTTTCTTGATCACCTGCACAGTGCAATCCTCGAGGGGTAGACCTTGCTGAGCTTTTCCCTTGACCTGTGGGCAATCAAAGTGGTTTCTAGTGGTTCGGTGCCTTGTTCAAGGGATTTCTCTGGATTATGTCCGAATTTGTTGTTTTTTGGGAGGTCACGCTAATGGTCTGCCTTCGACGGGCTTAAAATTTTTTTCTCAATGTGAACTCCTGATGTTCCAGCCAGTGGGGGCCCTTCTTGTGAGCTTTATCCCATTCTGTCTTGGGAGATCCTGGCGTTTCAGTTGGCAGGGGCCCTTCTTGTGAGCTTTATCCTTATCCAAACAGAAACGCTAAGAGAAAACAAGGTACCTCTTCACTTACGTCCTATTGGTTCCGTCTGGGGTCTCCCAAATTCCCCAGACTTGATAGGAGGATGGCCTTCGAGGCGATCCCATTTTTGGGGACTTCACCATGGATGCTTGAAACTTGATGGAGGTAGAAAAGACAAGCAAGGTACCTCTTCGGCTTACGTGCTACTGGTCCAGTTGGGGATCGCTCAAATTACCTAGACTTGATAGGAGTATGGCCTCTGAGGCGGTCCCATTTTAAGGGACTTCACCATGGATGCTGGAGTTTGATGAGAAGAATGGCAGCCAAGGTACCTCTTTAGCTTACGTCCTACTGGTCCAGTTGAGGATCGCCCGATTACCCAGACTTGATAAGAGGATGGCCTCTAAGGCAGTCCTATTTTAGGGGACTTCACCCTAGATGCTGGAGTTTGATGGAAGATAAGAGGAGGAGAAGACTTTTTTCTTTCTTTCTTTTTTTTTTGACGTGGTGGCACTAAGGCCTGTGATAAAGGTGGCCCGAAGGTCAAAATTTTTTTTTTTGATGTTTTTTTTTTTGCAGGCAGCACTAAGGCAGTGGATAGGAGGGTGGCACCAGGGCACAAAGGCCTGGGATAAGTTTGGCTCGAAGGGCGAAATTTTTTTTTATTTTCTTTTTTTTGCAAGCGGCGCTAAAGCCCGTGATAGGAGATGGCACTGAGGCCAGAGTTTTTTTGTTTGGAAGGCGCAGGGGCTGAAGGTGAGAAGATGGCTCTGGGGCCAGATTTTTTTCTTTGAAGGCGCTGGGGCCAAAATTTTTTGAAGGCCCTGGGGCCGGATTTTTTTTGGAAGGCACTGGGGCTTGAATATTTTTTTTTTTTGGAAGGCACTGGGGCCTGAATGTTTTGGAAGGCACTGGGACCTGAATTTTTTTTGGAAGGCATTGGGGCTCGATTGTTTTGGAGGGCACTGGGGCTTGAGGTTTATTTTGAAAGGCACTGAGGCATGAATTGTTTTTTGGAGGGCACTGGGGCCTGAATTGTTTTTGGAAGGCACTGGGGCAGAAGGTGAGAAGATGACATTGGGGTCAGAAATAAGAAGGATTGGCCCGATGGCTGGAAGAAGGAGGCTCGGTTCAGGTGCCCTTTGTGGGTTTTCACCTCAACCGAGTGGATGCCAACAGAGTGGTTTTCACCATATCCTTTATTGGGGTGCTTTTAGCCATGACTTTGAGGTCACGTCCACGGCGCCCATTGAGGGTTTTCGCCATGCCCATATTTTTTTTTTTTAGGATTCTCTTACTCATGGCTTTGTAGCTATGCCTGCTTGTCATTTTTACTCATGTTGCCCTTTGCGGGTTTTCACCATGTCCCTGTTTTTCTTGTTGGGTGATTTTACCCATAGCCTTCTTGGCTATGTCCGCTCGAAGCTCTATTACTTTTACTCATGATGGTTGCTATCATGCCTGACTTCTCTTTTTTTTTAGGGGAAACAAGGTCACTAATGTAGTGAGCCTTGACGGAGGGTCTTGAGAGTTTTGAGGGTGTGGCCCTACCTCGGATTGATTGTAGCAGCTGGTGGCCGAGGCAGGGTGTCCTTTCATCTCCTTGACTGTTGCCCTGAAGAGTAGCTTTATTGTGACCTAGGCGGTTTGTATTCACGTGGGGTCAATGATTGTGGTGTTCGCGAGAGGTTTTAGATGACGTCAGCGGTGGTGGAATGCTGGAGACACCCGCTGGGGATGGAGAGAAGATGGTACCCATGGGGGGTGGAATGAAGTGGTACCCACGGGGGGTGGAGTGAAGATGGCACCTGCAGGGGGTGGAATGAAGATGGCACCCGCAGGGGGTGAAGAAAAGATGGCACCCCTGGGGGGTGTGAAGATGGTACCCGCGGGTGGTGGAATGAAGTGTTGCCCCACGGGAAGCGTGCTTAGAGAGGCAAATGGAGAGTGCCACATGGTTGGCGGTGCCTTGCGTAAGATCCTTTTGCGTGATCTGCTAATGACACCAGGCTGGCAGTATGGATGCATGAGATTTGATCATGACGCTTCGTGAGTAATGCCTGGCAGGTGAGGCGGGAGGAGGTTTAAATGTCACAGTCAACGAGGCGCCATTGTGTTGATACGTGGTCGAGTTGCTAGGTGGCATGGTGCTCGGGAAGTAGCAAGCTTTGATGAGCCTAAGTCCTTTAAAAGGGACTAGGCAAGAGAGTGTGAGGGTAGCTTTTCTCCTTTGTGATGAAGTTCTTTTTCTTGATGCTCCTTCGTGTGGAGGCAGTGCAAAAACTCCGTTTTCTTTGAAGAACTTGGCCAGTTAGTGATGCCTGCTGCCGGGGCTGATTGCTTGACACTGGCCTTTGGTGTGTGTATGGGTGTTGGGCATCCTTGTGAAGGTAGTCGCCCATGCGAAAGCGACAATGGATCATGATAGAGGGTGAGGTTGTTGTTATGGAGCTCCTCTATTTGTGCAGGACCCATGTCATGAGGTCCACGATCAGGTATAAGGCACGTGTGGCTGGTCATCCTCAATCGAATGATGAGTTGAAGGAGGAGGCCCTCTCAGGTCCCCTTCAAGCCTTGCTTGAAGAGATGGAAACCTCTTTGAAGGAACCACCGTCGTAAGAAGGTGGTGGGATTCTTGAAGGGAAGGGATCCACTTCAAAATGGATCTACACATTTTTTTTTATGCTACAGATTGTATTGTAACAACCAACACGTAACCCTTTGTTCTGTTCATGAAATGAAATCACCCTTTGCAATGAATTCTCCTTCTTTGCCTTGCGCCACTGTTTGCTGCTCCCTTTTTTGTGGGCCAGTGTAGTCCTTATCCCTGCTGATGATGGGGATAAGGAATGGTCAGTGGAATACCCGTTGTGCCCATGAGGCGATTGCTGCTTGCTGTGTGATGGTTGGGATGCCCTTGCGAGTTTTCATCCCAACCCTCGGGGGATGCGTCATTGCTGAGTTTTACGAGTCCCCACATCACCATTGTGTTTTTTTTGGGGACCGCAGGGGCTCCGGTATGTGGGCGAGACAAGGAACGAGGGTCGCTTGCCCATGAAGGAGAGTTGTGCAAGGGTGTGCCCTAGGCACTCTTTCACGACCACCTCCTGACCCCTGCCGTACTCGCCAGAGGGCAACAGGGTGCGGGACCATGATCACAAGAGTAGCGAATGTGACTCAGGTTGGAGTGGACTCAATGCTTCATAAAGTCAAAATTAAATAAAACCACGAGATAAAACAAAAACTTCCAAAAAACCATACAATAACTAAATTAATAAAAACCAGTTACATAGATATATGCTCCAAAATTTTTACAATTGAGTTCCAGAGCGCCAAAGGCCCAACAACAAAATGCATAACTCAACATAAACAACAACATGGCCCTCGACCATCAAACACCTACAGCCAAAAAGTCTCCTAGTCAAGTGCGGTCTTGCAGCCACCAAAACGTTCACCCCAGATGTTTGTCCTTGTCTGACAAACTATCACTCTACATGGAAGAAAGTCAAAGGGATGACCTATAAAGCCCAGTAAGCAGATCAAGCATCATGTATTCCTGCCTAAACAGAGTTACTTCCATTCATTCACAAGGTTCATACAGTTGTCTTAGTGTGGAGCCATAAATCATAACTCTTTTGGAATTATGAAACAAGGCAAATCAGATATCATTGCATAAGCTAGCAGTCTATCAAAATCTTTCTATCAAGATAACAGGGTAATAATTCAAGCAAGTATAAAACAATTACATATAAACAATTACAAGAAATCTTAACACTGCTTACTCTCGAAGTAGAAGCCTTATCCATTAGGCTAAGTCAATCCTGTTACTCTCGAAGTAGAAGCCTTATCCATTAGGCTAAGTCAATGCTATGCATAAAGAATTTGATCACGGTTCCCAAATCAATTCAAAACTAGACTCACTCATCTTCCATTTCAAAATGGTTTGGGCTCAATCAGAGACATTTTTGTCACCCAACAGGTTGTTACAAAAACGTGTAAGATTATGGAAATTCCTGCAACTATAACAGTGACATATCCATAGAAAAAGTAGCATAATTTCCAATCAATAAGGAATTTCGGGCTGATCTCCAAATACGTTTTTGAGTAAACACAACTATATTTCATTTAAAACTAGTTTGGGTTCAATCAGGGACATTTTGGTCACCCAACAGATCATTACAGAAAGGTGTAAGGTTCTGGAATTTCCTGCAACTACAGCAGTGAGATACCCATAGAAAAAGTAGCGTAATTTCCAATCCATAAAGAATTTCGGCCTGCCATCAGAATTATTTTTGTAGTAAACGCAACCATATTTTATTTAAAACTGGTTTGGGTTCATTTGGACTTGTTTGGTCGATGAAAAGTTCATCACAAAAACATGAACGGTTCCTGGAATTTTATTTCCAAATTTTGGCATACTTCAAAGAATGAGCGAGATCTTTTAAACCAAAATAGACATTAATACAATACCTTTTTCATATTAAACTAGACTCACAAGGGTGCTTTTTCACCAATTTTCATAACTAACATAAAGATTTACAATGCTCCATTTATAATGAAATTAAGAGTAACAGTTCTGGAAATTCAGGCTCATTCTAGCATAATACATACATCCATCTCATTCTTACAATTTCATACAAGTTCCTTCTTAAATTTTATACTACATAAGCTACCAAATCATGGAAGCATAGATGTCACATCTACTTACTTGCACCAAGAAGTTCCAAGCTTTCACCACACAGTTTTTCTTGAAAGCCAAGCTTCCAATGGAGGGTCTCAAGCTTGAGGCTCTAAGGGGAAAAACGTGGGTGAGAGAGAGAGAGTGTGTAACTCTTGAGAGGGGTCTGTGAAGGGGTACTTAAAAGAAAAGTGCAGCTCGCACAAGCCACGTGGCACTCATGCAAAAGCTAAGTGGCATCCAAGTGGCACACATGCAATGGCAGGTAAAGAGGCTCTTCTGGCATAGAACACTCAAGGCGGCTAGCACATGCGCGACAGTAACACTTACACGCACAGCAGTGACAATTCACTTATGGTGGCTTCCTTGGTATTCTTCAAACATGGTGGTTGACTGAAGCTCTTCACTTACACTCGTGGTGGCTACACATGCGACACTCATGGCAGCTGCTCTTGGTCTTCTTCACAGACAGCGGCTGGCTGAAGCTCTTCACTTACACTCGCGACGGCTACACACGTGACACTCATGGCGGCTGATCTTGGTCTTCTTCACACTTGGCGGTTGACTTACACTTGCGATGGCTACACACGCGACACTCATGATGACTGCTCTTGGTCTTCTTCACACATAGCGGCTGGCTAAAACTCTTCACACGGCGGCTACACACGCGACACTCACAGAGGCGGATCTTGGTCTTCTTCACACATGATGACTGGCTGAAGATCTTCTCTTACACTCATAGCAGCTACACACGCGACACTCATGGCGGCTGCTCTTGGTCTTCTTCACACATGGTGGCATCTTCTCATACTCTGCCATTCACGGTGGCACACGTCCTCAGCCGTGCTCGACGGCACACTCTTGCTTCGAAAAAGCTTGGTTCCTCACATCATCCCAGCCTTAAAAAGGATTTTGTCCTCAAAATCATATCTTATTGATCAAATAAATGGGGTTATCTATCCCTAATCTCATCTTCTTGTTCCCAGGTCGACCCTTCCCAAGAATGATATTGCCATAATACTCAGACCAGAGGGATCTCCTTATTACGTAACACTTGCACTCTTCTATCTAGTACCTCAACAGGCTGCTTTATGAAGGTCAGGTCTTCTTTCATTGAGACTGGCTCATAATTCAAAACATGTGATGGGTTGGGCTGGTACTTCTTCAATAGAGATATATGAAAGATATTGTGGATGTTAGCCAACTCGAGTGGTATGGCAAGTCGGTATGCCACACTTTCAACTTTTTTTAGAATCTCAAATGGTCCAATATAACGTGGGCTCAACTTTCCTTTCTTATCGAATCTCATAACACCCTTAATTGGTCACACTTCCAAGAAAATCCGATCACTCACCTCGAACTCGAGATCTCTTCTCGGGTTATTGATATAACTGTTCTACTGACTCTGAGCCTTTCTCGAGTCAAAAAAATCTTCTCAGAGCTCACTTGAGCAATTTTTGGCCCTAAAAGTCTCCTTTCACCGATTTCATCCCAACATATAGGTGACCTGCACTTCCTTCCATATAGGGCCTCAAAAGGCGCCATCTGAATATTAGCTTGGAAGCTGTTGTTACAGGCAAATTCTATCAGAGCCAAATGATCATCTCGGCTTCCCTTAAAGTCAGTGACACAAGCCCTTAATATATCTTTCAGGGTCTAAATGGTTCTCTCTAACTAACCATCGATCTGGGGGTGAAAGGCAGTGCTAAGGGTAAGTCTTGTCCCCAAGGTTGATTGTAGACTAGCCTAAAATCTAGAGGTGAATCTTGTGTCCCTGTCAGACGTGATGCTGACTGGTGTTCTATGTAACCTCATTATCTCCTTGATGTATAACTGGGCTAATTTGTCTAAGGTGTAGGTCATGCGGATCGGCAAGAAGTGGGCAGCTTTGGTCAGTCGATCAACAACGACCTAGATGTTGTCATGTCCGAAACTTGTTCTAGGTCCGAAACTTGTTCTAGGCAATCCAGAGACAAAATCCATCGCAATGTGCTCCCATTTCCATTCCGGCACGTGTAAGGGTTTTAACAATCCGACGGCTTTCTGATGTTCAGCCTTCACTTACTGGCAGGTCTAGCACTTAGAAACAAACAGTGCCACATCCCTTCTCATGTCATTCCACCAGAAGTTTTTCTTCAGGTCCTGGTACATATTATTACTACTGGGGTGTATAGCATAACGAGAGCAGTGAGCTTCCTCCAAAATAACCCTCTCCACGTCCTCATCATTTGGGATACAGACCCGAGTTTTGAACCTCAATAAGTCGTCACTGCTCATGGAGAAGTCATCTCTCTTTCCCAGCTTTACCTCTTCCAAATTTTCATGAGTTGAGGATCCTTCTTTTGTGCTAGTCAGACATGTTGAAAAAGCCGGGGCTCCATTCTTATGTAAGCCATCATATCTACCCTATTTCCAAGGGGCGTAGTCGGGTGCCATTCCACTGCATCTTCCAATTATTTCATCTCTCGAACCCTTAGGTGAGCTGCTAATGTTACAAGCTTTCTTATCATAACATTTGCTACCACATTGGTTTTGACCGGGTGGTAATTAATGGTTCAATCATAAACGTTTAATAGATCCACCCATCTCCTTTGCCTCATGTTCAATTCTTTCTGCGAGAACAGATACTTGATACTCTTATGATCCGTAAATACCTTGAGTTGGGCCCCATAGAGGTAGTGTCTCCAGATTTTCAAGATGAACACCACAATCGCAAGTTCCAAATCATGGGTTGGGTAATTCTGTTCATACGGCTTCAACTGTCTGGAGGCATATGCAATGACCTTTCCTCGCTGCATAAGTAAACATCTGAGCCCTTTATGAGAGGCGTCGGTGTAGACTATAAAGTCCTCATTTTCTTTAGGTAAGGTCAGTACCGATGCTATGGTAAGCTTTTCTCAAAGCTATCTGACCACACAAATTTCACATTCTTTTGGGTTAGACGAGTCAGAGGTAGCGCTATATTCGAGAAACCTTCTACGAAGAGCTTGTAATATCTTGCAAACCCCAGAAAACTATGGACCACAGCCATATTGTCGGCTTCCCCACTCAAATATGGCTTCAACCTTAGAAGGGTCAACCACGACTCTATCCTTAGAAATAATGTGCTCGAGGAAGGCCACACTAGGAAGCCAAAACTCACTCTTGCTCAACTTAACATACAACACCTCTGACTTTAAAGTTTGAAGGATTATTCTTAGGTGCTGCTCATGCTCTTCTAAGCTTTTGGAGTACACCAAAATGTCATCAATAAAGACCACAACAAAATCATCCAAAAAGGGTCTTAACATTCTATTAATCAAATCCATGAAAATAGCTAGGGCATTTTTTAAACCGAACAGCATCACTAGAAACTCATAGTGGCCATATCGAGTTCTGAATGTAGTCTTGGGAGCGTCTCCCTCCTTAACCCGCAGTTGGTGATAACCCGATCGAAGATCAATTTTTGAAAATGCTTGGGCCCCATGAAGCTGTTCAAAGAGGTCATCAATCCTAGGCAGAGGATACTTGTTTTTCATTGTTACTTGATTCAATTGCCTATAAATGATATAAAGCCTCAGGGACACATCCTTCTTTTTCACAAACAAGACTGGTGCACCCCAGGGCGTCACACAGGGTCGGATGAACCCTTATCCAACAATTCCTGTAATTGCTCCTTCAACTCTTTTAATTTTACCGGGGCCATTCTATAAGGAGTTTTAGAGATTGGGACAGTATCAGGAACCACATTTATCTTAAACTCTATCTCCCTTACTAGGGGCAAAGATGACAACTCTTCGGGGAAGACCTCCGGGTATTCTCTTACCACTGATATCTCTTCTAACTTAGACTGGATATCACGATTCTCTACCACATAAGCTAAGTATCCAATACACCTTTTTGCCAAAAGACAGTGAGCCCGAAGGACCGAAAAAAAATGTAAAGGGGGAGGGTCTTTGATAGTGACAAAGAGTGATTCAGGTAGGTTAGGGTGCTTAAGGGTCACCATTCTATCATGACAATTTACCGTATGATAGTGTGTGGATAATCAGTCCATGCCCAAAATGACATCAAAATCCTGAATATCCAAAAGTATCAAATCTATGGGCAGGATGCCCCCTTCAAGAAAAAACCCACATTGTCTATAGACCACGTCAGTTTTCATAGAGTCCCCCATGGGTGTGCATACCACTAAAGTCCAGTCAAGCAGTGAAGGTTCAATGTTCATATGACATGTAAAGTGAGGTGCAACAGAGGAATAAGAAGAGCTAGGGTCTATCAAAATTCTAGCTTCTTTACCACAGATAGAGAGCATACCTTAGATCACTGAGGTAGATGCCTTAGCTTCCTACTCCGTGAGTACGAACACCTGACCCTGAGTCTTTGGTCGGTTCTCCGGCCTTTTTGTGGGACAGTCGTTGATTAAGTAGCCAAACTTGCCACAACCAAAACATGTTTTCAACCTTCTATAGCACTCAGTCATAGAGTGGTTTTTCATTTTGCACTGGGAGCAGGCCGGGCATCGGTTATCCCTCACATCACCCGGAAGGGTCCTTATGAATTTTTAGGTTACCCTGATTGGTCCTTCCTCCGAAGTCTCTTTTAAGAGGCGATCGTGTCTTCCTCCCAACATTCCTAGATGGCACGGACCTTGCTTTCCCCTCCTTTCTTTATCGAAAATCCTCACAGTCCTTCTCAATTTTCATCGTAAAGTCAACCAATGGGGAGAACATCTTGAGGTTGGCTGATATTACTCTTACTCTGATATCTGGCCGGCGGCCCCTCTCGAACTTGCTTTCCTTACATGCCTCTATATTAATAATATGGGACACATAGTAGGAGAGCTTTGCAAACTTAGTGACATATTGTTGTTTGAACACATTTTTCAGCACCATGGATCCCCGATGCGGAATAAAAGAGAAGCCGATCAATAAAGCCTTGATGTACAGTGGAATTATCGACAATCTTAGAATTTCCCCAGAACAGGTCAGAATCTTCCTAAGCACTCCAAAAGGCCACTTGCTAAGTTTCGTCACAATCCAACATGTTTAAGGCAGCACATACAAATAAACAATTTTGGAAAAATGAACCTCTATCACCCTAAAATAGACCCTATAACTAGAACTCTATTTTTGGTGCATCAAATAGCTGTGGGACCACTACCATTGGATCCATAATGATTGAAAATCTCTATGGGTCAAGTTTCAGCTTAAACGGATGTGTCATAATAAAGTTATGGGTGAAATATTAAAAAAGGGTAGGCCGCACATTATTCCCATGCAGCCTCCTTACACCAATCTCCATTAAAGGAGATTGGTTCACACAGTCATGTGCAGCAACTTCGAAGACTCGTATCTCACTCGTCTTGAGTCGGATCACGCTCAAATTCGGTGAGTGTGGTCATCTTGTCAAGATGAGCGTTTTGATAAGTGGCACGACTCGTGTCGATACTTCTATCATGGATGGCGGAAGCTCATCGCTTTCCATGTTTTCTTCTATTTTCTTTCTCCTCTATCATGGACAGTGGAAGCTCATCATCATCCATATTTTCTCTCTCCTCTATCATGGATGGCAGAAGCTCATCGCCGTCCATGTTTCTCCTTTCTTTTCTCTCTTCTTTCTCTCTCTTCTTACTTCGTTATTCTCTCTCTTCCTTCTCTCTTTTCGCCCCTCTCTTTCTTCTTCCTCCTCTTTTTCTTCTCCTTTCTTCTCTCCTCTATTCCTTTCTATTTTTCTCTTCCCCTTCTCTTTATTCTCTCTCTTCTTTCTTCTTCCTCTTTCGTTTGACCAAGGAAAGTTAAGTCAAGCACTACCATGGTAATCTTATCGTCTAGCAGTATTGCTGCCATGTTGGTCTGAGTTATTGTGCACGTCTTGCTACACTGATAGGCTAGTCATCGTGCCAGGCTGGTCGATGATCATTCTGTTGTCTAGTAGTATTGCTGTCGTGCCAGTCTGAGTTACTGTGCCCATCTCGGTACCACGCCGGGTCAATCACTTGTTGGTCTAGCTATTGTGTTAGTCTAGCCACTTGGTCAAATTCCTCTCTTCTCCCATTCTTCTGTTCTATCATTTTTTTTTCTTCTCCTTTCACTTATCCTCTTACTCTTTTCTTCTTCTTTTGAATGTGCATGCCCATGTGCATTTGCCCAAAGACAAGGTGGGGTCCCTTCGCTCACTTGTCTTATAAATTAATCATGTGTGTGTGATTATAGAAACAAGAGAGTACAAGCTTAGGGAGGCGATTTTGAACTAGTTGTAGGACTGGGGGGCCCGAGTGTGTCACGGACCCAGGTGAGGTGTGTGCCGCCTCACATTAAAATTACTCTCTCATCGGTTGGTATACCTGCCCTTGTTTCCTAACAAGGTTCTCGAGAGAGCGGTCTCAAGTCTTGGGTTCCTCGAAAACCCGAGATACGTGCCACCAGGTCATCCCGACCCGGATGGCGAGATCGAGGTACCTAACTAGCTTGGTGACTCCACTGAAGACATACTACTCCTTCATCGGATCGCTCTTGTTTGGTTAGTCTTTCCTTTGTTTTCTGCATTGCACACACATAGATTTTGGGTTTCTTAACCCATTTATTCGAATAGGGGATTTTCTCATCCCCGCATTCACGAACGTCCCTTGGGAACAGGTTCCTCGAACTTTGTTATCAACTTTCCTTCTGAGCAAAGACCCAGTGTCTAGCTCTCAAGTCTTAACCTGGATAGGTGTGAGGAGGGACTTAAAGGTCCCTAACTCCCCATCTCTTAGCTCGGGTGGAATCGCCACCATGCACATCTACTACCACTCACTGCGTGCACCCAATCACCGACAAGTCACTTGTCGGTCGTATTGTCGAGGTACATCGGAAGACTGCCTAGTCCCTTTTTGCAATAAGCAAGGAAGTTGTCGTTGCTTCTGTGGGTTGCCGCAAGACTGCCCGCCACGTTCCTGCACCACCACAAGTCTCTACTCTTAGAGGCCCAACACATTGAGGCAGAGACCCTGGGGCTCCCACCTCTCACACACACTCTAAGGCTCATGGGTCATGCACTCGAGACACACCTAAGGGCAACTCTTATGTTACCTTGAGTCACTGTCCAGGATCGGGCCTCCTTGGGCCACGTCCTGTACACGTTATGCATCTGCATCCCACCACTTAGGGCAACGTCATCGCCGTGCCAACCCGAGTACATGGAAGACAACCCCCTCATCCTCTCTCTCAGCACACACTAGCGCACCTTGTAAGGGGCATGCTACCACTTGTTCTTTATAAACACCTGCTCGCAGTTCTCGGCATCCTAAGGCTAGATCACTTGTTCAAGCCTGAGCTGACCCATGGTCACCTGCGATCCTTCTTCAAGGGGTGCACATGTGCCACCGTCACAGAGCACTCCTTGCTCTCGACTCAGGACTCATCTTGAGTCGACCCTTCCCCCGCTTGCCCCTTCTTCTTCGAACAAGCACCTCCAGCTCTGGTCTCGAAGACCTTCCTCAAGAGTACCATCCTGAGCCAGCCCCATCAGCTAGGTCATGTCTCTAGAGACCATAAGAGAGCTCAAGGCAAAGACATAATGGGAGATCAAGTCCTTCATCCTCCTCGGTCCAGGTTGACCCCAATACTTGGTCCACACCCATTGCTCTCTCTTGTGCAAGAAGGGCCGACCAGCCGCAATCCCGATTGCAGTTTTGACATGAGGTCCATCAAAGCATCAAAGCTAAACACGATAGGGGTCTGCAAATCCCGACTCGGGAAGCAACGAAAACGATCTGAGCACCTAGCTCCGACGAACATTTTCACCCGAACCCTTTCTACCCTCTTAAAATCACATAGCCCGAAGAAGTGCGTGAATCCTGCATAGTGGTCAGCGTTGTAGAAGATGACCTGACCTCTCAGCAGCCACGGTCCCAAGATCGTCGAGAACTGGTACTTACACGATCGACATACAAGACTCAAGTCCAGTCGGGCATGCTGAGTCCTTGCTGACCGATCTGCAGTGCACGACTTGTCAAGCTCAGAAGCCTTCAACCACATCTAAGGTTGACCGCCCTGAGGAAATGGTTAGCGTTATGGTTGTGATAGAACCTAATGACTCCCAAGAGGAACGCATGGACAAGTTCGAGCAGATGGTGCAAGCGATGAGGGAGATGATTGATTGCATGGAAAGCACATGGTCCCCAACCAATGTATCCCCTCATGAGGCCGACTCCCATCACTCGGATGATGCAGCTCCAGGGCAGCCCCCTCCTCCTCCCTCACAGAACAATTCTGTCCCTCACCCTGTCTCATAGGATGCTATGGTAACCCATAGCTTAAAGAGCAGACAATTCTCGGGTATACAGGGTGCAACGCTTAACCAGAAGTCATACCCTTCTTACATCGATCAGGTTCCATTTCCCTCAAACTACAAAAAGGGGAAGCTTCCCCTGTTTGATGGTACAACCTCCCCACGTCAGCATATCGCCCATTTCCAAGCGGCGTATCGAGAGACAGCGGCTGACGGGAGACTCCTTCTCTGTGAGTTTGTTGAAACCCTTGATGGCCCAACTTTTCAGTTGTATGCTTGGCTTCCCCCGAATTCAGTACATACTTGGGAGGAAATGAAGAAACTGTTGCACCAATGCTTTTATGAGGTCGAAAGAGAGGTCCAAACCATCGAACTTCTTACCTTGACCCAGGAACCTGATGAACCTGTGGATCAATTCATAGTAAGGTGGAGAGTTTTAGCTACCTGCCATCCTAATCCCATGCCTGAGAAGGAAGCAGTTCAAACTTGTGTACGAAACATGCAAACTGAGATCACTCTACATGTTGAGGCCTCTAATCTGACCTTCATGTCAGAGCTGATCTCTAAATCAGTGCGCATAGAATGTCACGCCACCATGGTGGACCACGACAATAGTCTGCAAGCTCGGCAAACAACCGGGGCAGTGGTAGTTCTCGGACCAATGCCTAGGGCAATCAACAAAAAGGAGTAACTAGCACAGTCGTCATTGTCAATGACCCAAAGCAGGCTATTTCCCAAACTTTGGACCTCTCAAAAGGGGTAAGCACAACGAAAGCGCCTCAAACAGGTAAGCAACAACAATCATACAACCGGGTAACCCCACCTTTGAATCTTAATGGAGAAGATTATTGAACTAGGCATAAGAATAAAGTCTACCCTTTTGAGGAAGAATGGGTCCTTGCAGTACTCTAATTATTATTGGAACATAACATGATTGAGCTGCTTGAGACTAAGTTCCCTGATCAAGTTGGACTAGACACGCACACGGATTACTGTGCTTATCATCGGAGGATAAACCACCCCACGGAGGAATGCTACACGCTAAAAGACATCATCGTAGCCATGATCTAGAAGGGTCAGATAAAGCTTGAAGAGCTAGAGAAAGCATTTGGGGCAACAGAACCCTCCCACACAGTGACAGTCCAAGAGGAAGATGAAGCGCCCAATCTCCTTCACGCCTTGTTCGTCATGATGCTTCAAGAAGGTCTCATCACTCCAAGGCTGATAAGGCAGCCCCGATGCCTTTCTCAGGGAACTGAGAATCGTTAGTGCCCGTACCATCAGATGTGGGGCCATGACCTGAGCGAGTGCTCTAGTTTCCACGACATAATCGTGAAGAAAATACAGGGATGCTGAGAAGCTTGTAACATTCTAGAGGGAGATCCACAAGTCGCTGCTTCATTGGTACGAGAGGGCCTCACCACACAAGACTCGGGTAATGATGATTCATATCCTACTAAACCCTCAACTTCTCAACCATGGATAGTCTACCACGGGCGGAGCAGTCTCAAGTCCTTAAGGCGAGAAGCAGTTCATCAAGCTAGGGCTGTTCATAAACCTAGCGAGATGAATCAATCACTTCCAATGAAAATCAAGAAGAGACAGGCACCAAGGGTTGCTCGCCGGAGAAACAGGACTGCTCAACCACCAGTTGAGCAAGAATTTCTCAGGCCTCTTCCCCCATTGTTGACCTTAAAGGATTTCATCCCTGGTGCAATCTTCCTCCCTTCTTCATCCCATCAAGAGGATATTCCTGAGCCATCTTCTACTCGGGGCACATCCAATGAGGGTGACGACATTAAAAGCATCCCCCAGTGGTCTAAGCAGGGGAAAGACCTAAAAGACTCCCTGCACAAGTCCAACTCCAGTGATGACGTAAAACGCTGCCCAAATCGATCCGATGATGGGAATGACCTTAGAAGTCCCTCACCTACTAACTCCTCTTCTTCTTCTCCATCCTCTTCTTCTTCTTCCCCCTCCTCTTTTATGTCTCCTACAGGTACAACTAGGGAATGTCCAGACTTTGACGCTCTTGATAGAGAACTTGAAGGAGCCAATATAACTAGGACACAATGGAGGTGGTTGAGAAAGACGCTGGCCCAGACAGCTGGATTCTTAATAGTTGCCGACCCCTTGGTGGCACGAGCCAAGTCAGAGCCATCTTCCTCCACAACGAAGCACAAGAAGTCAAAACCGAAGAAACCCCATTGGCCCCCTGAGCCCGACTTTGAGTAGAGGCTAAGAGAATCAAGAGGGAATAACTTCTATTCTTAGGAAGTCTGTCACATGGAGCAAATATCAGAAGCATCACCCAACACAAGGCAAATGAGCCTGAGATCGGGGAAAACGTTGCAACCCCCACCTTAGAAGCCAGGCATCTTGAAGTTTCTAGGTCCACCACTCCTCCCTCACCTGAATACTTCAAACAATTTACCCATCCTCTAGCTCCCTGGGCTTCTTCCTCGCCCAAATACCCCGATCCTCCAATTCCTTGGGACACCTCTAGTCCCATATACCCAACCTCCTAAGCCTCAACCTCAAACCTCAATTTCACTTAAACAAATCCCTTTCACTCAGATCACCCAAGACAAGTCGGCTGCATAATCAAGTCAGTCAACAAGCCAAAATAAACCTCCTCCTTCTAAAACTATCCCTCAACCTACCACATTACCTAGACCTATGGTGGACACAGGGGAACATCAGGAAGGTCCTCATGAGACATTTGTTTTCTGTATAATCGCTGAGTCACAGCTGTCTCAGGAACATCAGAGTGAACCCTCTCGACTGGATATATCAGCTCTGCTTGAGGTCGATCCTTTTGTCAGCAAGTAAGATGAGGATGCAAGGATCGTCTTTCATATCAAAGCCAGGTTGGAAGAAGAAATGTTAAGAGTGTGGGTATCTTCACTAGAGGTTAACGTGAAGTCCTCCGAAGCCAATGATGAAGAGTTGCCAGAAGCTTCAGAAGAATGGGAAGAAGGTGGTCAAGCCACAACTGACGAGCTTGAGGAGGTAAATCTAAGAGATGAAGCTAACCCCGAGCCGACTTTCATCTCGACAATATGTCGTTAGAAGAGAAAGAGCATTTTATTGCCTTTTGCAAGCAAATCGAGACATCTTTTCCTGACATTATCATGAGATGTCTGGTTTAGATCCTCAAGTCGTAGTCCACCGCCTTGGCATCTATCAATCCATCAAACCTGTTAAGCAGAAATCAAGGACGTTTAGGCTTAACCTCGAAATGCAGATAGATAATGAAGTGACCAAACTCAAGCAAGCGGGTTCAAGTACCCAAAGTGGCTAGCAAATGTTGTTCCAGTCAAGAAGAAGAATGGCCAAATTAGAGTCTGCATTGCCTTCCGTGACTTGAATACCACTTGCCCCAAAGATGACTTCCCATTGCCGTTCACATAGATGCTTATTGATTCTATGGCTCATTATCAGATCTTCTCCTTCATGGACGGATACTTCGGGTATAATCTGATACAGCTGGCACCGAGATGAGGAAGCCACCATGTTCTTGACTCCAAAAGGGGTCTTCTGCTACACAATGATGCCTTTTGGATTGAAGAATGCCGGTGGCACATATCAGAGAGCAATGACATCTTCAAAGATATGATGCACAAAGAGGTGGAATGTTATGTGGATGACTTGGTGGTGAAATCCGAAGAGAAAGACACTCATATGAGAGACCTTGAAAAGGTGTTCGGGAAAGTTCTTGGGGTTCATTGTTAGGCATCGAGGGCTAGAAGTTGAGCCAGTCCAGAACAAGGCAATCCAGGAAATGTCATCACCAACAACATTGTGAGAGCTGCGATCCCTCCAAGGGCAGTTGCCTTATATCCACAGGTTCATCTCAAATCTCTCAGGTCGCCGTAAGCCTTTTACGCACCTGTTGAAGAAGGATACCCCATTTATCTAGGATGAAACATGTTAGGAAGCCCTTGATGACATCAAGCGATATTTACTCAATCCTCTAGTGCTCTCTACACTAGTGCTGGGAAAACCTCTCATCCCGTATATGACCGCTCTAGATGAGTCACTTGGGGCATTATTGGCACAGAACAATGATGAAGGGAAAGAGACCACATTATACTATCTCAGCCACAGGATGCAAGGAGCAGAGAAGAATTATCCCCCTATAGAGAAGATGTGCCTTGCGCTAATCTTCACAGTACAAAAGCTTCACCACTACACTCTTGGTCATGAAGTAAAACTTATATCAAAAGCAGATCCTATAAAGTCTCTCATGACATGCCCATGCTTGTGGGGACGTCTTGCTATGTGGGCATTATTGCTGATGGAATTTGACATCACATACGTCCCACAAAAGGCCATCAAGGGCCAAGCTTTGGCTGATTTTCTAGTAGCACATCCCATATCAGCAGAATCTCCTTTATCAAGTGACCTCCATGATGAAGAAGTATTTTGTGCAAAACTTGCTCATGCGTGGGAGATGTACTTCAACGAAGCATTCCAATCCGATCAAGGAGGCATCGGAGTGGTATTCATGACTCCGAAAGGAGGAATGGTTAGGTGCCTCGATCTCGCCCTTCAGATCTAGATGATCTGACGGCACGTATCTCGGGTTTCTAGGTAACTCGAGACTTGAGATCGCTCTCTCAAGAACCTTGCTTAAGAGCAAGGTAGGTATACCAATCGATGAGAGAGGAATTTAAGGTGGGTTTGGGACTTACTCGGGCTGGGTCACGTGGGCACCCTCTTAGATCACGAAGAAAGCCCCCCAGCTGCTTTAGCTGGTTCGAAATCACCTCCCTTGACATACGATCATCGTGTTTTCTGCACAATACTACTATGGTTAATTTGCAAGGCAAGTGGGCCGAAAGGCCCACCCTTGTCTTAGGGCAACACACATTCGCATGGCTAAGAATGTGAGAAGTTTGAGTGATGAAGTGGAAAGTTCAAATAAAGATAAAAAAAAAGAAGAGAACTTGATGAAGAGGCGAGACTAACATGACAACTGGAAAGTTACCGACTCGGAGTGGTAGCAAGACAGGCATGGTACTGGGGACCAGCGCGATGGCAATATTACTCGAAATCGAGCCCCATATGGCAGTGTTAGGCCAAGTCTACCCTCAGTCAAGTGAGAAGAGAAAAGAAAGAAGATAGCGTATATCTAAATAAGGGAACATCACGAGTTAAAATGATTGACGGACATGACCACGAAACGATGAGTAAAAACGTTCAGTGAAAACAAAAACCCGGGCATGGTGAAATCCCTAAAAGGGCATCGTGAGCAACAACAGATGAAAAGGGTGGACATGGCCGAAAGGTCATGGGTAAAAGAGCCCCGAATAAAAGGAAGTTGGTTAAAAATGACTTTACAACACCACTTCCCCAATCCAGGTGATCACCCAGAAAGAGAGCTCGGACCAATAAAAAGTAGGCTGACGCAGCTGGTTAGGTGCCTCGATCTCGCCCTCCAGATCTAGGTGATCTGGCAGCACGTGTCTTGGGTTCCTTGTGAACTCAAAATTTGAGATCGCTCTCTCGGAACCTTGCTCTTAGACAAGGGCTAGTATACCAACCAATGAGAGAGGAATTTTATGTGAGTTCGTGACTTACTCGAGCTGACTCACATGGGAGCTCTCTTAGATCACGAAAAAAGGCCCCCTACTATTTGAGCAGGTTCAAAATCGCCTCCCTTGACCTGTAATCCTCTTGTTTTCTGCACAACACTTTTATGGTTAATTTGTAAGACAAGTGGGTCGAAGGGACCCACCCTTGTCTTAGGGTAATGCAAGTTCACATGAGAAGGTGATGAAGTGCAACGTTTGGTGAAAGATAGAAAAGAGAAGAGATCTTGACGTTGGGGTGAGACTAGCATGACAACCAGAAATTACCGACCCAAAGTGGTAACAAGATAGGCATAGTTCTCAGAACCAACGCGACGACAATACTACTTGAAACCAAGGTCGGTGAATCAGTGATAGGCGAGGTCTACTCTCAGTCAAGTGGGAGGAGAAAGAGGTGAAGAGGAAAGAACGAGACAACAAAGAGAAGGGGAAGTACGGACATCAATAAGCATCGCAGTGGGCAATGTAAGGAGACGACGCATCCCTTTTGGATGGCGTCGGCTCTTGATGAGGCCCACGGCCATAGTTTCTCTTAGGTCGTACGACAATAGGCGCGGGATGCAAGGAGAATGGTGACGAGCGTCGGGCACACATATAAGGCTCACGGACGGTGATAGGTGTTATCGAAGCCCCTAGCGGGTATCGCCGTCTTCGCTAGACGGACAGCAGAGGAAGACCCCTGCAAACGGCAACAATCTTCGCCGTCTGGGTTCTTTGTCGAGATGTCATAGTTACGTCTGTGGGTGGCGATAGGCAGCACCATCTACAAACTTCATTGAAAGAAAGAGACAGACGAATAAAAGGGGAGGGGGACTCATACATGGCGCTGCCATCACCATGCACAACCTTTGGGACCAAGGGAGAGGCATGCAAGGCACTGCCACTGCCGTGCACGACCTCTACATGGAACTCAGACGAAGAAGAGGGAGAAGAGAGGGGGTAAGAGAGAGACGGTTTACCTCAACCTTAGGGGTATCGATCAAAATTTTTTCTCTCACCTCACTCTCTCTCTCAAATGTGACACCGTAATGGTACGAAGGAGAAAATTGTATTAAGTGAAAACTCTCTCTTGTAAATGTATGCCTCTGCCTCTTCTTTTTTTTTTCCCTATAATGATGATACGTATATATAGAAGTATGCCCCAAACATGGGTGGATGATCAAAAGTAAGCTTAATTTTTGGAAATTAAGATTAAATTAAATTAAAATAAATTAGGTAATAGGGTGAAAAATGATAGATTTGCCCCTTCCTAATAAGTCGTGGAATGTTAGAACAGTCCCTGTGTTGCCCTCGGACTTGCGTGATCTTGCATGGCTAATCTGGGGTCGTTCTGATGCCTGGTTGATTGTAAGATAATTGTTGGCTTGTCGGGCTCGGCATGGTGATTGATTTGATACCAACTTTGAGCCATGGATCGTGTTTTTTGTGCGATCATGTGACTTGAACGTTGAGTAGATCTTGAAACTTTGGATCGATCGGGTGTTCTTTCCTTGATTTTTTTTCTATGTTATCTTCGCTGAATCACACTGAGCATGCCACTACGATCACGAGGCACCAAATGTAGCTCGATTTCATGGCCGAATGAAGATTTTGTGAGCTTGGAATTTTTGTCCGAATCCAAGATTTTGGTGATTGAATTTGGAGTCTGTTCATCCGCTTTGTGTGCAGAATCCGACCATTAATCATGTATGGGATTTGGGTCAGAGATGACCTGAGACCTTACGCTCGCAATGGAATTGGTCTCGCATCGATCGGGCTGGCGAGCGGCGTGATTTCACCACTCGAGCGAGGCACGTCGTTGCTGAATTTCTTGCACTTTTCTTCACTGATCAACAACTTCTCTCTAGTTTTTCTTTGCGCTCGAGTATCGTCACGGGGCAAGCCACATATAGAATCTCTCATCTTGACAAGACAAATAGGCTTACCAAAGTTGAACGCGATTCGACTTAGGATGAGTGAGATATGAGCGTCGAAAGTCACTGGTCGTGACTGTCCCTTCAATGGTGTAGTGTTGCAGGGTGACTGCATGGGAATAGCGTGCAGCTTCTCCTGTTTCACTCTTTCACCTATAACTTCTTCTTGGAATGTCCGTTTGAGCTGAAATTGATCCCTGGGGGTGTTCAACCGTCCCGAATCTAATGGTGGTGGTCCCATAGAAATTTGAGATGCTGAAAATGTAGCTCTAGTTATAGGAGTCCATTTCAAGGTGCAAGAGGCTGATTCTGCTGGAACTGTTACTCAGTCTACACTACCTTAGATATGTAAATTTGGCAGGAGCCTCTTGAGAGACCTCATGAAGATCTTGGCCAGTTTTGGAGTTGTTTTGAGACTGTTGGAATGCGACAAAACTTGGCAGGAGACTCTTGAGAGACCTCATGAAGATCTTGGCCAGTTTTGGGGCTGTTCTGAGACTGTCCAAATTTCCACTACTTGCTGGGCCTTTATTGAGAGGGGTCCCTATGTTGATGAAAAATACCTTCCAACAACAAGCCCCGCCGAATGTTGTGCTTAGCACCAAGAACTGCAATCATTCATGCATGAGGGATATTTGTAGAGTCTGCACCCTCAACAGACTATTAATGGTTCTAGAGCATGAGGCCTTTGTCAGGACTTCCTCGTATGGAACCAGGCCTTCTTTGAAGGCCAAATGCTACAAATCTTCACTCGACATTGTTTGCTGCTGCATCAGGTTTACTTTTGATGCTCAAGGTATCTCTTGTAGGTCCTGTCTAGCTGGGTTCGGTCTGGGGCTTCTGACCGAACTCAAAAGTCTGGTCTTATGTAGGCTAGGGGGTTTGGTGAAGACTACCCTGAAGCATGTAGCAAGTTAGACCCTAGCTTTCTTAGTTTTTTGCCATCACGATGGCTCATAGCATTTCTTGAGGAATCTTTTGGTCATCGTCCTCACCCTCAATGACTCTTGTTATTGAACTGAGGAGATCTTATGAGGCTCTTACTCCCTGATGAGCCATGAAACCGGGGAGATCTTATGTGGCTCTCAGTCCCTGATGAGACATGAAACCGGGGAGATCTTATGTGGCTCTCACTCCTTGATGAGCCATGAAATCGGGGAGATCTTATGAGGCTCGCATTCCCTGATGAGCCATGAAACCAGGGAGATCTCATGTGGCTCTCACTCCCTGATGAGCCATGAAACCGGGAGATCTTGTGGGGCTCTCACTCCTTGACGAGCCTTGAAAATTGGGGAGATCTTGTGGGGCTCTCACTCCATGACGAGCCATGGAAACTGGGGAGATCTTGTGGGGCTCTCACTCCCTGACGATCCATGAAAACTGGGGAGATCTTGTGGGGCTCTCACTCCCTGACGAGCCATGGAAACTAGGGAGATCTTGTGGGACTCTCACTCCCTGACGAGCCATCTGGCTTGCGACTAGATGCTACCTTTTGAGGATTCTAGGCAGACCTCAGTAGCATCGTGATAGTTTGGAATTGAATGTCGGCTAAGGAGGTAGTCGTGCATCATCTTGTCTTTTCAGTCCAAGCGCCCTTTCATGGTTTTTCACTTGAACAGGAGAAGTGGCACCGTGAAGATGGTTTTCACCAACTTCTATTATTTTTGGGCTCTTTTACCCATGACATGTGATTATGTCCACCCCTGTTATCCTTTTTGCTCAGGATGCCCTCTTGGGTTTTTACCATGCCTGGATTTTTCTTTCCACCGAACTCTCATACTCATGGTTTCATGCCCATACCCATCCGTCATTTTTACTCATGGCGCTCCCTTGTCCAGGTGTACACCATGCTTGTTTTTTTTAGAAGGCATGTTTTAGGGTCGTGCCTTCAAGACCTATGCGAACCCTTTTAACACCATGTGGCCAGGACGCACAGTTTAGGGTCATACAGCTAGACCGCAGTAAGGAATGGCAGTCTGTGGCGACCACAGAGTGAGTCTGGTGATGACTTTGACTCACTTGAGAGGATGCCTGTGGAGAGTTGATTGGATGGTTGGTGAAAGGTGGTGAACCATTAGCTGAGGTGAATACGAGTGCCAAGGTGTTTTTCCGTTTGGTGAGCATGGGTAAGACTCATTGGGGGATGATGAAAGATGGTGAAGGTGGTCCACGCACACAAATGGGTTGGCTAAGGAAGACGTGCATAGAGATGCACGTGAAAGGGGTGTGCGGCTAACGAGGGCATGTGTTAAGGTCGTGCCTCCTAGACCAGAGGGTATAAAAAGGGGAGAAACCCCAATTTATTGTTTTATTTAAGGGTAAAACAGTAGAAAGCGTTTTAGAGAGAGAGAGCCAAAGCTTTTTGGTGAGGGTTTTTTGACGAGCACCTCCTGGCCAAAACTTGCAGAGACAGGTCCTCAGGGATTTTTCTGGCAAGCTTCAGGAGGTGTGAAGCTTCGCAACGTGATTGTGAACCTTTCTGAGAAGTGCCGAGGCTTTCTGAGCAAGGAAAAGGGCTTCTTGGGGCCTTAGTAGGATTTGCAGAGGTGCCCTGCTAGAGTTCGAGTGCTCCTCCAGTCGTTCTGCTGCTAAAGGGGAGGTCATAAAGAGTTCAAAGGGTTTTGTCAGCACTCTGGTTGTTGGAGGAGAAGGAGACGGGGCCACATTGAGTTCACCGGAAACATAGCAGAATTTTGGTGAGCTTTGGTGAATTGCTGAAGTGGAAACCAGCGGGAAGGGAATTCCATAGGGTCGCAGGGAAGCTTTCAGGGATTTTTGATGGTTTTCACGAACTCCAGCAACTAGCAGAAGGCGGGAAGGATTTTCCCAGTGAACAAGAGTGGATTCCCAATGGAGAGGGGAAATGCCGGTGGGAACCTAGAGGGTCGTGGGACCATAACGATCGCAAAGACGGAGGGTTGCAGGGCAGTGAACGGTCACGCACCGCACTCGTCGTAATTGTCATGTGGCATGTCTGTATTTCAAGGGTTGCATGTGCGATGCGTGCAGACAGCTAGAGCGAGGCATTAATACGCCTTGTTTTGTGGGACGTCGGTAGTCCTTGGTTGATCGCGAGATGGTGATTCCCTCCTGATGATGATAGTCTTGTCTTTGACTGTGAGTCGACGATTCCATCTCAGTGGGGAGACGGTGATAGTCCCGCCCTGGTGAGCGCAGTTTCTTCATGGTCGTGTGAATAGTTAGTGCTTTTGGATAAAATCCCTCCAACGAATGCCTTTTCGATGATCAGCCAAGGTCTCTAAATCTTCCAGGGTGCAAGCCTCTTCAAACAAGGGCCTCGTTATTGAGGACGAAGAGCCCCTTATTACTGAGAATGAACTGCATCCCTCTTCTCAACATCCTGTCTCTGGAGGTGAGAGTGCATAAAATGTGGTAATCATGAACGATAAAGGTGATCCCTCTTCCCACCTTGAGAGGGAGTCGTACACCTTCTGTTCGAATGGAATCAATCATAGGTTAAGCCTTTGTAGTCACCTCCTTTTCGGGGCAAGTCATTCACCCTCTTGTCTGACGCATCTGGGGAAGCATTGTTGTATTGTAGGCTGTGATGCCCTTTCCTGTACAAGTCACCAAGCTTAATCGTCGTAATGTCTCTGCAGACGATGGCCATGATCTTCTTAGAGCCTCTTATCAACTCTTTAGCTGGGCTTCTCCCTTCGAGCTGATCATGTTCCCTTCTTTGGCAAAGAGGCTGATAGACAACCTCTTAGACTTCGATGTTCCTTGCACATACTTGTTCAAAGCGAAAGTGATTGAGATGGCTCATCAAGCTAGGGCAGTTTTGTATTTAGAAGAATTAGCTTCTACTGAGGAGTATCCCTCTATCAGACCTCTACTTAGATTCCTTCTCAGGCCTTTAACTGTCACAAATTCTGTAGTGGCACACTTGGGTAGCTTTAGAACCAGCCTGCTCATGCGTAAGTTCATTCACCCTGATTTCAAGATTTTGCCTTCAGAGGTTCCTTCGATATTTAATGAAATCGTCTGTTTTGAAAATGAGGAGGACATGACGATTTTGAACATAACATTAGTGATTTGCAAAGCTTGATTATTGCGGACCACGAGGTGGGAAAGGACCCATTTTCATCGCAGTTGGTTCATGGGGAAGATCCTCCTTTAGTTAGAAAGTTTGCACTCCTCCATGCGGCAGCTTTGAAGGACGGGATCAAGTGGGAGCAACAATAGCATTATAGGCTTAGCTTTGAGATTTGAGCAGATATTTCTATGGGTAGCTCTTTGTAGCCAATAGTGATAGACTCCCCTTTTTGCCTTTTCACTGATATCTGTAACCATCTTTGATTAATGAATGAAATGACTCTTTTCTCTTCCCTGTGAATGGCATGTCCTTTGTTCCCTCTTTTTGTTCTTCATTTCATTGCTTCCGCCATTTCATGGTTGGAGATGAGAGAGAATAGCCTACTCTTGGCTTCATTTGGTGGTAGCTTGCTGTGGCTTCAATGACTTCGAATGGGGGAGCAATGGCTTCCTCACCCCTTAATGTTTGATTGAAGAGGGGCTCATAATTCGTGGTTCTCATGATTCGATGAGAATGCTTCCTGTAAATGCTCCAGTCTGGGGAAGCTTTGGCTTCGATTCAAGGTGCACTGGTCTTGAGCTCATCATAAGTCTTAGTCTTAGGGATTTAAGTGCTTTGAAGTGATGCACATAGCCTTTAGCTAATTTTGGAGGTTACGCACCCCGCTTCTCAGCTCCACCATGGGGTCTTGTCCCTGAGAGCAAGAGGGATGACTCTTGTTTGCCTGTACCTATTCAACAACCCCCGAGAAGTATAGGACCTTCTTTTAGTTGCAGGTGATCTCCTTGTTGAAGGAGGGCAGAATTTGGAGCACCTTCCGTGGTGGTTGGTGCGCTAGTTCTGCCTGTAGAAGAGCGATGGGGACATGAAGAACCTTTTGCTGGTCTGATGTATAGGTGTTGGTGTTGGAAGGTCCACCTCTGGGGCTTCCTTGGGCTTAGGGTCTACTTCGGACTCATCATTTTGTTCTAGCGAATTAGAAGTAGTGGGAGAAGCTTCATCTTCGGGAGAGGATACCATGACCTTGGAGAGGTGGCAAGGTATACATGGGTGAATGGGGGTCAAAGGGAGGATCTTGCCTTATCTTTCCTCTTCTTTGAACATATTCGTGATCATTCGCCCCAGATCCTCAATGTCGTCATGAGACGAATGTCCTATCTCTCTCACAAACTTTCGATCATAATCTTTTGGCTTTTCTGATGCTGGAATGTCTGTGAAATAGTACTTGGCATCGGCGTAGTGGGTTTCAGCTACGGGGAATGGTCTTTTATCAGCATAGACCGTGTATTGCCTTCCATCTCGATTGTACTTGAAACATTGGTGGACTGTGGAAGGAACCACCCCCTGATCGTGAAGCCAAGGACGACCAAGCAAGACATTGTAAGAGGTATTGGTGTCTATTACATGGAACTGAGCGTAATCGTTGAGATCACCGATCTTGAGGTGAAGACACACTGTGTCGAATGGATTTTCTCCTGACTGGTTGAACCCTTGCACGGTGATGTGGGTAGAAGTGAGGTCATCAGACCCTAATCCTAGTCGGGTGAAAATCCTTCTTGGGATCAGGTTAACTGCTGACCCTCCGTCCAGCATGATCCGATTGAGAGGGTAGGCGTGCAGTTCACCATTCACGAAGGGGGGGATTTTCGGAAAAGGAGATTGCCAAGCACCCACTTAGAATGGCTGGGTCAACCTCAATAGGCTCCACCTTAATCTTGTACCCCTTTGGGTTAGAAAGAGCTTGAACCAGAGCCATATGATAATCTTTAGACAACAGGAGGGCATCATAGATACTTAAAAAGGCTGGAAGCTTTCTCAAGTGCCTAGTTACGTCGTACTTCACTTTATATTCATTAGTCTTCAGTGTTCCTGATCCAATCACTGGGGTAGGTGGTAGGGTAGGTTTAGGAACAGGCTTTCGTTGGGTTTTCATTTGTGACACTGGATGACTTTGTTGCTCAGCCATTGCGATCTGGGTTGATGGGGAAGTGATAGGGACTTGTATTAGGGATGTAGAAGTCTGAGGTTTAGGTTTATGGAGAAGTGAAGGATCAAGAAGTTTGAGGACCTTAAGCTTTTGAGGTGTGGGTTGTAGCTTATTTCCCGATTTTAGACCCATTTGCCTCGTGCTAGCTGGTACTTCCAAGATTTTCACCATGTGGGAGGCTTCTTTAGAAGAGGAGGTCAAGGATGACTCGGCTTTGCCCAGGCTGCCAGGGCATCAGCGGCTGTGGCGTGATGAGGCGGGTGCCTCCGATCTCTTTTTTAAGAGTGTGGAAATCTGGCCACCACCAAGTTGTGCGTGTAAAAAGAATAGAGGAGGGGAAAGGAGAAGAAGAGTTAGAACTTTCCAGGCAGCTTTGTACGTTGTCGTCGGAATTGGATGTTTGCAGGGGGTATTTAAGGTCATGCCCCTGCTTTGACCATCGTGGGGTGCTTTTAACATCGTCACCCATTTTGACCGACTTCTGAGATATTGATAACTTAGGGTCATCTACTTGATTGGACGATAAGATGAGGAGAGCTGTGCTTGGGATAAAGTCCCGCAAGGTCGATAGTGGCTAAGGAAGATGATTCCTTCGGCGGGATGACCTAGGTGCTCACCGTCTCCTTCGGGATCGCTGAGGGGGTGTTTGAACCGCCTTATCAGGCTGGTGAGTGGCCCTAGATTGGTGGACTGCCTCACGTTTCAGGGATTTGAGCCTACTTCTCCCACGGTAGACTTCCCAGGGCTAAGAGGTCGAGGGCTCTGAAAGGTCTAGTGTACGCTCATGAGGGGCTTGTAGCGGGGCTTCCTCTTGAATGGGAGCGAGGGCTTGGATGTGTCCTTAGAGAACCACACAGACGATGTGGCCTTGCTGGACTTTCTCCGTGACTATGGCCTCAAACCCAGTGCACTCCTTGAGTTCGTGACCCCACACTTGGTGATAGGGGCACCAGAGTTTTTCCATGCCCTGGGCAAGACGCTTAGGCTATCTGGCTAACTTGGGGGTGACAAGACCTTGTTGGAGCATTGCCTCTAGGAGGGCCTGCTTGGGGTCTTGCTCAGTATGTTGCTGGGCTTGCGTCAGGGGGTCTTCTTGCACAGGTGGAAGAGGGACCTGAGGGCGTCTTGCCGAGGTACCCTGAACCTCCTAACACTGCTGCATCTTTTCTATCAAGAGTTATGGAAGCCTGTGCACATGCTGATGTCATGACCTCGTATCTGGTGGTACGAGCACCAGAGGTTCTCGGTCCCTGAAGGCAGGAACTTGGGCTGCCTTGTCAGCTTTGGGGTGATGATCCCTTCTTCGAGCAGTATAGAGAAAAATGCATGAAGAATAGAGGGTGTCCTGTCGTCCTCTTGGATCGTGACTATGTGAGATGCCTCAGCTGCCTCGAATTCCTTTTTTAACTCTTCGAGCTTTATCTAGCCCTTGTTGATAAGGGCCTCGATAATGTCGTTGATCTTGTAGCAGTCGTGAGTGGGGTGGGCTACTTTTCTATGATGAGCGCAATACTTCTCATTTGACTCCTGCCCTGGCGACTCTACAGTGGTGACCTCTGGCAGCTGGATCATGTTTTGTTCTAATAGCAGTTGGAGCAGTGCATGGGTCCACTCCGTGTCAAAGAGGTAAAGCTTATTCTGGTGCTTGGTCCAGTAGTCGTTTCGCTTACTGTTTTTAGGAGGCAGGACCGCATTATAGCACTACTTCTTAGCCCTGGCCTGAGGCGTCTGTGCTTTAGAGAGACCGAGAGTGCGGGAAGCCGCACCTTTGGTTTCAGTCACGGTGACGGCCGTGCTGATGACTGCCTTTTGATTGCCCTGACTTTTGGAGCGAGAGTTGGAGCCAGAGGATTGTTGACGAGGGTTGCCGTGGTGCTTGAACAATCCCTTGATATGAACTTCCTTAGAGATGAGCTCTGACATGGAGGGTGGATTGGATGCCTCGACCTACAGGGTGATCCCAGGAAGCATGTTTCGTATGCCGGTCTGGACTGCTTCTTTCTTGGTCATATGAGTGGTGTAAAAGGTCGCTAATTCTCTCCATTGGGTGATGAACTTATCAACTGGCTCTCCAGGGTCTTGCATCAAAGTGAGGAGCTCGATGGTTTCCATGTTTCTTTAGACTCCGTAGAAGAATTGGTAGAACAACTGCTCCATTTCTTGCCAAGTGTGCACCGAGTTTGACGGCAGCCGAGCATACCACTGGAAGGCTCGTCCTTCGAGAGTCTCAACAAACTGGCCGAGGAGGAGACGTCCGTCAGTTGCCGTTTCTCAACAGGCCGCTTGGAAGTGGGCTGTATGTTGGTGAGAAGACATGGTACCACTGAATAGGGGGAGTTTCCCTTTTTGGTAGTTTGGGGAAACGACACCTGGTCAATGTACGAAGGATACGACTTTTGGTAGAGTGGCATCTCTCATACTCGAGACCTTGTTCTTGAGGCTATGGGCCACCATAGCATTTATGTTGGTTTGGGAGACCCTACAAGAAGAGGTGCTGTCTTGGGAGACCAGTGGGGGAATCTGTCTAGGAGCTGTGTCCTCACTGGTCGGGGAATCAAACAAAGAAGGGGACCTTGAAGCCTCGAGGCACTCCATCTTTACGATGACGGCTTCCATCATTTCCTCGAACTTGTTCATCCTCTCTCCTGAGCGTTGCTTGGGTCATTGTTCACCAAGACACTGACCGTTTCTTATGGGAGGTCAGAGTCAGGTGATGCAGCGGACTGCCAAGGCTAGCGAGTCGTGTGTGGCAAGTCAGTTTGGAGGGGCTCATCTTATCCCGACTGAACACGGGCTTTGTATGCCGATCTTGTGAGGACCGGTTCTTGACGGTCTTGGGACCATGACTTCTAGGTGGTGATCACCGAAAAGTATTCTTGGACTTGCTCAGGTTCCATAGTTTGAGGAGGGAAGAAGGGATTATAAGGAAGGAGGTCGTCAGGGGTGGTGACCTCGACTGCCTTGGAGATTTCCCTGGTCAAGCTCTGTAGGCCTCTTTTCTGCTTGATCCTGAGGCGGCTGTAGACCTCATTATAGAACCGAGCCTGAGATCTGGACTGCCCCATTTTCCTCGAACAGGCGAGGGCCATGTCTATGACTTGGAGTAGGGAGTGGGGCCCAAGGATGGAGGGTATCTTGGGTTCTTGTCTTGGACGCTGAAGGCCTTTGTTTGACATCAAGACGTTGTCTAGAATTCCTTTGTGAGGCTCAGGTGTTCGGTTGTCCTGAAGTTGGCTCAAAATGGTACTCTTAGGGAAGACCTTTGAGTACTAAGGCTCGAGGTACTTGCCTGGCATCCAGAAAGCGATGATGGAAGAAGCTGGTTCATGACTCCGCTTGAGTTTGGATGTGAGAGGGACCTGTAAAGATGGTGTGTGTGCACCTTTAGGGTTAGCCGTCCAGGTGACATGGAGGTCAGCGCGGGCTCGATCAATGGGTTCTACCTGAGGAGGCCGAGACCCACGAGCTTGTGTTTGTGAGGGATAAGGCGGGAGCTTGTCCCTCACAAGGTGAATGTGTGTGTGTTGGGAGGGAATACGGAACGGTCGACCCTCCTGTGCTCGAGGTGGCATGGAACTAGCGCCACCCGAGCTGTGGAAAGTGAATGTATGACGCATGTAGGGTTTGGCCTGGGAAGGTCTGACGCTAAATGCGAGCTCAAGTCAACATGAGGGTTGCCCTGAGGTGTGGCTTGAGTTGATAGACCAAGAGCCTTTGAGTGTGTGCGAGGGGTGAAGACCTCAGGACCTTCCCCTCTATCTACCGACCCTCCAGGTGCAGAGGCTTGGAGTAGTGAAGAAGTACAGGGGTTTGCCTTGCGGAGAACCTCAGGAGTTACGACAGCTTGCTTGCCTTTTGCAGGGATGGATTTTGCTACTTTTCGGTGTACTGCAGTAGTATGCCTGGCAAGAGATTTGCCAGTAGCAGAGCGTGCGGCAGCAGGAATGCTTCCCATGCATGGGGCCATGGTGGAGAATCCACCAGGGCGAGAAAGGGGGGAGGCAAGGACCTTTAAGTCCCCTCTCGCACCGATCCTGGTAAGAACCTGGGAGCCGGATCGTGAGTCCTGATTCAAAAGGAGAATAGGGAAGGAGGCTTGAGTGACTTGCTTCCCTGGGACAGCCACGAGTGCAAGGATAAGGAAGTCTCTGACCCAGATGAACGGGTTGAACAACCCAAGTACCATAGAAATAGGTGCAGCAAGTAAAAAGGAAGTTGGTCAAACAAGAGCGAACCGACTGTGGGGTAGTAAGTCCCAGTGGAGTCGCCAAGCTGGTTAGGTGCCTCGATCTCGCCCTCCGGATCTAGGTGATTTGGCAGAATGCGTCTCGGGTTTCTGGTGAACCCGGGATTTGAGATCGCTCTCTTGAAACCTTGCTCCAGGGTAAGGGCAGGTATACCAACCGTTGAGAGAGGAATTTTAGGTGGGTTCGGGACTTACTCGGGCTGGCTCGCATGGGCGCCCTCTTAGATCACGAAGAAAGCCCCTCAGCTACTTGAGCTGGCTCGAAATCGCCTCCCTTGACTTGTAATCCTCTTGTTTTTCCGCACAACACTTGTTTGGTTAATTTGTAAAACAAGTGGGTTGAAGGGACCCACCCTTGTCTTAGGGCAATGCACGTTCACATGAGAAGGTGATGAACTGCATGTTTCATGAAAGATTAAAAAGAAAACAAAACTTGACGTAGGGGTGAGACTCGCATGACAACCATAAATTACCAACTTGGAGTGATAGAAAGAGGGGCATGGTTCTCAGGACCAGCATGGCTGCAATACAACTCGAAACCGAGGTCGGCGCGTCGGTGATAGGCTAGGTCTACTCTCAGTCAAGTTGGATTAGAAAGAGGTGAAGAGGAAAGAACGAGATAGCAAAGAGAAGGGGAAACCTGGACGTAAATAGGCATTGCGGTGGGCAATGCAAGGAGACAGCGCATCCCTTGTGGATGGCGCCAGCTCCAGATGAGGCACACAACGATAGTTTCTCCTAGGTCATACGGCGATAGGTGCAGGATGCAGGGAGAATGGTGACAAGCACCGGCCACACGGAGGATGCTCCTGGACGGTGATAGGTGCTGTCGAGGCCCCAAATGGGTGGTGATAGGTATCGCCTTCTTCGCTAGACGCGTACCAGAGGAAAACCCCTGCAGGCGGCAACAAGCTTGGACATCTGGGTTGTTCGTCGAGACATCATAGTTACGTCTGTGGGCGGCAATAGGCAGCACCGTCTACAGGCTTCACTGGAAGAAAGCGATAGAAAAATAGATGGGGAGGGGGACTCGTGCATGACACGGCCATCGCCATGCACAACCTGTGGGACCAAGGGAGAGGCATGCACAACATTGCCACTGCCGTGAGGTTGCAAGGAACTCAGACGAAGAAGTGGGAGAAGAGAAGGGGGAAGAGAGAGAGAAGAAGAAAAGAAACGAAGAGAGAGAAGGTTCACCTCAACCCTAGGGGTACAGGTCAAAAACGTTTCTCTCACCTCACTCACTCTCTCAAACGTGACACTACAATGGTAAGAAAAATAAACTTGTATTAAGTGAAAACTCTCTCTTGTGTATGTATGCCTCTGCCTCTTCTGTTTTTTGTATACAATGATGGTATGTATATATAGAAGTATGCCCCAAACATGGGTGGATGATCAAAAGTAACCCTAATTGCTGAAAATTAAGATTAAGAAGAAGGGAAGAATAAGAGGATACAGTGTAAAGAAGAGAAAGAGATAAAATAGAGAAAGGAGAGAGAAGAATTTGACCAAGTGGTTAGACTGACACAGTGGCTAGACCAGTAGGTGATTGACCCGGTGTGGTAGTAAGATGGGCACGGTAACTCAGATTGGCACGACAGTAATGCTACTAGACGATAGAATCAACACAGACCAACCTGGCACGATGGCTAGCCTAGCCTGTCGTGGCAGTAAGACGGGCACGATAACTCCAACCGGCACGGTGGCATTACTACTATACGATAAGACTATCGTGGCAGTGTTAATCTTAACCTCCTTTGGTCAAACGAGAGAGGAAGAAGAAAGAAGAAAGAAAATAAAGAGAGGGAAAAGAGAAAACAAAAGAAGAGAGAAGGAGAAGAAAAGAGAAGAAAGAGTAAGAAGAGAGAAGAAAGAAAGAGAGTTAAAAGAGTAGAAGAAGAAAAGGATAGAGTGGAAGAAGGGAGAAGAGGAAAGAAGACGAAAAAGATGAGGAAGAAAGAAGGGAGAGAGGGCAAAAAAGAGAAAGAAAGAAGAGAGAAAAGAGGATGGGAAGAAGGGATAAGAAGGAAGAAGAAAAGAGAGAAGGAAGAGGGAAGAGAGAGAAAGATAGAAATAGAAAGAGGAGAAATAAGTGAGAGAAGGGAGAAGGAAAACATGGACAGCGATGGGCTTCTGTCGTCCAAGACAGGAGAGCAAGAAGAGGAAGAAACATGAACGATGATGGGCTTCCACCATCTATAACAGAAGAAAGAGAAGAGAAAGCAACATAGACAACGATGAGCTTCTACCGTCCATGATAGGAGAGAGAGAAGAGAAAGAAAGATGAACAACGATGGGCTTTTGTCTTCCATGACTAGAGAGAGAAGAGAAAAAAATGAACGGTGATGAGCTTCCGCCATTGATGACAAAAGACAAGGAGATAGAACACATAAATGGCGATGTGCTTCTGTCGTCCATGACAAGAGAGAGAGAAGACAAAGAAACATGGACGATAATGGGCTTCCACCATCAATGACAGGAGAAAGAGAAGAGAAAGAAACATGGATGGCGATAAGCTTCTACTGTCCATAATAGGGGAGAGAGAAGAGAAAGAAACATGGACGACGATAGGTTTCCACTGTCCATGACAAGGGAGAGAGACAAGAGAAAGAGCATGGATGACGATGGGCTTTCAGTGTCCATGACAGGAGAAAGAGAAGAGAAAGAAATATGAACGACGATAAGCTTCCGCCATCCATGATAGGAGAGAGTGAAGAGAAAGAAAAATGGATAGGGATGGGCTTCTATCATCCACAACAAGGGAGGGAGAGAGACAAGGGAAAGAGCATGGATGACGATGGCTTCCACCATCCATGACATGTGAAAAAGAGAGAAAGAACATGGGCGGCAATGAGCTTCCGTCGTCTATGATATGCTAGAGGGAGAAGAGTAAACATGAACCACAATAGCTTCCGTCGTCCATGACATGAGAGAGTGAGAGTAAGAACATGGGCGGTGATGAGCTTTCGTCATCCATGACATGAAAGAGAGAAAACATGGACGGCGATGGGCTTCCGCCATCCATGTTAAAGGACAGGGGAGAGAAAAAACATGGACGACGATGGACTTCCACCGCCATGACAAAGGAAGAAACTCAAATAGAGGCCCGACCCGCCACTCGAGTTAAGGCCCAGCTTAATGTATGTGTTCCCTAAGAGGACATCATGCTCAGCGATAGGCTATGTTGTGCTTGAACAGAGAGGAGAGAGAAAGAAAGGAACAGGGGAAAGGCAGGAATGAGAGGAAAAAGAAACGAAGGAAAGAGAGGAAACATTAGGAGAGAAAGATGGGTGATTAAAGAAAGACTAGAGAAAAAAAGGAAAGGGGTGAAAGACATGCATGATGATGGCCCACTACCATGCATGTTGATAGAAGAGAGAGAAAGAAAGAGGAAGAGAGAGAAAGATAGAGAGAAGAAGAGAGGAGGAGAGAGATGAGAGGAGAGAGAAAGAGAGAGGAGGAGAGAAAGAGAGAGATAGAGATGAGAGGAGAGAGACGATATAGAGATGATAGGAGAGACAAGATAAAGATGAGAGGAGAGAGTGACGAGATAGAGACGAGAGGAGATAGAGAAGATGGGAGTGAGAAAGAGGAGGAGAGAGAAAATTATCTTTATCGAGGGGTACTGACTTTTTCTTCTCTCTCCTCTCTCTCTCTGACATGACCAAAATCTCAATTCAAAACTCTCAAATTTTATTCATCAACGTGGAACATTGAGGGAAGCTAAGGGAAGCGCTTTATAATTAGGTTTAGCATGTATTTATAGAATGGGCCTAAACATGGGTGGATGCCCAAAATCTACTCTAATTGATGATAATTATAATTTATTTGAATTAAAGAAAAATATAATAATAAATTACAAAATGACATTTTTGCCCCTACTCAAGAATACATGGAATTTCAAAACAGTCCCTACAGGTACCCTAGAATGTGTGTGATCTTCCATGGTCGATTCGGGGTTGCTTCGATGCTCCTTTGGCCGAAAGATGATTGCTTTCTAGTAAAACAAATCCCTATTGTCCAATCCACCCAGGCCACGCAAACCAAGCCAGTTGTGCAACTAAGTCAGCTAGCAGGCCAAAATAAACCTTCTCCACTTAAACCTGACCCTCAATCCGCTATACTACCGAAGCTAGTGGAAGGACCATGAGCACAAAAGGACGACAAGGAGAAGGTGAAATATGATGTGATAGGGAACTTAAGGAAGTCCAACCCTTCTCAGCATCTATGATGCTCTCAAGGGATTTTTGTATGGCTCTGGTTCAGGCTCTTTCCGATCCAAAGGTGTATGAGATCGAGGCGGACCCATCAATCTTGAGTGGATGTATGGCGATTACTTTCTCAAAGGATGATCTTCAATTAGGAGGAAAATTTCACAACCGCCCTCTCTTGGTGACTGATGAATTACATGCATGTCCCATCAATCGAATTATGTTGGATGGAGGGTCAGTAGTCAAACTTATCCCAAGGAGAATCCTCACTCGATTGGGATTAGTCTCTAAAGATCTCACTCCAGCACATATCACAGTCCAAGGATTCAACTAATCAGGAGAGAAGATGGCTGGCATGGTCCGCCTTCATCTTAAGATCAGTGAATTAAATGATTATGCTTAATTTCATGAAATGGACACTGACACCTCCTACAACATCCTTCTCCTCCGCCCTTGGCTCCATGACCAGGGGATGGTTCCATCTACATTGTATCAGTGCTTTAAATATAGTCGAGATGGGAGATAGTATACAGTCTATGCCGATAAAAGATCGTTTCCTATAGCCGAAGCTCACTATGCTGATGTCGAGTATTACTTCACAAATTCGATGTCACCCCAAAAGCCAAATGATGATGACTACAAGTCTGTGAAGAAGACAGAACCTTCGTCACTTGAAGATGTTGAGGACATCGAGTGAACACTTGTGAACATGTTCAAAGAGGAGGAAAGACAAGGAAAAATGCTCCCTTTGACTCCCATTCATCCCAGCATTCCATTCAATGTCCCTAAAGAAACTCCATCTCTGCCTAAAGATGAGGCTTCCCCCTCTGCTTCTAGTCTTGAGCCACCTTTTCATGAAACATGAACCAGAAGTCACTCCTAAGATTGAGAAAGTCATGGGGATAGATCTTCCAGCTCCAAAGGTCACCTACATGTCGGACCATCAAAAAGTCATGCATGTCCCCATTGCACTCTTGAAAGAAGAAGTGGCGCACCAGCCACCACGGAAAGTACTCCAAACCCTGATTTTCATAAGCAAGGACGATGCTCCTCATCCCACCTTAGGGTCAGCTCAAACCCGTAGTCAACTACAGGTCCTGCACTTCCTTGATTCTATTAGAGGAGAGCAGTCAGAGAAAGGACAATCTTCTCGCCTTCAAGAGCAGGATCCCCTGGAAGAGTTAAGAATTGAAGTTCGCAATCTCCATAACCAATCAGGGGTTATGCTTGTCGCTCCAAAACATCTACAGGAGTTCGTACCTGAGACCATGAGCTATGACAAACTTGAAGTGAATGTGCCTCGAATAGAAGCCAAAGCCCCTCCTGATTGGACTATTTACAGTGAGCAGGCTCAACAAATAATGAGAAAAATGAATTAAGGACCCCTGTCCAACCAGACGTTAAGAGGAGAAGAGGCAACTGCTCCCCCATTTGAGATCATTTAAACCACAACAGTTTGTCACAGGACGAAGCAAGACATGGGGTTTCCCTTAGCAAAGGGCCAAAAACATTGAACGCCCTGAAATGTGGCCTACTCAAGAGCAAGAGATGAAATACAGAGAAGCAAAAAGAATAAAGTCACGCGTCAGAATGAGATGGAAGAGAAAAAGAAGCATTTTATTCATAAATTCAGAGATCGTTACAAGTGTCATCATACAAAGAAAGAAAAAGGAGAAAAGGACAAAACGACATTTTCAAATACAGTCAATGACCTCATTGATCTTCGATTTGGATGCAGCAAAAGAAGCTTGGGCATGCTGAATGTGTCTTTTCAGATCAAGAACCAATTAGGCCGCTTGTTCCAAAGAGACAGTTTCCTCCCCTATGGTGTTGTCAAGAGCTGATATTTCCTGGGCCATGACCTCATCTTCTGTTTCCCAAGCTTTCATTTCCTTCGGGAGCCCATCAAACTCCTCCCTCATTCTTCGTATTTCTTCCTTCAGGGCTGTCTTTCTGTTGAAGTTGACGATCGCCCCTTCATTGAGGTCAAACCTCCGAGAAGCCGCAAGATCCCTCTTCTGTGTATGGGCCTCAATCGATTCATGACAGTGCATGAGAGAGGCTTCCAAAGTGGCCATTTTAGAATCCTATAATTGCCATGCCACTGCCACTTATTCAAGCGCCTTTATTCGCCATTCCTCTAGCTCATTTATGGCCCCATGAAAGTATGGGAGGACCTCTGGTGCACCCCCTAGAAGGGCGAAATGCCTTAACTTCTGGATCGCATCATTAAGTTTAGTAAGAGGCAGATCCTTCAGTCTCTGAACGCCCAGGTAAAGCATGTCCATAATTATGCTGGGCATCTAGTTGAAACTAGGCCTCGACGATGCTGCTGGGGCCACCACGATAGATGAAGCTTCGGGATCGAGGACCGGGCTTGAAGGGATTATCGCCATGTGAGTCACTGGAACTTTTGGAGCAATCACGAAGCCCAAAGCTTCGGGCTCCTCAGATTTAGAGGGAGCCCCAATCTCAGGCTACTTGGACCCCTCAGTGTTGGCCTCCTTGTCAGGCCCTTCACTCACGGCTGTGTCCTCAGCAAGATCAACCCTCTTAAGAGCAGAACCAGCCTCTCCTTGGATCTCAACCTGTGGAGCCCCCACAACAAGCTCGGCCCCTTCAAGGCCAACTTCCTCTCCTTAGCTCTCAACCTCTGGAGCCACCACAGCAGGCTCGGCCCCTTCAAGGCCAACTTCGTCTCCTTGGCTCTCAACCTCTGGAGCCACCTCAGCAGGCTCGACCCTTTCAAAGCCAACTTCTTCTCTTAGCCCCTCACTTCCTGAAGCAGCCTCAATAGGGTCAGCAACAACCTCCTCACCTTGACCTTTGCCTGTTGAGGCTGCCATTCTGGTCTCAGCATGCTCCCAAGCAGCTTCTTGCCTCTCACCCTCTGGTACGGCCTCAATAAGTTCAGGGCCTGCTTCTTCTCTTTGCCCTTCACTCTCTTGAACTACTACCCCAACATCAACAAGTTCAGGGGCCACCTCCTCCCTTTGACCTTCAGTCTCAATAGCCGCCTCTTCTATGTGGTCAGCATCCCACACAACTAGAACCTCTACCACTTCCTCTTCAGGATCTCCACTCTCTGGGGCCACTGCCTTTGAACCCCTAAGATCTCTCTCCTGAGAATGGCCTACATCACCCATAACTACAACACCTGGGGAAGCAGCTTCTTGATGCACGGGTGCCTCATCAACTATAGGCTCCTCCTCTTGAAGGATCCTCGAGCCTTCACTACCATTTGCCTCAGTCGGGGCAGCAATCTCCTGAGGTTAAGAGGTACTGACGACTTTGTGTTCCTCCCTTTGAGCAACAACTGCGGGACCTTCATCTTCAGCCCCATCAATCTCCATTGGAGCCAACTCACGAGTCGCTCTTGGAACCTCAAGCACCACCCCAAGCTCAGGTGTCCCCTCTCTATCAGAAGCAATGATGACAGGCTCAGAGGGTCGGATTCATCTACCTCAGTTTCTGAAGAGGTAGAAAACAAGAGGTAAAAGATGATGGAGAAAGGGCAGAGGATGACTCAGAAGGAGCAACTAATGAATCTGAGGAGGCAGAAGGTGAAGAGTTCTCTGTTGATTCTAAAATGAATGGAAGTTTTGCACTCCTTCATTTTAGAGCGGGCCTGACAGCCCGAGGCAGTGCACCAGTGCCATTAGGGGCAAAGAGCTTCCTTTTCTTCCCTCCTATTGAAGAAGGAGTAGCCGCCTCAGAACTCCCCTCACGAGAAGAGCCTGCATCAAGAGCATTATGTGGGCTGCTCCCTATCAGTGCATTAAAGTCTTGAATTGGGCGCCCTTCATGATCAGGGACCTTTTGACCCTCCCTTCATTGAAAGATAGAGGTGAGGTTGTCAAAAAGGCTCCCCATGTTCTTCTTCATGGTAAGAAGCTACGGTGAAGAGTCGTCTACTGCTATCTCTTGAGGTATCCCAACAGCCTGCCAGATCCATGGGTAGCCCAAGTCCAAGACCTCATCAAGAAGGGGAGTGTTGATAATCTTCCTTTGTCTAGTATCTTGGCGTCAGTTGCAGTTCTCCCTTTTTCAAGGGTGATCAGCTTCCCAGTATCGTTGGCCGATAATCCTCCACCTGTGTGTATAGGCCTTAGTCTCCTTCACCCTTCTACCAAAATGCGGTACCACATATTTGCAAACCTCTGTCATCTCCAAACATGTGGTACCAAAAAGGAAGAGTCCTTAACTCTTCCTTTTTCCTTGTGTTTACTCTGCCATGAAGTTTCTCAAAGAATACAGAGAAGGGGCAGTCTTAATCCAACCCGTGCTGATGAGCAAAATGATGCAAGAATTACCCTTTGAGCTTGGCGTTATAGGGGGTCCTGTAAGGCAAAACTCCCCCGCTAATGCTCAAGATGAACATGAGCTCCTTGATGGTAGTAGGAGCACCATCCAGTTCTTTACCCATCTCATTGTTAAAAGCCTAATCAGTATGGCCCCCAGCCAGAAATGGGACCAACGCATGCTGGATGTCTCATTCTCGCACAAGTTATGAGCATCCCCCAGGCTATGAAAGGTAGCCTTCTGTCCTGCAATCCTCATCAAGAAGGGACACTTCTTCTCCCCCACGACTAGATTTCTAACATAAGTGGTAGGGAAATAGGCTCCTAGGCATCGTATACATGGTGAATGGGGAATGGTGTTTTGAAGTCCTCAGGGAAAGCTTCACTTCCAAAGAGGCCATTTCCCCCTTCCTTGCCTTTGTAGGCCTTCCCCCTCACGATGGCTCCCAGTCCATGGCAGATGCTGCATAAGACTGGTTGTGCAAGAGCATACTGGTGCCCCCTTGCCATGTCACAAGCCACATCGAGCGTGTCTGGACGGATTGTATTGGCTCCCCCCAGGGAGAACAAACTTGCACAAGAATAAAGCCAGGTATGTAGCCAAGAAGACATAGTTATCACTGGTCTGTAACTGGTAAATTGGAGGCGTCCCGTTTGTAGCTGCCTTCCCTTTCCCTCTCGAAACAACTGGACCAGCTTCCTCAGATTAATCCCCACAAAATAATTTCAGTCATTCAGCAAAGGTCACACGACCATTGCTAGATTTTGAGTAAAGCAGTTGATAAATCTCAAAAGTCTCCTAAAGACCAATAGGCGGCTGCTCTTCCCCAAGGCGGACACCACCAAAAATCACCGCGTTTGAGGGCACAAAATCGTCATACATCATGCCTATAAGTGGGAGCCTACTGGTTAAACAAATTTTTCAGCACCTTGGTCCCTAATGTGGAATAAAAAGAAAAGTCGGTCAATAAAGCCGGAATTACAGTGGAATTCTTGATAGTCTCAGAATTCCCCCAGAATAGGTGAGAATCGTCTTAACCACTTCAAAAGGCCACTTGTTAAGTTTTGTTGCAATCTGACATGTCTAAGGCAGTGCAAACAAAGAAAACATTTCGAAAAAATTAGCCTCTAGCAGCCTGAAATGGACCTTGTAACTAGAAATCTATTTTTGGTGCATCAAATTGCTATGGGACCACTACCATTGGATCCAACACGGTTGAAAACCTCTATGGGTCAAGTTCCAGCTTAATCAGGCCTTCCAAGACAAAGCTATGGGTAAAATACCAAAAAGGGGTAGGTCACACACTATTCTCGTGCGCCCTCCCTACACCAAAACACCATTAATGGTGGCTGTTTTTACAGTTTCGTGCAGTAAATTTTGGGAGCCATATTTCACTCATCATGAGTAGGATCGGGCTTAAATTTTGTGAGCTTGTTCGTCTCGTCAAGACAAGCGTTTTGATATGTGATACACCTCATGACGACACCTGAGTAGGGAGAAAAGCTAGAGAGAAGTTGTCGACTCATGAAGAAAGTTACAGAAAAATCAACAGCGACACGCCTTGCTTGAGCAGCCAAATCACAGCACTGCACAAGACCAGTTCCATCACGTGCGTAAGGTCTAAGGCTATCATTGGTGTGAACTTTATACTTGATGAACGGTCGAATTTCATAGACAAACATATCAAAGTAACTATAAATTTCGGCCACAAGAATTTAGATTCCGGTAAAAAACTCAAGATTTGTAGAATCTTCATCCGAGAACGTAATCGAGCTGCGTTTGTTGCCACTCGATCGTGAGGGCATGCTTAATGTAATCCAATGAAGAAATCACAGAAAAATATCAAGAAACAAACGCACTATCGATCAGAATTTTTTAAGATTCGCATGAATTTCAAGTCATATGATGTGGCTTAAAAAGCGATTCGTGGCTCGAAGTTGGTATCAAATCGATCACCATGTCGAGCCCTACAAGAAAACAATAATCGTTTTGACAAACGGGCACTAGAGGAACCCCAGATCATCCATGGAAGGTCGTGCACGTTCTAGAGCAATAGCAGGGATTGTGTTAAAATTCTATGAATTGTTAGGCATGGCAAAATTATCATTTTGCACCCATTTTTAGCATTTCTTTTAATTCAAAATAGTTGTAATTATCATCAATTGAGATTTTTTTTGGGCATCCACCCATGTTTAGGCGTAATTCTATAAATACATGCTGAACCTAATTCTAAAAGAATCTGCCTCAGATTTTTAATTGATCAATAAAGTTTGAGTTTTTCATTGACTTTAAGAGGTGCGCCTTGGAGAGAGAGAGAGAGAGAGAGAGATAGAGAGAGGAGAGAGAAGAAAAAGTCTGGTAATCCTTGGTGATGGTAATTTTCTCTCTCCTCTCTTCTCTCCTCATCTCTATCTCTTTCTTTCTCCTCCTCTTTTCTCTCTCCTCATCTCCATCATTCTCTCTCTTCCCTTCCACTTGTCTATCTCTTTTCCCTCTCCTCATCTCTATCTCTTTCTCTCTCCTTATTTTTTCTCTCTCATATCTCTATCTTTTTCTTCTCTATCTCATTCTTCTTTCTTTCTCTCTTTTTCTCTCTTCGTCTTCTTCTTTCTATTTCGCTCATCTTTATCTCAAACACACAGCAGTAACCATCACCGTGCATGTCCTTCTCTCTTTCTTTCTCCTCTCCTTTCTTCTTCTTTCTTCCCTTGCTCTATCTTTCTCTCAGTCTCTCTTTATCTGAACATACACGGTGATGGAAACACCATGCATGAAACTCCCTCACTGTTTTCTTCTCTCTCTAACACACATGATAGTGGCAGCGCCGTGCGTGTTTCCCACTCTCTTCTTTCCTTATTCTTCTTCTTCCTTTTCTAATCTCTTCCTCCCTCTTTACTTCTTTCTCTTCTGACTTTTTTTAACCTCTCTCCTCACTTTCCCTTACTCTCTATTTTTTCTTTTTCTTCTCTCACTTCTTTCTTTTTTCCTCCCAAGTATGTACTGAATTTGGGGGAAGCCGAGCATTCCACTGCAAGGTCGGGCCATTAAGAATTTCAACAAACTGACGGAGGAGGAGTTTCCCTTCAGCCATTGTTTCTCGACATGCCACTTAAAACGTACGATATGTTGGTGTGGAGATGAGGTACCATTGAATAGGGGAAACTTGCCTTTCTTGTAGTCCTAGGGAAACGACACCTGATCAATGTAAGAGGGGTACGACTTCTGATAGAGCGTTGCATCATGTATTCTTGGGATTTGTCTACTTTTTAAGCTGAGTTACCATGGCATCAATGTCTACCTGTGAGACGGGAAGAGGGACAGAATTTTCCGAGGAGGTAGGAAGAGAAGGCTGCCTTGGAGCTATATCATCTGAATGATGGGAATTAACCTCATGGTTAACTGATGGTCATGCAGCTTCCATGCGATCAATCTTCTCAGTCATTGCTTGAACGATTTGTTCGAACCCTTCCATGCATGCTTCTTGAGAGTCACTATATTTGTTTACAACCATTACGCTGACTATTTCTTCAGGCAGGTCAGCTTTAGATGGAGTTGAGGTCTTCCGAACTTGGCAAGTTGTGAGCAGCTGATCTATCAGTAAGTGGTCAGCATGCCTTGACTGAGCTTGACTTTTGTATGTCGACCGTGTGAGGACTGGTTCTCGACAGTCTTGGGACCATGGCTGCTGAGTGGCTGGGTCATCTTCTATGACACAGACCATGGTGCAGGATTCTCGCACCTCTTCCTCAGTCTTTATGATTCGAAGAAGGTGGAAGGGATTTTGAGGAAGGAGACCCTTGGAGCTGGGTTCCCCAACTATTCTGGTCGGCTCCTTAATCAGAATGTGCAGTGCTTTATCTTGCTTGAGCTTTAGATTGCGATAGACCTGTCTCCAGAACGGAGACTAGGGTCGAGGTTGACCCATCTTCTTAGAGCATGAGAGGGCCATATCCATAAGATTGTGGACTTTGGACGGGGGCTAGCTTGGGCTACTGCCTTGGAAGTTGAAGAACTTCATCAATCATCAGGCCTTTTCCCTGAGCTCCTTTGTGGGCGGTACAGGCATAGCCGACCTGATGGGGCTGGCTGAGGATGTTACTCTTAGGGAAAACCTTTGAGTACTAGGTCTTGAGGTGTTCGCCAGTACGAGAAAGGGCGGAAGAAGAAGGGATCGGCTCCTGACAGGTTTTAGGTTGTGAGCGAGGGGTGGCTTGGGAAGGTGGGGTGTGTACCCTTAGAGTAACATTCCAGGTGACTTGGGGGTCAGCCCGGGCTCGAACAGGTGGTGCGACCTTAGGAGGCCGAGAACTACAAGCATGTGTCTATAAGGAAATAGGTGGAAGCCTGGCCCTTACAGGGTGTGCAAGTGTGTGTTGAGTGAGAGGATGAAGGGGTCGTCTCCCGTGTGCTTGGGTTGGCGCAGCGATGGCGTTGCCTCGAGCAGTCAGATGCACATGCATGCCCACAGGTTTCGGCCCGAGGAGGCGTAATCCTAGACTCGTACTGAAGGTAATATGAGGGTTGCCCCGAGGTGTGACTCGAGTGGATGACCTGCAAGTCTTAGGGTGTGTGCGAGAGGTGAAGGCCTCAGGGTCTCCACCTCGATATATCAAGCTGCTAAGCATAGAGACTCGTGATGCTGCAGAAATGTGGGGGTTGCCTTGCGGCGACTCACAGGGGCAACGCAACTTGTTTGCCCTTTGTTGCTAGGGACTAGGCGGCTTTTCGGCGTACCTTAGCAATATGACTGGGAAGTGACTTGCCTGTAACAGGGTGCATGATGTGACTGGTAGCAGTTGCACCACAAATGCAGAGTTCCTTGGTGGAAGTTCCACCAGGGCAAGGAGATGGGGAGTTAGGGACCTTTAAGTCCCTCCCCATGCCAATGCAAGTTAAGACTTGGAAGCTAGACACTGTGTCTTTTCTCAGAAGAAAGGTTGGAAATGAAGTTCGAGGAACTTGATCTCGAGGGATGCTCACGAATGCGGGGATGAGAAAATCCCCAATCCAAAAAAATGGGTTAAGAAACCTGGAAGCCATGTGGTGTGTGAAAACACAAAACAAAGGAGAAACTAGCCAAACAAGTATGTTCTAACGAAGGGGTAATAAGTCCCCAATGGAGTCGCCAAGATGGTTAGGTGCCTCGATCTCACCCTCTGAATCTAGATCACTTGGTGGCACATGTCTAAGATTTCAAGAGAACCTGAGAGTTGAGATCGCTTTCTCGGGAACCTTGCTCAAGAACCGATGAGAGAGGAATGAAATGTGGGTTCGAGACTTACACGGACTGGCTCGCGTGTGCGCCCTCTTAGATCACGAAGAAAGTTCCCTGATCCTATAATTGGTTCGGAATTGCCACCCTTGGACTATATTATCTTATTTCTGCAATTATACACACATGGTTAATTTTACAAGACAAGTGGGTCAAAGGACCCCACCTTGTCTTTGGGCAAATGTACACGGGTGTGCACATTCAAAGGAGAAAAGAGAAGAGATGATGAGATGAGTGTTGGGAGAAGGAAGAAGAGAGAAGAAAAGAAAAGACAGAGAAATATGGGTTACTAACCTAGCGCAGTGGCTAAATCGACATGATGATTGACCTAACGTGGTAGCAAGATGGGCACATTAACGTGGGCAGGCACATTGACAATACTACTGGATGACAGAACACAAACACCGACTAACCTAGCTCAATGGTGAGTTTACGTGGTAGCAAGACAGGGACGGTAACTTAGAACGGCACAATGGCAGTACTGCTCGACTACGAGACTACCGTGACAATGCTAGACTTGTCCCTTAATCAAATGAGAGACGAAGAAGAAGAGAAAAGAGATAAGAAAAGCAAAGAGATAAAGAGAGAAAAGAAGGGAGATAGGAGAAGAGGGGGAAAGAGAAGAAGAAGAATAGAGTAGACAAGAAAAAAGAAGAAGAAGAGATGAGGGAGAAGAAGAGTGAGAAAGAAGAGAGAGAAGAGAAGAAAAAGAAGAGAGAGAAGAAGAGGTGAGACAAAAAGAAGGGAGACAGAAGCATGGAAGGTGATGGACTTTTGCCGTCCATGACAAAGAAAAGAGGAGAGAGAAAGAACATGGATAGCGATGGAGTTCTGTCGTCCATGACAAGGGAAAGTGGGGGGAGAAAGAACATGGACGGTGATGGATTTCTGCCATCCATGACATAGGAAAGAGGAGAGAGAAAGAACATGGACAGTGATAGACTTTCGTCGTCCATGACAGAGGAAAGACAGGAATGAGAAAGGAGTGTCATTTGTGGCGATGAGCATTGCCAAGCACAACATAGGAACGGGGAAACTTGGACAGAGGCAGAGGCCCGGCCCGCCACTTGAGTTAAGGTCCAGCTCACTATGCATGTTCCTAGAAGATAAAAGAAGCATGAGAATGTCATGCTCGGCGATGAGCGTCACCGTGCATAAATGGAGTGGAGAGAGAAAGGAAATAAAGGGTGAGAGAAAGAAAGATAAAGGGGAAGAAAGAAGGTTTAGGGAAGAGAAAGAGGAAAGAAAAGTAGAGAGAGAATTGTTCCACCAGTGCTTTTATGAGGTAGAGAGAGAGGTCCAAACCATAGAGCTCCTCACTCTCACCCAAGAACCAGATGAACCCATGGACCAATTCATAGCAAGGTGGAGAGATTTGGCCACTCGCCATCTCCATCCCATGCTTGAGAAGGAAGCAGTTCAGACTTGTGTGAAAAATATGTGTCCTGAGATTGCTCTACATGTTGAGGTCTCCAATCCAACCTCCATGTCAGAGCTCATCTCTAAGTATTTTCGCATAGAGAGCTTGTCACGCCACCATGGCGAGTCGGTTCAACAGTCTTCAAGCTTGGGAAACAACCGGGGCAATGGTAATTCTCGGACCAACGCCAGGGGAACCTAACAAAAAGGGGTGATTAGCACGACTGTTACCGTCAGTGATCCAAAGAAGGCTATCTATCAGATTTTGAACGTCTCAAAGGGGTAGGCACAACAAAGACAGCGCCTTAAGGAAGCAAGTAACAGTCATACAACCGAGTACCCCCACCCACGAACCTTAATCGAGATGACTATTGAACAAGACATCAGAATAAGGTATATCCTTTTGAAAAGGAATGGGTTTCGACACTGCTCCGACTATTACTAGAACAAAACATGATTGAGCTGCCCGAGATCAGGTTCCTCTATCAAGCTGGCCTCGATACGCAGGTAAGATATTGTGCTTATCATTGAAGGGTAAACCACTCCATAGAAGAATGTTACACACTCGAAGACCTCATCGAGGCTCTGATCCAGAAGGGTCAGATCAAACTCGAAGACCTAAAGACAGCATTCGGGGCAGCAGAAGCTTCCCACATAGTGATAATTCACGAAAACGATGAAGTGCTCAATCTCCTTCGTGCCTTATTCCTCATGATGCTTCAAGAAGGCCTCATAACACCAAAACCGGTGAGGCAACCCAAGTGCCTTACTCAGGGAACTAAAAACCATTGGTGCGCGTATCCTCATGTCTGGGTCCACGACCTGAGAAAGTGCTCTAGTTTTCATGACATAATCGTGAAGAAAATATAGGCATGCCCAGAACCCTATAACTTTTTGGATGGAGATTCACAAGTCACTGTTTCACTAGTGCAAGACGGCCTCCCACAAAAGACCCTGGTAATGATGTCGCTGATCCTGTTAAACCCTAAATTTCCCAGCCATGGAAAGTCGATCATGTGTAGAGCAGGCTTAAGTCTTTAAAGCGAGAAGCGATTCGTGAAGCTAAGGTTGTTCGCAAACCTAGCAAGACGAACCATGCACCTCCAAAGGTGACTAGGAGAAGACGAGCCACAAGGGCTACTCGCCAGAAGAACACGATTCCTCAACCATCGATCGAGCCAGAATTTCTCAGGCCTCTTCCCCCATTGCTGACCTTAAAAGACTTCATATAGGTTGCCATTGACATTATTCCTTCATCTCATTGAGAGGATACATCTAGGTCATCTCTTACTCGGGGCATGTCCAATGAGGGTGACGACATTAAAAGCACTCGCCGTCTAAGCAGGGGAATGACCTAAAAGAATCCCTACACACGTATAACTCTGGTGATGACGTAAAAAGCTACCCAAATCGATCTGATGAGGGAAACAACCTTAAAAGTCCCTCACCAAGTAACTCTTCCTCTTCTTCTTCTTCTTATTCCCCCTCCTCTTCTATTCTCCTGTAGGAACAACCTTGTGGGCGGATGCCTCAATCTCGCCTCCTCGGATCTAAGTGATCGGGTGATACGTGTCTCGGGTTCAGAAGACCCAAGATCTGAGATCGCTCTCTCGTGCAAGAGCCCTCTTAGATCAAGACAGAAAGGCCCCCAGCAGCTTCTGCTGCTTTGGAATTGCCTCCCACAACCTGTAATCTCCTTGTTTTCTACAAAGCACTATGTTTACATGTCTCGATCTCGCCCTCCAGATCCCTGAAGGATCAAGCGGTATGTGTCTCAGGTTTCAGAAGAGACCTGGGACATTTATGAGATCGCTCTCTCGGCAACCACATTCGAAAACAGGGGCAGGTGTTATCAATCGGTAAGAGAGGAAAATAAAGGTGGGTTCGGGACTTACTCGGGCTGACTCGCATGTGCACCCTGTTAGATCACGAAGAAAGCCCACAAGTAATGCAACTGGATCACAACCACCTCTCTTGGCTCGTATTCTTCGTATTTTGTGCTTTCCTACAATCACACACATATATGGCAAAAGTTATGAGACAGGTAGGTTAGGCCTCGCTCTTTTCCTCTTTGATGAACATACGCAAGCACGCATATTCAAAAAGAAGAAAGAGAGACGAGGGGGGAGAAGAATTCGACCAAGTGAGAAGATTAGAGCAGTGACTAGGCTGGTGGATAATCGACGTAACGTGGCAGTGAAACAGGCTCGGTAACTAAGACCGGCTCAAAGGATTGCTACTAGATGCTATTGTCAATATTGACTAGCTAAGCATGATGGTCGGTTTGTCGTGGCAAAAAAGCGGGCCAAGCAAACATGATGCAACAACATTACGGTTAGTTGACAGGACTGCCATGAGATGTTAACCACAATCCTTCTTGATCGAATGAAAAAGTAACAGAGGAATGGTTAAAGAGAAGAAGGGAATAAATGGAAGGAGAGAAAAGAAGGAAGAGAGGAGGGAGAAGAAGGAAGAGAAGATGCAGTCGACGCTAGACAATGCCGACTGTTTCATGAGATGTGAGAGAGAGGAAGCAGTCACGTTAGGCTTCACCGACTGTGTCAGATGAGAAGAGAGGAAGAGAACCAACTGATGCTAAGTCTCATCAACTGATAGAAGAAGAGAGGGAAGACATGTCGGCATTAGGTCTCACCGACTGACAGAAGAAGAGAGGGAAAACCAATCGTCTCGCCGATTGATAGCAGAAGAAAAAGAAGACCAACTGGTGCTAAGTCTCACCAACTGGCAGAAGAAGGAGAGAGCGAAGACCAACCAACGCCATGTCTCGTCGATTCATAGAAGAAGAGATCAAAGACCAATCGGCGCTAGGCTTCACAGACTGATAGAAGAAGAGAGAAGATAATCAGCATTAGGTCTCAACGACTGATAGAAGTGGAGATAAAAGACCAACCAGTGCTAGGTCTGGCCGACTTATAGAAGAAGAGAAAGGAGGCCAATCGGCGCTAGGCCTTGCTAGTTGACAGAAGAAGGTAGAAAAGACTAACCAGTGTTAGGCATCACCGACTGATAGAAGAAGAGAGAGGAGGCAAATCGGTGCTAGACCTCGCCAGTTGACAAACGAAGATGGAAAAGACCAACCGGTGCCAGGTCTCACCAGTTGATAGAAGAAGATAAAGAAGACCAACCGACGTTAGGTCTTGCCAGTTGATAGAAGAAGTTAAAGACGACCAACCGGAGTTCGGTCTTGCCAATTGACAAAAGAGGATAGAGACTATAAGAGAAGATGAGAGAGAAAGAGATAGAGACGAAGAGAGAGAATGATAGGGAAAATGAGAGAGAGAAGAGAGAGAAAGAGAGAGAAAGATAGAGAGAAGAGAGAAAGAGAAAGAGAGAGAAGAGGGAAGTGAGAAAAAGAGGGAGAGAAGAGGGAAGAGAGAGAAAAAGAGAAGAAGAGAGAAGAAGATAGAGAATAAGAGAGAGAAGAGAGAGAAGAGAGAGAAGAGAGAGAAAGAGAGAGAAGAGAGTAAGAGGGGAGGAGAGAAAGTTACCTGCCCAAAGGGTACGAACCCTTTTTTTCTCTCTTCTCTCTCTCTCTCTCCAAGACATACTCACAGGCTCAAGCAAGGAATTTAAATTTTATTGAATCTTCCAACCATCAACCAAAGGCCGAGGGTTTTTTTTTTCAATGAGGCAATGTCAATTTATGTAGAATTGTGCTAAAAAATGGGTGGATTGATCAAAATTAGACTTAATTACTGAAAATAAAGATTTAAGTGAATTAAAAGAAATCCTAAAAATGGGTACAAAAGGACTGTTTTGCCCCTGCCAAACAAAGTCTGAAATTCCAGAACAGTCCCTGTTGCTACCCGAGATCTAGCGTGATCTTTCATAGCTGGCTCGAGGGTGTTCTGATACCAATTTAATCAAAAGATTATTGTTTTCTTGTAAGGCTCGGCATGGCGATCGTTTTGATACCAACTTTGAGCCACGGATAATGTTTTTAAGTCATGATCACGAGACTTAAAATTTGCGTGAATCTTGAAAACCTTGGAGCACTGATGCGCTCATTCCTTAATTTTTTTTTTCTGTGATTTCTTCATCGTAGTGCACTGAGCATGTCGTTACGATCGTGTGGCAACAAATGGGATGCGATTTGGAGCTTGAACGAAGATTTTGTAACTTTTGAGTTTTGACTGGAATCTGGAATCTGACGGCCAAAATTTCAGTTATTTCGTTAGCTTCATACATGAAATCTGACCATCCATCATGTTCGGACCAATGATAGCCTTGGAACTTACGCACACAATGGAATTGGTTTCGCGTCAATCCGTTGTGCAAGCGTTGTGATTTGATCTATCGAGCGAGACGTGTCGCTGCTAAATTTTCGGCAACTTCTTCACAGATTGGCAAATTATCTCTAGATTTTCTCCCTGCTCGGACATCGTCACGGGGCGTACCACATATTGAATCGTTCATCTTAACGAGTAGAATATGCTCACGAAATTTGAGAGCGATCCGACTTGGAACAAGTGAGTTATAGACCTAGAAAGTGACTGCTCGTGACTGTAAAAACAACCACCTTGAATGGTGTTTTGATGCAGTGAAGCCACACGAGAATAGTGTCCGGCTTACCCCTTTTCAATATGTTACCCATAACTTTGTCTTGGAGTGGTCGATTAAGCTGAAGCTTGACCCATAGGGGTTTTCAATCGTGCCGGATCCATTGGTCGTGGTCCTATAGTGATTTGAGACACAAAAAATGTAGTTCCAGTTGTAGGGTCTGTTTCAGGGTGCTAGAGACCGATTTTGCTAAAATTGTTTCTTTGTGTTCACTACCTTAGATATGTCTGATTGCGATGAAACTTGGTAGGTGGTCTTTGGAAGTGCTGACAAAGATCTTGACACTTTCTGAGGGCATTCTGAGACTGTCAATAATTTCCATTGCTTTATAGGCTTTATTGACTTGCTTCCTACTAAGGACAAAGATGCTGAAAAATACATTCAAACAGCTTGCCCCATCGAATGTTGTTCTTTAAGAGAAGAAAAAAATACAATCATTCGAAAAGTTTCGTTCGTTTTTTAGTTTTTTCCTTCCTAGCCACAGGACCATGTGAACGCTGAGGAGATTCATGTAATAGTGTAACCAGACTGTTGAGACATAAGGATGCATTGTTCACGGGTCCATCTGGGGAGACTTTAAGGGAGAATATACTTTTTTGAGAGATATTTTCGAAGTCCTCACCCTCGTGCGGACTGTTTGTGATTCTGAATCTGAGGATTTTGTACGGACCTCATCCGTCAGAGTTGGGCCCATCTGGTAATTGAGTGTCGTGGTGAAGGGCATTGTTCCCATTTGGTCTGGGTTCGTTGGATTTCTTTGGTAGGCGCTATTTGCTGCTACACCAGGTTTGCTTTTGATGTGCAAAGTACCACTTTGGGTCTCGTTTTTCAGGTCCAATCGGGGGTAATTTTGTTAGCCAATCCCGAAGGTTTGGGCTTGTCAGCTAGGCGAGCTGAAGTATTTGGTAGGTTCTCCCATTGCTTTGTTAGTTTCTTGCCTTTGTAGTGTTTGTTTGTAGAGTGTTTTTTGTGACCTCGTGAGAATAATGTTCTTCCTCATGAAACTTGTCATGCCGTCTTGGTGAGTCTTTTGTCTTTCAAGTCCTTTTTGCAACTGGACTCAAGCAGTCGAAATATTTTCCTTGAAGCTCATATTTTCGGATTCCAGGTTTTATGTCACCAAGGATTTTATTCTTTTGAGTGAGGACTGAAGCCACCTGTTGAGACGAGTGCTGCATCAACCTGTTTATTGATCCAAGCGTCCTTTTACAGATTTTCACTTGAACTTGGGAAGCGATGCTGTAGAGACAGTTTTCACCAACTTCTTTTTATTTGGGGCTCTTTTACCCTTGACCTTTTGGCCATGTCCACCCTTTCTATCCATTTTTACTCACGGTGCCCTTTCAGGTTTTCACCGTGCCCAATTTTTTTACTCACAGAACTCTCTTACTCATGGTTTCATGACCATGTCGATCCGTCATTTTTACTCATAGCGTTCCCTTGTTCAGGTATACACCATGCCCATTATTCCTTTATTTTTTTGTGAGGACATGTTTAAAGTCATGGCTTCGGGACCTGTGCAAAACAGTTTAATGTCATGTGGCCTGGACATGCACTATGGTTTAAGGTCATACAGGTAGACAGTAATGGTGATGGATGGCAGTCTATGAAGGCCATGGTGTGAGTATGGTGGTGGTTTGGCTCACTTGGGGAGATGGCTCGAGGCTACTTATGAGAGATAGACGATGTATGAAATGTGAGTGGACAATAGTGACCCACTAACTTACAACGAGTATGGATGGTGGGATGGTTCACTATTTTGTGAGCATGGGTAAGATTCACTGGGGAATGATGTAGGATGATGAAAGGAATGAACTCACTGAGGAGGTAATGAAGGTGGTGCGCGCATACTAACAAGTAGGTTATAAAAGACATGCGTGAAAGTGCACGAAAAGGCATGTGAGCGTATGTAGTGGCGATTTTATGGTCATGCCTCCAGAACCTGCACGAAGCAGTTTATCGTCATGTGGCCAGGACGTGCACTATGGTTTAAGTTCATACAGTTGGACCGTGGTTATGCAGTTTAAAGTCGTACGATTAGGATCATGCTGTTTAAGGTCGTACAACTAGACCTCCGCTAGAGTTTAAGGTCTTATAGTTCGGACCATGGTGCTGAGCCTTTTATCGTCATGTGGCTAGGACACGTACTATGATTTAAGGTTATACAGCTAGACCATGGTTATGCAGTTTAAAGTCATACAACTAGAACCATGCAGTTTAAGGATGTGTAATTAGACCTCCGCTACAGTTTAAGGTCATATAGTTCGGACCATGGTGCTGAGTTGTTTAGGGTCATGCAGTATGGACAGCGACTGAGGAGTTTAGGGTCATGCCATATGGACCAAGCAGTTTAGGGTCATGCACTTAGACCAAGGCTGAGTAGTTTAGGTCATGCATTATGGATCGAGGCTGAGCAGTTTAGGGTCATGCAGTACGGATTGATGCTGACCAGTTTAGGGTCATACAGTATGGACCGAGGCTTAGTAATTTAGGGTCATGCAGTATGGACCGAGGCTGAGGAGTTTAAGATCATGCAGTATGGATCGAGGCTGAGCAGTTTAGGGTCATGCAGTATGAACTGAGGCTAAGCACTTTAGGGTCATGCAGTATGGCCGAGGCTGAGCAGTTTAGGGTCATGCAGTATGGACCGAGGCTGAGCAGTTTAAGGTCATGCAGTTTAGATCGCAGCTATAGTTTAAGGTCATATAGTTTTGACCATGGAGTTTAGGGTCGCGCATCTAAACCATGGTGTAGGTCGTCATGTAGGTGGACCTTCATAGGGAATAGGTCTGTGGATGGTAATCCGACTCCTTGGGGATAAAATGCCTAAGACTATTCACAAACTGAGGGCTCAAATGAAAATGATGGCTTGATGAAGGATGACCAGCAGAAGTGGACCTCGTTATGGTTTTAGAGGGGGTAAGCATACTCTCTGAGTGAAAGACGAGACTCTATAACAGGTAACCCGACTTCCTGGAAGTTGACCCACTTGGGATTGGGGAAGTAAGAATGACCTCAACTTCACTGGGGATGTTGGGCAGCAGTATGGGTGTGACTCTTAGTGGGGGACGAGGGATAGCTCCTGACTCCATTGGGGAAGTCACAGTTTAGGTGCAACGGCCAGGGTGCAAGTCCACTAGGGATGACACATCCTGGCTTGGGTACAACTCCACTAGGGATAGTGGTATGACATACATTGCTTGAAAATACGGCCGGCGCCATGTGTAGTGCTAATGGTTTATTGTGAATATTCAACCGGCACTAAGTTCTCACAACACAGTCGACGCTGTTCAGCTAGCATTGTGAATGACCCGTGGCATATCTGAAGACAACCGACACTGAGTTAACCGGTGCTGGGGTCGTTTTGGAGACACACCCGGTGCTAAGTCAACTGGCACTAAGGTTGTATTTGGAAATACACCGAGCGCTAAGTCAACTGGCGTTAGGGTTGTTTGAAGACACACCCAACACTAAGTCGATCGGCGATAAGGTTGTAATTGGAAGCACACCCAGCGCTAATTCAACCGACGCTGGGGTTGTTTTGAAATTCACCCGGCGCTTCTTCAACTGACGCTGGGGATGGATCAATGAGAGTTACCTCAGACCTTATGTCGAAACTCGACCTAGCTCATTTTTTGCTTGGATTCCCTTGGACGCAACTGGTATTTCGAGTTTGTGAAGGGCTTTTGAGGGCAGTGTAGCATATATAAGGGGGTAAAAACCCCTTTTTCCCTTATTTTTTCATTAAGGGTAAAAGAAAAATTAAACTTAAGTTTTCTTTAACCATGAGGAGAGAGCGCTCAATAGAAGTTTCCAGTGAGCAGTGGGATTTCAGCAACAGTCTCTGTAGGGAAGGTTCTTCGACAGGTAGAAGTTCTGGTGGAACACGTGAGGCAGAAGTTCTGGTGGAAGACAAACTGTCACAGGAGGTGGGTCGTACGATTGTAGGAGGTGGACCATCCCGAGGAAGGCGTACCGTTGCTCAAGGCGAGCCATCGCGACGAAGGCGTACAGTTGTCAGTCGATCGTGTGAGAGACGGCACCGAAGGATGTGGTGATGGTTGTCAGTCGGCGCAACTGAATTCGAGGTGTCACAACTAGGATTCGTGGCACATGTGAGGGATTTTCTCTCAATCGGCGCTGGCCTTTGAAAAACTCAACCAGTACTGGGGTGTTTGCAATCTGAATCTAGGCTGAGTGTTGAAAGACTCAACCGACGCTAGTTGTCGGTGCTCAACTGGTGCTGGGCATTAAGAAGCTCAACCGGTGTTGTGTGTTCGATAAACTCACTTGGCGCTAATCGTTAACATGCAACCGGTGCTGGGCATTGAGGGGCTCACTTGGTGCTAAGTGTTTGGGAGGCTCAAACGGCGCTGAGTGTTGGATAGACTCAACTGGCGCTGTTCCAGTGCCTTAGGAACTTTTTAGAAGTGAACCACTATGTCCTTTGTAATGGCTGGTTCTTCTTAACAAATCCCCTATGTGAAGAAGCTCCCAAGGAAAGGGGAAATCAACACCCGTGATTTTACGGGTGAAGTTTTATCAAGGGGCAAACCCATTCGGCTGACCCAGCCAGTGTACGAGCTAGAGTGACATCTTAACGCCACTTTCTTTACTGACCTTGTATGCTTTGAAGTGCAGGAGGGCAATGATGTCAATGTCTGTATTGAAGAAGGGATGGCACCTCTTCACTGTATGCATCAAAACATAGCTTTCGGGGAGAACTTGCCCACCTTGGGGAAGCGAATGGTCTAGGCAAAGGGATTACTGAGGTGGTGGGCAAAAGACCTCCAGATTTAGGGAGAGAACCAATACTTGAAGGGATACGGTTCCTGGACTGTCAAGGTATTGGCTTTGTATGGAAGCGTTCTCAAGCGTCCTTCTCTATTAGCAGTGGTGCAGTGTTCGGGAAGCTACTATGACAGTTGGTCTAATATAGTAAAGGAATTGCTGGAGATGTGGAGCAATGTGAGCAATACTTGGCTTCTTAGTCATGGCGAAGCGGGAATCTCTTTACTAGATCTTCACTTTATTGGAGGTCTCCCGATGCTCAGGGATATGTACGATGAGTTCGTGCCCCCGAACTCAGTCATTTTTGGTTTTGTGAACTTGGGAGATGAAGAGCCGTTGGCTAGTCTTTCAAGGATTTTTTAGGCCCACCTGTCTATTGTCGGCCGCTCTACCAATGGCAAAGTCACCTTTACGGAATGGGTGAAATTCTTCTGCAAGGATTATCCTGAGAGAGGTTAGGATACTTCAAAGGGGAAAGGGAAGGCAGTTGCAAAGGAGACGCCTCCCATATATCATCTTGAGACTGGTGATGACTGTGTTTTCTTGGCTGCCTAATTGGCCCTGTTCTTATGTAAGTTTATGCTTCCTGGCTGGGGGGACGACATTCGTTCTGGGGTACTATATGTGGCATGTGACATGGCCACATAATGTGAGTAAGCCCTTGCTCAGCCAGTCCTGTGCAACATATACCATGGCTTGGGGGCCATCTCTCGTGGAAAATCCTAAAAGGGCAAAGAGAGAGGGAACGACATCGTAGGAGGAGAAGCTTTTCCTAGAGATTTAAAACTCCGTACCCTACGGCTAGGGGCTTATTTCCCTAACACCTACATCAAGCATCAGTGCTTGGGAAATAATTGTGGCCCTTCTTGATGAGGATTGCGAACCAGAGGGCTATCTTTCATACCCCAAGGGAAGCTCGGGGTCTGTTTGGAAATGATTCTTTGCACATGAGACGGGTTCCTTTTTCGATCGGGAGCTTCACAGACCGTGCTTTCATTGATGAGTTGGGGAAGGAATTGGATGGTGCCCCAACAACGATTAAGGAACTCATGTTTATGCTGAGCATCAGAGGGGGAGTCGTCAGCACGGCCTTGACCAAGGCTGCCCCTTCTCGGTATTCTTCGAAAAGCATCGGAGTAAGGTGTATATGGGGAGGGCGGAAGAGTTTGGAACTTTTCGAGAGTGTTGGCTGCCGGAGCATATACGGACGCTTGGTCAATGTGTCTTGAAATGACAGAGACCAACAAGTATGTGCTCCCTCACTTTGGTAGGAGAGTTCGACCACCAAGGCATATGTGAATTGGTGGCGAATCACCAGTAAGGGCTATTGGGGAAAGGATCACCCTTAGAAAGGAGCAAATGGTAATTGGCACAAGGACACCCGACAAAGGAGGTTGGTGGATGCTCCTGCTCCTGACACGGTGTTCACCTTGGATTATCCCTCCAACTGGTGAGCTTTAGGGCTTCCTCACGAGATAGTAGCTGATGAGGCCTCCCCAGAGTTGCTTGTAATGAAGACGATGATCGGGAGTGTCTTCGACAATCTTAGCTCGATCTTCGAATGGGATGAGGGGTGACAAGTCCTTGGTTATGAGAAGCATCCACCACAGAACCTGAATGCCCTAATTGGGAGCGATCCCCACAGCAAATTGGCTGGAAGGTCTTCTCAAGGAGGTGGATCTGAAGAGGCAGCTACTACTCTAGTAGGGGGAAAGAAAAGAAAGCAGCCGACTGCTAAGGACACCCACGCAGCATCTTCAGGTAGTGGGTGTATTCGGAGGCGAAAGAGTGATAGGCTTCCTGTGGTGTAAGAATCAGGAGGTAGCTCTTCCTCTTCTGATTTTTAAGAATTCTTCTAACATTACCCTTTGTGCTTTCCAAACCATCTTCTGCTTCTGTTAAAATGTTTTTTCATTTCTTCAGAAACCGAGGCAGACGATGCTGACAACTCTGAGCCTATTGACATTACTTCTAATCAAGACAGAACTTCGGGTCTTAGGGAGACACCCTTGAGTCCATGGGTAGTTCTTGCATCTGAGGCGGCTCTGATGGAGATTGAGGAGGATGAAAGCCTTGAATCAACTGCTCCAGATAGGGGGTCAGATGCCGATGTGGCCCCCATGCATGAGGAGTTTAATGCCCCGACCGAGGCAGGGGCTATGGCTCGAAGAGAAGAGCTTGAAGTTGATAACGTGCCTAAGCACTAGAGGTTGCCTCTCCCATGGCCTCGAGTCTTGAAGATGAGGGGATTGAGCTCTTTGTGTCTAAGGTTCTAGCTGTTGAAGGCGAGGGCCAAGTGGAGGAAGCCACTGCCATGGATGAGTCGGCTAGCAAAGACCAAAGAGAAGGGGCAATTCCTGAACTTGATGATGCTGAGGTGACAGCCCAGGAGTTTGAGGAGAAAGGGGAACATGTTCTTTTATAGCCTGTTGGGGCTGACGTAGAGGTCCCCATAAGAGAGGGTCCAGATAGCTAGGCTGGCATCGAAGAGCCCATGCAGATTGAGGTTGGGGCTGTCCATGAGCTCGAAGAGAAAGAAGCTTTAAGCTTTGCTCTTGTTTCAGAGGAGCCAGTGGCTTAGATGACTATCTCTTCAACAAGCCCAGTCCTTGAGGTCGAGGTGTCTTCAGCACTGGTGGCCTTAATCGCACTGTCCAGGCCTGTTTTTTGTGGTGTTTCTAGCATGATTGAAGGCATTCTTAGAGCAAGCCTTCAGGACTTGAGGGAGCTGCCTTTCAATGAGCTGGGAGAAGGTTTCGCTACGCTAAGGGAGTTTGCTGAGACTACTATGATCGGGAAGGTGCCAGAGGTCCTTTCTCATTTTGGTGCAACTTTAAATGAGTTGGAGAGCTGGCGATTGAGGGTGCTTCATCATGAGGAAGAAGCCAGAATGGTATCCTCCTTTGAAGGGCTGATCTTGCACAGTCGTGAGAAGATAGATGCTTGTATTGAGAAGAAAACCTTGATAGCTGGCTGCTATCAGGACCTCAAGAAAGAGGCACAAGGGAGCTTCAAGAGAATGATCGAAGTCAGAGAGGCAATGCAAATACTCAAAGAAGAATTCACGGGCCTCGAGATGGAGATGGCTCAAAGGAAGGCCATGGAGGCCTCTTTGATTGAAAATTTGTCCAAACTCGATGGCACAATTAAGTCGAAAACTGTAGCAATGACAGAGGTGACTCAAATAGTGGCGGAGCTAAAGGCACGTGTTCAAGGCATTGAGACTTCTCTTGAAGCACGCAGAGCAGAGATCAATAAGATGATTGATCGTTTCTTGGCTTGTCATTCCCCCTTTTTTTTTTTAGTACTTGTAAAAGTTTTGACTGATTAATAAAGCGCTTCTCTTTTTGATTGACTTTACTGCATGGTTTCATTCTCTCTTTACTTTTACTGTGCTTCATGTGATTCTTTTGAATGCCTCTTGACACTTTCCTTGTTCAAAGAGACTAATAACTTAGGCTCTGTTTAGCCCGATGGTGGATTGTCGCATCTTGGATAGCTTCCAAATAGGGGGTCGTTGCTTCTTGTCCTTTCAATGTCTGATTGACCATAGGCTCATAGTTCATTTTCCTCATGATTTGGTGAGCCTGATTACTATAGATAGTCTAGTCAGGAGGGGCTTCGGCCTCCATTAGTAGCGCGTTTACTTCAAGCTCATCATAGCTTTCAGTCTTCGGCAAAAACTCTTTGAGATGCTTTCAAGCGATACGGATGACCTCTAGCTGACTTTGGAGACTGCGAACTTCCATTCTCAAGTTTGCTAGAGGATCCTACCCTTGAGGGGAACGAGGTTGCCCTTCAGCGAACTTCTCTCGTTAGAGGTCGGGGAAAAGTAAAACTTTTGGCTGAATAACAGTCTGGGGAACGTCCTCAATACTTATAGCAACCAGATTTTTAAAAACCCTTTATAGCGGTTGTCGTGCCGCTTCGAATTTTAAGAGTGTTATGGGGATATGCAGGAATTTTTGATGGTCTGGTGTATAGGTGATCCTTAGAGGTAGGAATTCTACACCCATGGTTTGCTCGATCTTAGAAATGACTTCTGGTTCATTTTTCAGCCAAGGTGGCTCAGAATTGAGGGCAGAGGGTGAGGACTCTTTTTCAAATGAAGAAGGAGCTTCTTGAGGGATGATGGTTGGGATGTTGGAATGAAGAGTAGTTAGGTGTAAAATTATGCGCTGCCTTTCTTCCTCCTTGAACATATTGACCAACGTCCTCCCAACATCCTCAACATGTTCCTGAGACAAAGATGCAGTCTTTCTTGTAACCTCATGTCGTTCATTACTCAGCTTTTGCGGCGATGCCAGATCTATGAAATAATATTTTGCATCTGCATAGTGAGTTTCGACCACAAGGAATGGTCTTTTGTCAGCATAGACCATATGTTGTCTCCCATCTCGGCTACACTTGAAACATTGGTGCAATGTGATGGAACCACCCCCTGATCATGGAGCCATGGCAGGCCGAGGAGCATATTCTAAGAAGTGTCGGTGTTGATTACATGAAACTGGGCATAATCGTTCAGCTCACCAATCTTAAAACGAAGGCTTGTCATGCCAGCCGGCTTCTCTCCTGATTGGTTTAACCCTTGACCTATGATGTGGGTCAAGGTAAGATCTTCGGAGCCCAACGCTAATGGAGTAAGGATCCTTGTTGAAATGAGGTTAACTGCCTACCCTCCATCTAATATGATTCGGTTGATGGGGCATGCATGTAATTCGCCAGCAACAAAGAGAGGGAGATTATGAAACTTTTCCCCTAATTACAGATAGTCCTCTGAAAAGGTGATTGGCATACATCCTTGTAGAATTGCCGGGTCTACCTCAATAGGTTTTACTTCGATCTCGTACACTTCTGGGTCAGAGAGAGCTTGAACCAAAGCCATCTGGTAATCCTTTGAAAGCATGAGGGCATCATAGACACTGAGAAGGGCAGGAAGCTTCTGTAGATGCCCTATCACACAATATTTAACCTTCTCTTGATCAAGGCCTTGTGCTCCTGATCCTGCCACTGATTTGGTGGGTATATTGGGTTGAGGAGTAAGTTTGGGTAAAGAGGTCGGCTGGCTGGCTGACTTGATTGCACAGCGGGCTTGGTTTGAGTGATGGAAGTTTGAGGTTTTAGAAGAGAATGAGTGTATGGGATAAAAGGGGTCCCATGAAATTGGAGGATACGGGGATTGTTTGGAGTATTGGGATTAGGGAGGAGCCCAAGGAGCTGTAGGATAGGCAGAGTAGTCTTTGGATTAGGGGACAGTGGCGGACTGGGAAACTTCAATGGGCCCGACTGTTGTGCTAGAGGCTGCAGCGTCTTTCCCGATCTAAGGTTTATCTACCCTGTGGTGGGCATTGCTCCAGAGATTTGCACCATGTGGCAAGCTCCTTGAGAATAGAAGCTTTGCTCCGTTGACTATCTCAATCTCTTCTCGGAGTCAGGCTCAGGAGGTCACTGAGGTTTCTTTAGCTTCGACTTCTTACGCTTCTTTGTGATAGGTGGCTCTGCCTTTGCTTTAGCTATCAAGGCATCAACAACTCTTAAGAATCATGCTGCCTGTGCCAGGTTCTTTCTCAATCGCTTCCGTTGCGTCCCGTATATATTGATTCCTTTGAATTCCCGGTCGAGAACCTCGAAGTTTGGGCACATTAAGGTTGTTTGAAGAAGACACAAGAGAAAGAGAATGAGAAGCAGGAGAAGCAGGACAAGAAGGTGTAGAAGGGTTAGAAAGTGGGGGAATTTTAAGGTCATTCCCCTCATCTGACAGATTTGGGCAGCTTTTTATGTCATCCTCAAGATTGGACGGTTGCAGGGGGTCTTTTAGGTCTTTCCCTTACTTAGACCGTAGGGGAGTGCTTTTAACGTCATCACCATCATCAGATGTTTGCTGAGTGGAAGATGGCATGGGGACGTCTTCTTGACAGGATGAAGAAGGAGAAAGGATCGTACCGAGGATGAAGTCTAGCAATGTTTGCAACGGAGGAAGGGGCCCGAGAAATTCTTGCTCCACTTTAGGTTGAGCGGTCTTTTTTCTTTGGCAAGTAGCCCTTGATGCCTATCTCTTTCTAGTTTTCTGAGGTGCTGTCTGATTCGTCTCACTGGGGTGGCAAACCGCTCTAGCTTGGCAAACCACTTCTCATCTTAAGGACTTGAGTCAGCTTCAGCCATGGTAGATAGTCCATGGCTGGGAAATTAAGGGTTCTGTAGAGTCTGAGTCATTGATCGAAAGGTCCTGCCTTGTGAGATCTTCTTACCCCAATGAGGAAGTGATTTGGGGATCACTTACGGGGAGGTAGTAAAATTCTTGACACTCTCGCATCTTCTTTGTGAATATGTCAAGGAAAGTTGTGCATTCCGACAAGTAATGACCTCTTATCTGATGGTATGGACACCAACGATCTTCAGTCCCCTTAGCAAGGCGAAGGGGTTACCTTGCCTGCTTTAGTGTGATTATACCTTCTTGAAGCATTAAAATGAAGAGGGCATAGAGGATACCTAGCATTTCATCCTCCTCTTGAATGGCTATGGCATGGGAGGCCTCAGCTGTCCCGAAGGCCTTATTTAAATCTTCAAGCTTTATTTGACCTTTCAGAATCAGGGCCTCAATGATATCCTTCAACATGTAGTAGTCATCTGTGGGATGATTGATTCTCCGATGGTAGGCACAATAATTTGCTTGAGTGTCAAGGTAAGATATCTCAGGGAAACTGGCTTCGGGAAGTTTGATCATATTCTGCTCCAATAATAACAGGAACAGCGCAGGGACCCATTCGTTCTTGAAGGGATAAACCTTATTCCTAAGCCTGGTGAAATAATCATTCTGATCAAAGTTGGCTGGTGGAGGTACCCGATTGTACGACTGTTGCTGCTTTCTAGCCTAGGGTGTTACCTTCACTGTGCTTATTTCTTTAGAGAGGTCCAAATTTTGGAAGGAAGCCTTCTTTGAATCAGTGACCATAATGGTTGCACTAATTACCCCTTTCTGTTGGCTACCCTGTGTGTTATTTTGAGAGCCACCAATGCCCCGGTTGTTTGCTGAACTTGTAGATGGTTGTCGTGCCCCACCATGATGACATGACAAACTTTCTATGGGAACTGATTTAGACATCAACTCTGACATGGAGGTTGGATTAGAGGCCTCGACATGTAGAACTATTTCAAGTCACATGTTCCGCATGCAAGTTTGGACTGCTTCCTTCTTAGGCATACAATTAAGATGGCGAGAAGCCTAGTTTCTCCATCTTAATATGAATTGATCTAAAGACTCATCAGAGTATTAAGTCAAGGTGAGAAGCTCAATGGTTTGAACTTCTCTCTTGACCTCATAAAAAGTGTTGATAGAATAGTTTCTCCATCTCCTCCCATATATGCATCGAGTTTGGAGGAAGTCGAGCATACCATTGGAATGCTGGGCCATCAAGGGTCTCAACGAACTGCCGGAGAAGAAGTCTCCCGTCAGCTGCTGTTTCTCAATATGCTGCCTGGAAGTGGGCAATATGCTGGTTTGAGGAGGTGGTTCCATTGAATAGAAGAAACTTCCCTTTCTTATAGTCTGAGGGGAATGGGACTAGATCAATATAGGAAGGATATGGTCTTTGATAAGGCGTCGCACCTTGTATGCTTGAACTTTCTCTATTCTTTAGGTTGTGGGTGACCATAGCGTCAATATCCGATTGAGAAATCGGATGAGGAACATAATTGTCCTGTGAGGGAGACGGAGGAGATTTCCGTGGAGGTGCACCATCCGAGTGATGGAAATTGACCACATGGTTGGCCGACTGGCGTGTAGTGTCAATACAATCGATCTTTTCCATATCCTCGAACTTGTTCATGCGATCCTCCTGGGCATCACCGAGCTCACTTATGACCATTACGCTGACCGTTTCACTAGGGAGGTCAATGTTAGTGGCAGCTGAGGCGCTGCGAACTTGACGGGTTGTACGTGGTAGGTCAGTCAATAAGGGGTCAGCATGCCTTGACTGAACTCGACTTTTGCACACAGATCGTGTTTGGGCTGATTCTCGATGGTCATGGGACCGTGGCCAAGGAGCTAGTTCACGACGGTCTTGGGACCATGGCTATTGAGTGGCTGGGTCTTCTTTTGCGACAATAACCACAACACAGGCTCATTGAGCTCTTCTTTAGGCTCCTCATCTGAAGGAGCTAAAAGGGATTCAGGTGAAGGGGGTCGTCAAAATTGGCTGTTTTGACTGCCTTGGTCACCTCCCTAGTTAAAATTCGCAAACCTCTATCACATTATAGCCTTTGAGGTTTTGATGGACCTCACGCCAAAACTACGATCTAGGTTGCGGCTGGTCAACTTCTCCTGCACATAAGAGAGCTGCCTCCATGAAGTGCGTCAATGTTCGTGATAGCTAAAGGCTTGAGAACTTGACGAGTCGTAAGTGATAGGTCAGTCAGTAAGGGGGCAGCATGCCCAGATTGAAATCGCGTTTTGTACGCAGATCGCGTTTGGATCGATTCTTGACGGTCTTGGGACCGTGGCCAAGGAGCCGGTTCACATCGGTCTTGGGACCGTGGCTGTTGAGTGGCTGGGTCTTCTTCTGCGACAATAACCACAGCACAGGCTCATTGAGCTCTTCTTCAGGCTCATCATCTGAAGGAGGTAGATGGGATTCAGGTGAAGAGAGTCGTCAAAATTGGCTGTTTTGGCTGCCTTGGTCACCTCCTTAGTCAAAATTCGTAGACCTCTATCGCATTTAGCAATGAGGTTCCCTAAAATCTAGGTTGCGACTGGTCAACGTCTCCTGCACATGAGAGAGCTGCCTCCATCAAGTGCGACAATGGATGAGGGCCAGGAACTGGAGTCATCTTGGGCAGGGGAGGATGAAGGACTCGATCTTTCTTGAGGTCCATGCGTTGAGCTCTCTTATGAGCTCCAGAGATATGACCAAAGTGTTGGGGCTGACTCAGGATGGTACTCTTGGGGATAAATTTTGAGTACCAAGGCTAAAGGTGCTTGTTGGATGAAGGAGGAGCAGGCAAGAGCAGGGTTGACTCATGAGGAGGCTTGAGTCGAGGATGAGGGGACGTCTGAGAAGGCAACGTGTGTGTGCCCCTTGAAAGAGGATTACGGGAGACCTGAACATCAACCCGGGCTCCTACAAGTGGTCTGGTCTTAGGAGGTTGAGAACTACGAGCAGGTGTCTGTAAGAAAACAGGTGCAGGTTTGCCCTGCCCCTTACAGGGTGCACTTGTGTGTACATAGGAGGAGGACGAGATGGTCGTCTCTTGTGTACTCGGGTTAGTGCAATAATGGCGTTGCCCCGAGCAACAAGATGCATAAGAGTGGCATGTGCAAGACTTGGCCTTGAAAGGATCGATCTTGGACACGGACTCGAGGTAACAGAAGGGTGGCCCTGAGGTGTGACTCTAGAGGGTGACCCATGAGCCTTGTGGTGTGTGTGAGGGGTGGAGACCCTAGGGTTTCCACCTCGATGTGGTGAGCCTCTAGGGATAGAGACCAATGGTGTAGGAATGTGAGGGGTAGCCTTATGGTGACCCGTAGAAGCAATGGCAGCCGGCTTGCCCTTTTCAAAAAGGGACTAGGCAGCCTTCTAGCGTACCTCAGAAACACGACCGGCAAGAGACTTGTCTGTTGCTGGATGCATGCTATGTGGGGCAACATAAGTGCTGCCCATGCAACGCACCTTGGTGGAGTTTCTACCAGAGCGAAGAGATGGGGAGTAAGGGACCTTCAAGTCCCTACTCACACCGGTCCAGGTTAAGACCTGGAAACTAGAAAGGGGTCTTTGCTCAAGAGGATGGTTGGGAACAAAGTCGAAGGATCTTGTTACCAGAGGACACTCTAGAATATGGGGATAAGAAAAACCCCGATCCGGATAAATGGGTTACAAAACCCAGCAGCCATAAGGGAATATGAAAAGAGAATGAAAGCATATAAAGAAGAAACTAGCCAAACAAGAACAATCCGACTAAGGGGTAGTAAGTCCCCATCGGAGTCGCCAAGCTGGTTAGGTGCCTTGATCTCGCCCTCCGGATCCTTGGCGGATCAAGCGGCGCACTTCTTGAGTTTCGGGAGAGACTCAAGACGTTTGTGAGATCGCTCTCTACGGAACCTCGTTCGCAATGGGGGCAACTGTTACCAACAGCTCCGAGAGAAATTTAATGGTGGGTTCGGGACTTACTCAGCTGACTGGCGTGGGTGCCCTCTTAGATCAAGAAGAAAGCCCCTCAGAAATGAAACTGGTTCGAAATTGCCTCCCTTGGCTCGTATTCTTCTTATTTTCTACTTTCATGTAATGACACACATATATGGAAAAGGTTATGGGACAGGTGGGTCAGACCTCGCCTTTTTCCTCTTTGATGAACATATGCAAGCACGCATATTCAAAAAGAAGAAAGAAAGATGGGGGGAGAGAAGAATTCTACCAAGCGAGTAGATCAGAGCAGTGACTAGGCTGGTGGATAATTCGCGTAACATGGTAGCGAAACGGGACTGTTAACAGAGACCGGCTCACAGAATTGCTATTAAATGCCATTGCCAATATCGACTAGCTAAGCACGATCGTCGATCTGTCATGGTAGTAAAGTGGGCCAAGCGAACCTGTCGCAACAACATTACGGCTACACGATAGGACTTCCATGAGATGCTAACCTCAATCCTTCTTGGTCGAATGAAAGAGTAGTAGAGGAATGGTTAAAGAGAAGAAGGCAATAGACAGAAGGAGAGAGAAGAAGCAAGAAAGGAGGTAGTAAACAAAGAAAGGAGGGAGAAGAAGGAAGAGGAGATGCAGTCGGCGCTAGACATTGCCGACATTTTTAGAAGATGGGAGAGAGAGGAAGCAGTTGGCGTTAGGCTTCACCGATTGTGTCAGATGAGAAGAAAGGAAGAGAACCAACTTGTGCTAAGTTGGTGCTTGGTCTAGCCATTAACAAAAGAAGAGAAGGAAACCAGCCGGTGCTAAGTCTCGCCTACTGATAGTAGAAGAAAGAGAAGACCAACTGGTGCTAAGTCTCGTCGATTGACAGAAGAAGAGAGAAAAGGCTAACAGGTGCCAAGTCTTGTCAATTGATAGAAGAAGAGAGAGAAGACCAATCGGTGTTAGGCTTCACCGACTGATAAAAGAAGAGAGACAAGACTAATCGGTGCTAAGTCTCATCGATTGATAGAAGAGGAGAGAGAAGATCAACTAGTGCTAAGTCTCGCTGATTGATAGAAGAAGAGTGAGGAGGTAAGCAAGCTCTAAGCCTCGCCACTTGACAGAAGAAGATAGAAAAGACCAATTGGAGCTAGGTCTCGTCGACTGATAAAAGAAGAGAGAGGAGGCCAACCAGCTCTGGACCTCGCTAGTTGACAAGAGAAGATAAAAAAGACCAACCGACACTAAGTCTCTCCAGTTGACATAAGAAAATAGAGAAGACCAATAGGCACAAGGTCTCGCCAGTCGATAGAAAAAGATAGAGACGACCAACAGGCGTTAGGTCTCGCCAGTTGACAGAAGAAGATAGAGACAAGAAGAGAAGATGGGAGAGAAAAAGATAGAGATGAAGACAAAGAAAGAGAGGGAGAATGAGAGAGAGAAGAGAGAAAGAGAGAGAGAAAGAGAGAGAAGAGAGAGAAAGAGAA
>NW_006498435.1:5045286-5127863 GCF_000471905.2 Amborella trichopoda
GAGAGAGAGAGAGATGAAGGAAGGATGAGTGGCATGGGTGAGAGGGTAGCTTAAGTACTCATGAGATGGGGCAGTGGCCAAGTGGCACTAACGGTTAGGCAAGTGAAACCCAAAGCATGACAAGTCGCGTACACTCTTCATGCACGCCAGAGCCATGCGATGCGCCTTGTCCCTTCTTTAGTCGGCAATGCCCACATGACGTTGCCCATCCATCAGCTCACACACGCATGCGGCGTTACCATTCCCCTTCTATCGCCGCGTGCGCCTTCTCTCCTTCATGTTTATCACCGTGCCCCTTCATTGCACCTATTCACTGTGCGCTCGCCTGCTCCACCGCTAGCTCCCATCACCGCGCATCTACCTCCGCATGCCTCTCCTATGCCTACATATCGCGAACACCATTGCAGCACGACACACACTGCTATGCGCCCCATCATCGTGTGACGCACACTGCTATGCGCCCCATTGCCGCGCGACTCTTCTCTCTTTCTATCGCCACGTGGCCCACACTCTACTTATCATGTCGTGCGTTGAATCGGTCAGGATAGTCCGGGTCCTTACAAATTTGGGGCATTTAGGCATCATTCACTTGGTCGAAAATGCGGCCCAAATAGGTTCACATTTGCTGGGAGTTTACAACAATTGTGGCAGTGACATATCTCACATAAGGGGCCATATATCATGATGCAAGAGGCTAACTTTAATTAGACCTGTGCATCTTTTGCTGAAACTGATTTGGGCCCATGTGGGCACAGTTTTGCTAGTGAAAAGCATCGAGCAACATTCCTAACTTTTCCTGGAAATTCTGTGTCATCGCCGTGTTACTTACTTATGAATTAACTTAAGTCTCAATGAATAAGTCACTGCCACAATGAATAAGCTTGCAAGTTTGGCTTTAATTTCCTTAAATTTACAATTCATTCTCAACCATTTATTCTACTCTATTTCGTTCATTCTCCATTCATTCTTTCCATTGACGATGTTCCATTAAATTCTAACTAAGCTGAAGGAACATAACTCTAAACCCACTTACTTGCTCACGGTGCTCCACACTCCTTTAACGTAGTTGCCTTCATCCCAAAGGCCTCCTCACGACGATAGCACTCCCATGACTATGGTGCAGGCACATGCATGATGATGGGTAGAGGGCGCTATTTAAATAAACAGGGGTAGGTGAGGGTTGGTGGGAGTTGGTGAGGCTTACTGTGGCTGACGTCGAGGTTAGTGAGGAAGAAAAGTTAGCAGGCGTCCACCACACGGTGCATTTTTTACAAAAGCGGCGCAGCTCGCCCATCGTCCAATGCCTAACGCATGTGGCGATCACCTCATCTTACGCTGGCGGTGACACTCTACCTTCCGCTTGGCGATAGCTTGCCTCTCTCCCTCTTCTCTTTGTCGCGTCCTTAATGCAAGCTGCGATAAGCTCACAGCGACACTCCAGTCGATGATACCTTATTTCACATATGACGTTAATCTCCTTTACGCGCGACGATGCTTCTTATGCCTTTCACGCACGACGATACTCCTTGCTCTCACACGGCGTTACCCTTCTTCACTCTTAGAAGCAACGATAGCTTCCATGCTAGGTCCAAACACTCAGACAGCGCTAACCTTTGCTCTTAGCGCCGAGTCTCAATGCGTAGTGGTCAGCATTATCATTAGTATAACAACACAGTATCCACTACCAATGGTCTCTAGTCCTACTGCATAGTGGTTAGCATTTTTATCAATAAAACAATACAACACCCACTACCAATGGGCTCAGGTCCCAATGCGTAGTGGTTATCATTAAGGCCTCATTTCATTCCATTCATACCAGTTAATTCATTTGCTTCATGGCATGTACACCACATTCTCATCATAATCACACCATAACAGCATGGTAATCATCACGGGGCACTTATTTCATGATTCATAGCATCACATTCATACATGAGCATTGTAATTGGAATTTATACCATTATCAGGAAGCTTCCATCATGAATCAATCGTATCAATATTGAGTCGTTTTACTGTTCACTTAGCACCGTGTTAAGTGGCATCATTCACATATTCCCATTGCATATACATGGTAATTATCTTGTGGTATTCACACTCAGTACTTGATCAATACATCTTAATGCTTCAATTAATAACTAAGCAAGAAAGTTAGATGTTTCACTTATTGAAAAAATCAAACTTTATTCACAACCTCAAGGTGCAGCCTCAAATGAGCTATAGTGACGAGTAATGATGTGTTAATGCATTTTCAAAAATAATTCAACATTTATAGGGAATTTCAAGAATCTCAAGACATGCAACTGTACGTTCATTCACAAATCTTTACATCGACGGCAGATTTGGGGCATTTAGGCATCGTTCACCTGGTTGAAAATGTGGCTAAAATAAGTTCACAGTAGCTGGACGTTTACAGCAATTGTGGCAGTGACATATCTCGCATAAGGGGCCATATATCATGGTGCAAGAGCAAACTTTACCTAGACCCATACATCTTTCGTTAAAACTGATTTGGGCCCAAGCGGACGCCATTTTGCTAATGAAATGCACCGAGCAACATCCCTTACTTTTGCTGGAAATTCTATGTGTCATCATCGTGTTACTTACTTGTGAATTAACTTAAGTCTCAATGAATAATCTTGATAAAGGGTTCTTTAATTTCCTTAAAATTTCCAATTCATTCTCAACCTTTTATTCTACTCTATTTCATTCATTCTCCATTCATTCTCCATTCATTCTTTGCATTGACGATGTTCCATTAACTTCTCACTACATTGAAGAATATAACACTAAACCCACTTACTTGCTGACGGTGCTCCCCACTCCCTTCGCGCAGTCGCCTCCATCCTAGAGGCCTCCTCACGATGATAGCACTCCCATGTCTTTGGTGCAAGCACGCGCACAGCGATGGGTATAGGGCGCTATTTAAAGACGCAGGGGTAGGTGATGGTTGATGGTAGTTGGTGAGCCTTGCTGTGGCTTACGATGCGGTAGGTGAGGAAGAAAACTATAGCTGGCGTCAGATGTACATAAGGTTTATGACAAAAGCGGCGTGGCACTGAACCTGTCGGCCATCTTCCAATGCCTAACGCTTGCGTCAATCGCCTCCTCTTGCACTCGCGATGATACTCTACCTTCTCTCTGTCGCGTCCTTAATCCAGACGATGATAAGCTCATAGCGACGCCTTAGTCAATGACACCATGTTCCACCTATGGCGTTATTATCCTTTACGCACGGCGATGCTTCATACACCTTTTGCACTCGACGATAGTCCTTGCTTGCATGTGGCGTAACCATTCTTCACTCTTACGCATGGTGATAGCTTCCATGCTAGGTCCAAACACTCAGATGACGCTAACCTTTGCTCTTAGCGTCAGTTGTGCGCTTCCATATTTCTTGACTCCCTTCTCTCTCTCTAGTGCCGTGAGTGGTCTGGTGCAATTGAATTGCAGTCCTTACATCATCCTCCTCTTAAAAGGAATTTTGTCCCCAACATCATTGATCAAGGAGGTGGGGGTATTTTTCCCTAATTTCATCCTCTCGTTCCCTTGTTGATTGGTCATTTGAGTGATATTGCCATTGCACTCGGACCAGAGGAATCTTCTCATTGTGTAATACTTGCAATTTTTGGTCGTTCAACATAGCTCAGGTCCTCCCCGAGCAAGATTGGTTCGTGTTTCAAAACATGGGACGGTTCGGGTTGATATTTCCTCAATAGGGACACATAGAAGACATTATGGAGGTTGACAAAATCAGGTGGCAGGGAAAGTCGGTATGCCATTCTCCCAATCCTTTCCAGAATCTCAAAAGGCCCAAGGAATCATGAGCTTAATTTCCCTTTCTTACGAAATCTTGTAACGCCCTTGGTTGGCGATACCTTCAAGAAGACCCAGTCTCCTACCTCAAACCCGAGGTCTCTCGTGCGATTATCGACGTAACTCTTTTACCGACTTTGGGCTGCCTTGAGTTGTTCTTTAATTAAGGAGATCCTTTTAGAGGTTAGCTGAACTATTTCGGGCCCTAATAATTTCCTTTCGCCTACTTCCTCCAGGCAGATGGGCGACTTGCACTTCCTCCCATACAAGGCCTCGTAAGGTGCCATCTGGATGCTAGCTTGAAAGCTATTGTTGTAAGCAAATTCTACTTGGGGTAGATGGTCATCCCAAGTTCCTCTAAAATCAATGACACATGCTCTCAACATGTCTTCCAAAGTATGGATGGCCCTTTCTGAATGCCCATCTGTTTAGGGGTGAAAAGCGGTGCTAAAAGTAAGCTCAGTCCCCAGGGATGATTATAGACTTGCCTAAAACCTAGAAGTGAACCTGGGGTCTCTGTTGATAAAATGTTGATTAGAATCCCATGAAGTTTCACAATTTCTCTAATGTATAGCTAGGCCAACTTATCCAATGTATAGGTCGTGTGAACCGGTAAGATGTGAGCAGCCTTAGTCAGTCGGTCCACCATGAACCAGATATTATCATGCCCTACATTAGATCTTGGTAAACCAGAGACACAATCCATTACGATGCATTCCCATTTCCACTTTGGTATGGGCAGGGGCTGTAATAATCTAGCAAGTTTCTGATGTTCAGACTCCACTTGTTGACACGTTAAAAATTTAGCCACAAACTACGCCACGTCTCTCTTCATGTTGTTCCACCAGAATGCTCTTTTCAAATCCTGGTACATCTTCGTACCCCTAGGATGTATCATGTAACGAGAGTGGTGTGCTTCCTTCAGAATGGCTCTTTTTACACTTTCATTATTAGGAACACATACTCGACCCTTAAAACTTAACAGTCCATCACTACCTCCAGAAAAATCCACTTTCCCTTTTTGTTCTTCAAAGATTTTCATTAGGTAGAGAACTTCTTTCTGAGTAGCTCGGACGTGTTGGAAATGTTGGGGCTCCACCCTTAGACATGACAGTACTTCACTTCCTTCACCGAGAGGTTGAGATGGGTGCCATTCCACTACATCCTTCAACAACTTCATTTCTCGCACCATCAATTGTGCCATAGGGACCACGGTTTTCCAGCTTAAGGCATCAGCTACTATATTAGTCTTACCTGGTTGATATTCGATTGTGCAGTCATAGTTCTTTAGTAGATCCACCCATATTCTTTGCCTCATGTTCAACTCTTTTTGAGAAAACAGGTACTTGGGACTTTTGTGGTCGGTGAACACCTTAAACTGGGCTCCATAAGGGTAGTGCCTCCAGATTTTTAGTGCAAATATTACTGCCACGTGTTCCAAGTCGTGAGTAGGGTAGTTTTGCTTGTGCAACTTTAATTGTCTGGAGGCATAAGCAATAACCTTACCTCTACGTTAGTATACTCCCGAGCCCTTTATGAGATGCATCAGTATAAATCACGAAGGCTTCATTTCCTTCTAGAAATCCCAGGATTGGGGCGGTGATCAGTCTCTTTTTAAGTTCTTGAAAACTTCTCTCACATTCTTCCGACCATATGAATTTCACGTTCTTCTAGGTCAGCCTAGTTAGGGGAAGTGCCATCTTTGAGAATCCCTCTACAAAGCACCTATAGTATCCGGCTAACCCCTGGAAACTATGAACTTCAGTCACATTTGCTGCCCTCTCCCATCGAAGGACGGCTTCAATCTTGGAAGGGTCGACTGTGATCCCATCCTCTGAATCAGGTAGGTTACGCTAGGAAGCTAAAACTCACTTTTACTAAATTTGGCATACAACTTTTCTTACTTTAAAGTTTGCAAAACAGATCTTAAATGTTTCTCATATAACTGCCAGCCTTTTGCGTATACTAGAATATTATCAATAAAGACCACCACAAACTTATCTAGAAATGGTTGGAACACCCTGTTCATTAGATCCATGAATGTAGTAGGGGTATTGGTTAATCCAAATAGCATCACAAGGAACTCGTAATGACTGTATCTAGTTCAGAAAGCAGTCTTTGGGATGTCTCCTTCCTTCACCCTTGGTTGGTGATATCCTAATCAAACATCGATCTTAGAAAATACTTGGGCTCCCTGGAGTTGATCAAAGAGGTCGTCAATTCTGAGTAGAGGGTATTTATTCTTCACCGTCACTTGGTTCAACTACATATAGTCAATACACAACCTTAGGGACTCATCCTTCTTCTTCACAAATAGAGTTGGTGCCCCACAGGGGGACACGCTGGGTTAGTTGAACCCCTTATTCAATAATTCCTATAGCTTCTCTTTCAACTCCTTCAATTCTGCTGGAGCCATTCTATGTGGGACTTTAGAGATGGGTGCAGTGCTTGGGGCTACATCTATCTCAAAGTCAATTTCTCTTACTGGAGGTAGGGATGACAACTCTTTGGGAATAAATCGGGGTATGATTTTACCACTGGTATTCCTTCTAGCCGAGACAAAACACCCCTATTCTCTACTACATAAGCCAGATACCCTACACATATCTTAGTCAAAAGGTGAGAGGCTCGAAGGGCAGAGATAAAATGCAAAGGAGAAGTATCATTAATGCCCTCAAAGTGTAATTCTATTTGATTAGGTTGTTTAAAGGTCACTATCTTCTTATGACAGTCGACAGTGGTACGGTGCATAAACAGCTAATCCATACCCTGGATGACATTAAAGTTTTGAATATCTAGATGAATTAGATCTACTGGCAGATCACAACCATCAATTGAACCTTACACTACTTATACACTCTATCTGACTCCATAGAGCCTCCCACTGGTGTGCATACCACCAAAGTGTAATTAAGGTGTGCTAGTACAATATTCAAATGGCAAGTAAAATAGGGTGCAACAAACGAGTTTGGAGATCCAGGGTCAATTAAGGCTTTAGCTTTAGCATCACAAATTGAGAGTGTACATCGGATTTCTGAGGTGGACGCATTGACCTCTTTCTTTGTGAGGGCGAACACTCGTCCTTGAGACTTTGGGCTATCCTCAATCTTCATCATAGGGCAGTCCCTAGCCCAGTGACCCGGCTTGTCGCATCTTAAGCACACATTCTTCTTCCGGTAACATTCTTTGGCAGTGTGGCTATCCTTCCCATAGTAGGTACAAATCAGGCATCGATCATTGCTCGTTCTGCCAAGGGAATTCCTCTGGGTTCTCAGGTTTAACTGATATGGCCTCCTTCTCACTTCTCTTCTTGGAATTTGTTGAGGTGTCTTCTCGAGCCTCCCCGACGATCCAGCCTTCATTCTTCCTTCCTTCCTCGATCAGTGGTCATCAAAGTCTCTTTCGATCTTCAAGGCGAAGTCTACAATCAGGGCGTATGACTTTAAGTTGGTCGGCATCACTCTACCCCTTATGTCCGACCATAGCCCCTTCCCAACTTGGCCGTCTTCCGTGCCTTGGTGTTTACAATAGGGGACACGTACTTAGAGAGCTCTACAAATCTGGCGGCATATTGTTCTTCAATCATGTTTCCCTGCTGGAGCTCTATAAATTATACTTCTTTCCTCTCCTTGACTGAATCTGGAAAGTATCATCAAAGGCTGTCAGAAATTTCTCCCAAGTGGGTTCGGTCCCTAACTCCCTCCAAGTTTGGTTTAGTGAATTCCACCAGTGTTCGACTTCTCCTTCGAGCATGAATGTCCCAAGTCTAACTTTCTGCTCATCTGAGCAGTGCAACACTTCCAAAATCTTCTCTATCTGCCACTTCCATCTTTTGGCCTTCTCTACTTCTTCTTGCCCCAGATAGGTTGGGGGTGTTAGCCTTCTAAACCTCTCAATCAAGATACTATCACCCTGCGTCGGGGTAGGCGTCAACTGAACTAGCATCGAGTCTTTCATCTTCTAGGTCATGGCCCCTAGAGTCCTATAGAATTCACTGAGTGTCTCGGTGATCTCATTGCTGGAACTCACATTGTGGATACAACCTCTTGGCATCTTTAACCTAACCACAGAAGCACCCAGTCACTTTTCTACCCCAAAGATATTCTAAAGACTCCCCTAAACTCCCTAGGACAAAGACCCTATCCTGGCTGGTCTGATACCATAACTGTCACGACTGCCCAATCTACCTAACCTTCACAACGGAAGGAGACCGGGAGCAGGTTCGTGGTCCTAATGTAACATTTATCACCCAGGTTGGGGTAAATTTAACGCCTCTATATAGTAGTCAACAACCCAACGATATGAACATTGCTATAAATTAAAACTTAACAAGCACATTCCTGAGAAAGGTATTACATTATATTTGTTGTTCAAAAAGTGATACAACCAAGTTCAAGGCTCCAACACCCATATTTACAAATCTCTAAGAACAATCTAAGCTGGGCTAAGGGCTTAAAACCTACAAGGTTCTCGAGCTTCTACAAAACGTAGCAGCTTCAGTTTTCAGCTCCGACCCACACCTCTGACTTATAACTGGTTGCTTTCAATCTACAAGGAGAAAAATGTAATGGAATGAGCCTTGAAGCTTAGTAAGTTGATCTAGTGTTATGCATGAGTATTAAACACACTTGTGTGTAAGGAATAGTGTCATTAATCATCATTTGCAGTAGTCGAGCATATTCGTTATTGAATCAATGTAGTCGTTATAACAAGATATCTAATATAAAAGTTCATCCAACGTAAGCAACACCTGACAAGCAATACAGGGGAAATCATAGTTCCAATATATATATCTCATACTCACTCCTTAATTCACCTACCCCTACTAGTAGAAGCCCTATCCATCAGGCTAAGCCAATCGCATTGCTTAGGGCTTCTACCATCCCACAGGGGGGGAGGGTGATGAGAAGCGGGGCAATCCGCTTCGTAATACCCTCAACTCACGCACACAATCCCCATCATGCAATGGGGTTTCGACAAGCCGTCACCTTGCAAGGCATCAAATCAGATCTCATAACTCATATTATGGATCATAAGGAGCGATCCTCTTTTCTCCCCTAGCATGTTCCTGTAATTGTGCAGGCTAGGGAATACGTCGGCATCACTATCTCGATCAACCTAGCTCCACTACTGATATGCTCAGGTCCCACTGTGTAGCAGCCAGTGTTCTCATCATTAAGCCCAGTATCCACTACCAAAGGGATCGAGTCTCAATGCACAGTGGTTAGCATTATCATTAGTAAAATAACACAGTATCCACTATCAATGGGCTCTTGTGCCACTACATAGTGGTTCGCATTTTTATCAATAAAAAAGTACAACACCCGCTACCAATCGGCTCGGCTCCCAATGCATAGTTGTTATCATTAAGGCCTCATTTCATTCCATCCATACCAGTTAATTCATTTGCCTCATGACATATACATCACATTCTCATCTTAATCGCATCATAACAACATGATAATCATCACGGGGTATTTATTTCGTGATTCATAGCATCACATTCATACATGAGCATTATCAATGCCATTTTGACCTTTATCATGATGCTTCCATCATGAATCAATCGTATCAATATTGCGTCGTTTTACTCTTCACCTAGCACTTTGTTAAGTGCCATCATTCACATATTCCCATAGCATATACATGGCAATTATCATGTGGCATTCACACTCATTACTTGATCAATACATCTTAATGCTTCAATTAATAACTAAGCAAGAAAGTTAGATGTTTCACTTATTGAGAAAATCAAACTTTATTCACAACATCAAGGTGCAGCCTCAAATGAGCAATAGTGATGAGTAATGATGTGTTGATGCATTTTCAAACATAATTCAACATTTATAGGGAATTTCAAGAATCTCAAAACATGCAACTTTATGTTCATTCACAAATATTTACATCAACGGCAGATTTGCGGCATTTAGGCATCATTCACCTGGTCGAAATGTGGCCAAAGTAGGTGCACAGTTACTAGGACTTTACAGCAATTGTAGTAGTTACCTATGTCGTATAAGGGGCTATATATCATGGTGCAAGAGGCAAACTTTAACTAGACCTATACATCTTTCGTTAAAACTGATTTGGGACCAAGCGAACATCGTTTTTCTAGTGAAAATCACAGAGCAACATCCCTAACTTTTGCTTGAAATTCTATGTGTCATTGTCGTGTTACTTACTTATGAATTAACTTAAGTCTCAATGAATATGCTTGCAAGTTTGGCAAGAAAAAGGATTCTTTAATTTCCTTAAAATTTACAATTCATTCTCAACCATTTATTCTAATCTATTTCATTCACTCGCCATTCATTCTTTCTATTGACGATGTTCCATTAAATTCTAACTAAGCTGAAGAGCATAACACTAAACCCACTTACTTGCTCACGGTGCTCCCCACTCCCTTCATACAGTTGCCTTCATGCCAGAGGCCTCCTCACGACGATAACACTCCCACAGCTATGGTGCAGGCACGTGCACGGCGATGGGTAGAGGGCGCTATTTAAAGACGTGGGGGTAGGTGAGGGTTGTTGGGAGTTGGTGAGGCTTACTGTGGCTGACATCGCGGTAGGTGGGGAAGAAAATGGTAGTGGGTGTCAGCCACACGACGTGTTTCTGATGAAAGCGGCGTGGCCTTGACCATACCGGCCATCGTCCAACTCCTAACGCGTGAGACGATTGCCTCCTCCTACGCTCGCGACGATACTCTACCTTTCACGCGACGATAGACTGCCTCTGTCCTTCTTCTCTCTGCCGCATCTTTAATCCTTGCGACAATAAGCTCGTGGTCATGCTCCAGTCGACGATACCTTGTTTCACGCACGGCGATGCTTCTTACGCCTTTCAAACACGGTGATACTCCTGCATTACCATTATTCACTCTTACACGCGATAATAGCTTCCATGTTTAGTCCAAACACTCAGACGGTCCTAACCTTTACTCTTTGCGCCGGTCGTGCACTTCCGTATTTCTCGAGTCCCTTCTCTCGCTCTACTGTTGCAAGTTGTCTGGTGCAATCAAATTGTGGTCATTAAACATCATCTTAGATCAAGGAGAAAGCCCCCCAGTCACAAAATTGTTCGGAATTGCCTCCCTTGGCCTGTATTTTCCTGTTTCTGCAAGCGCACACATATAGAAAATGTTACAAGACAAGTGGGACCCCACCTTGCCTTTAGGCGAACGTACACAAGCGTGCACATTCAAAAAAGAAGAAGAGAAGAGTGAGAGTAGAAAGATTAGGATTATAAGAATTTGACCAGACGGTGAAACTGACATAGTGACTAAACTAGCAAGTAATTGAGCTTACATGGCAGTATGACGGACTCAGTGACTCAGACCGGCTCAACAGAATTACAACTGGACGACATAATAAATATTGACTAGCTTGACACGATGGTTAGTCCGTCATGACAGCAAAGCGGTCACAGTAACTCTGACCAGCACAACGACATCACTGTTAGACAACTGGACTACCTTTGAATGCTAGTCTCCACCTCTCTTGCTAGTCTCCACCTCAGACGGCGATGGCTTCTGTCGGCTATGACGTGAGGAAGAAACGTCAGGAGGAAACATAGGCAGCAATAGGCTTCCATCGGCTGTGACATAAAAAGAGGTTGATGAGACTCAGGCGGCGATGGTCCTCCATAGGTTGTGACATAAAGAGAGAAGAGAGAAAAATAACGTAGGTGGCAATGTGCTTCCGCCGTCTGTGATAGAAGAGAGAAGGAACACATGCGGCAATAGGCTTGCGCTTGCGGTGTTAGAATAAAGAGGAGAGGGAAAGAACATAAGCAGTGATAGGTTTCCGCCATCTGTGATAGAAGAACAAGGATGGAAAGCAGAGGCAGCACTAAGCTTGCGATGGCTGTGATATAAGAGAAGAAAGAGAGAGAAAGCACAGGCGGCGATAGGCTTGCGCCTTCTATGACAAAAGAGAGAAAGGAGAGAATTTTGATAGAGGCCAGACCCGCCACTCGGGCTAAGGCCTAGCACACTGTTCATGTCTCATGAGCAGGAAGGCATCACACCAGACGATAGGTCCGCCATCCGTGAATGGAGAAAGAAAGAGGAGCAGGGAAAGTGAGACATGATAAGCTAGAGGTGGGAGAGAGAGAAATAGATATAGATGAAAGAAGGAAAGAAAAAGGGAGAGATGAGAGAGAAAAAAGAGAGAGATAGAAATGAGAGAGAAAAGAGGATGAAGAAAGAGAGAGATGAGAGAGAATTAATGGTTTTTCGTGATTTCTTCACTGTGGTGCAATGAGCATGCTGTCACGATTGTGTGGCAACAAATGGGACGTGATTTGCAGCCCAAAAGAAGATTTTACAACTTTTGGGTTTTTACTAGAATCTATAATTCGGAGGCAGGAATTTATAGTCACCTTCGTGTGCAAAATCCAACCATTCATCATGTATAGGGTTTGGACCAATGCTAGCCATGAACCTTACGCACATGATGGAATTGATTTCACGTTGAACCGATTGCAACCACCATGATTTGGCCGCTCAAGAGAGGCATGTCACTGCTGAATTTTCTGTAACTTTTTCACAGATGAGAAACTTCTCTCTAGTTTTTCTCCCTGCTCAAGTGTTGTCACAGGGCGTACCACATATCGAAGCGCTTGTCTTGACGAGACGAACACGCTCACAAAATTTGAGCATGATCCGACTCGAGACGGTTGATATATGGGCCTTGAAAGTCACTACCCATGACTGTGAAAACAGTCACCTTTAATAGTGTTTTAGTGTAGGGTGACTACACGGGAATAATTGCGGCTCCTCTTGTTTCAATATTTTTCTCATAACTTTATCCTAGAGTGTCTGATTAAGAAAAAACTTGACCCATGAGGGTTTTCAACCATACTGGATCCAATGGTGGTGGTCCCATAGCTGTTTGATGCACCAAAAACATAGTTCTAGTTGTACGGGCTCGTTTCAAGGTGCAAGATGAAATTTTTTCGAAATTGTTTCTTTGTGTTCACTGCCTTAGAAATGTCGGATTACGACGAAACTTGGCAGGTGGCTTTTTGGAGTACTTATGTCGATCAGGGACCAAGGTGCTGAAAAATGTGTTTGCCCCACTGAGTGTTGTGCTTCGAGGGAAGCGAGAAGGACAAAATTTGAAAAAATTCCTTCAGCTTTATTACTTTTTTTTCTTCCTAGCCACAAGACCACGTGAACGCCGAGAAGATTCATACAATGTTGCAACTAAGTTGCTCAGACCTTGGGATGCATTATTCGCAGGTCCATCCGTGGAGACTTTAGGGGGGAGAAGAGCCTTGTTTGGGGGATCCTATTGAAGACCTCACCCTCAAGGGACTAGTTGTGATTCTAATAGCTGAGGATTTTGTATGGACCTCGTTGAACAGAATCACGCCCATATGGCAATTGAGTGCCATGTGGAAGGGCATTGTTACCATTTGGTCTGGGTTTGTTTATATCCTCTGGTGTTGAGACACGTTTTAAGGATTCTTTGAATAGTATGCTGAAGGGCTTTTGTTGGTGCCGTCTTCTTTGTGCATCAATTACTCCTTGGTGAGTAGAGTACCTCAGTTTATCGAGGTGACCAGCTTTAGGTATAACCCCTACCCACCGCTGTGTAGTTCCGACAATCAAGATACCTCTTGATCCTGATTACCGCACTAAAGTCATGGCTGACTTAGCTTTCTTGGGGGATCTTCAACATTTGTGGAGTGTGTTAGTAACCTCTTGGGAATGATGCTCTTCTTCATGAGACTTGTCTTGCTTTCTTAACAAATCTTTTGTTCATTGAGTCCTTCTTGTAAATAGAATCAAGCTATCAGAATCTTTCCTTGAAGCTCATATTTTTTAGTATTGGTATTGTGACACCAGGGATTTTTCTTTTTAAATGGGGGCTGAAATCACTTGTGGAGGCGAGTGCTGCAGCAACCTGCTTATTTGTTCAAGCGTCTTTTGTGGATTTTCACTTGGACTTTGGGAAGCAGCGCCTATTTGAAGACATTTTTCATCACCTTGGTCCTCGATGCGGAATAAAGGGATAAGCCGATCAATAAAGCCTAACAAATAGTGGAAATTCTGAGAGTCTCAGAATGGCCCCAAAACTGGTCAAGAGCTTCCTGAGGACGCCTAAAAGTCTCCTTCCATGTTTCTTCACATTCCGACAAGGCAGTGCCGACTGAGATATAGATTTGGCAGAATTAGCCTCTAGAACCCTAAAACGAATTCTATAACTAGAACTATGGTTTCAGTGCGTCAACTTGGTATGGGACTACTGCCTTTGGATCCAGCACTGTTGAAAACCCTTAGGGTTCAAATTTCAGCTTAAACAGACATTCCAAGAAGAAGTTATAGGCAAAAGAGTGAAATAGGAGGAGCCGCACACTATTCCCATGTGGCCACCCTGCAACTCAACTCCATTGAAGGGTTAGTCACGAACAGTGACTTTTGATGCTCATATCTCACCCATCTCAAGTTTGATCGTGCTCAAATTTTGTGAGCATGTTCGTCTCGTCAAGATGAGCATTTCGATAGCACAAACAAACGTTAGCTAGAGGTTGCTGATCTGTGAAGAAAGTTGCACACAAATCAGCAGCGTCCCACCTTGCTAGAGTGGCCAAATCACGCTGCTCGTGAACCCGATCGACGTGAAACCAATTCCATCCCTTGAATAAGGTCTATGTCTATCTCTCGTCAGAACCCCGTACATGATGAACGTTCAGATTTCGCACACGAAGCCGATGAGGTGACTAGAAATATCGGTGCCGAAATTTCAGACTCCAGCAAAAACTCTGAAGTTGAAAAATCTTCCTCCGGACACTGAATGGAGCTGCAATTTATGCCACGTAATTGTGACAACATGCTTAATGTGATTCATTGAAGAAATCACTGAAAAAAATCAAGGAACGAGCACACTATCGATCCAAAATTTCAAGATTCATCCAAATTTGAAGACACATGATAGTGCCCTAAAACACGATCCATGGTGTGAAGTTTGTTTCAAATCGATCATCATACCGAGCCCTATCAGAAACTAATAATCTTTCGATCAAAGGGGCATAAGAATAATCCCGGATCATCCATGAAAAATCACGTACGTTTCAGGGCAGCAAAGGGACTGTTTTGAAATTCCACAAATTGTTAAGAAGGGGCAAATCTATTATTTTTCACCCTATTTTCCTAATTATTTTAATTTAATTAAATCTTAATTTTTGGTAATCAGGTTTAATTTTGATCAATCCACCCATGTTTGGGCACAACTCTATATATACCATGTACTATCATTGTTCGCAAGACGCTTGAACCCTTCGCAAAAAGAGAATTTTTACTTAATAGACTTCCCTTTCTTTCTTATTATTGGGTCACATTTGGAGAGAGAGAGAGGAAGGAGAGAGAAACTTTTGGATTGGTACCCTATGGCTTAAGGTAAATCTTTCTTCTCTTCTTTTCTTTTCTTTCATTTTCCTCTTCTTTTTCTTCTTCGCTCTTCTTCTACTTTTTCTTCTTCTCTCTCTTCTTCTTCTTTTTCTTCTTCGTCTGAACTCCCCTCAGAGGCCATGAATGGCAGTGGCAATGCGGTGCGTGCCTCTTACTTCTTTCTCCCTCTTGTGGTTTCCCAGATCGTGCGTGGCGATGGTCGCGCCATGTGCGAACTGCTTGCCCCTTCAGTAAGTTTTATCTCTCAGCAAGGCTCATAGATGGCGATGCTCATCACCATACGTAGAGTTGTCCTCGACATCTCAATGAAGAGCACAGATGGTGAAACTTATTGCCGCCCATAGGGGTCTCCCCCTGTTGTGCGCCTATCACAGACAGCGAGGCCAATCACCACCCGCGAGGGGTCGTGGCTACACCTATCGCCATCTGCGAGCTTCCTTCACAAGCTTGAAGACTTTCGCCGTCCATGAGCTCCCTTCACGCGCTCAATGCTTCGTGAGTTTTCTTCGTGAGCTCGATGCCTATCGCAGTCCGTGAGCTCCCTTAGTGCGCTCGGTGCCTATCGGTGTCCGTGAGCTTCATTCGTGCGCTTGATGCCTATCGTCGTCCGTGGGCTTCCTCCGTGAGCTCGGTGCCTATTGCCATCGACGAGATTTCTTCATGCGCTCGGTGCCAATCGGCGTCCGCGAGCTTCCTCTATGCGCTCAATGCCTATCACCGTCCGCAAGATTTCTTCGTGCGCTCGGTGCCTATCACCATGCATAGGATCCTCTTTGCATCCCACGACAATCGTTGTGCGCTTCACATGAAGTTATCACTGCTTGCGAAGGGACATGCCGCCTTTTCATGTTGCCCACAACGATGCCTAACGCTGACTGTCTTTCACTGTCTTCTGCCTTTTACTGTGAGCAGTAGTGTCTAGCACCGTCAGGACCTCCTCCCTTTATCGTCTCGTGCCTTCTCCTCATTCTCTGCCCTTCTCACTTGGCTGAGGATAGACTCAGTCTAGCGTTGCCATAGCGGTTTGGCTGTCGAGCAGTATTGTCGTTGTACTGATCCTGAGTACCATGCCTCTCTTACTGCCACACCAGATTAGGATAGTCATATCCACCTTGGTTTCGATTAGTATTGCGGTCGTGTCGGTCTGAGTTATCATGCCCGTCTTGCTACCACTCTGAGTCGGTCATTGCACTGGTCCAGCTACCATGCTAGTTCTGTCTCCTTATCGTGTCCCCTTTTCTTTTCTCCTCTCATTTAATCCCACTTCTTTTCATCACCCTAACTTCTCACCTTCTCATCCATATGAAAGTCAATTGCCCTAAGACAAGGGTGGATCCTTTAGCTCATTTGTCTTACAAATTAACCATAGTAGCGTTGTTAGGAGATTGCAGGACAAGAGAGGCGATTCCGACCTAGCTGAGGCAGCTGGGGGCCTTTCTACTGTGATCTAAGAGGGCGCCTGCATGAGTCATCTTGAGTAAGTCACAGGCCCAGGTGAGGTTGACGCCCACCTCACATCCCAAATTCCTCTCTCACTAGTTGGACACCTGCCCTTGTACTGTGAACGAGGTTCCCGAGAAAGCAGTCTAAAGTGCTGGGTCTTCCAAACTCAAGACACATGTCACCTGATCATCTAGATCTAAGTAGGTGAGATCGAGGCACCTAACCAGCATGGCGACTCCATTGGGGACTTATTACCCCTTTTGTCGGTTCGCTCTTATTTAATCGGTATCACCTTTTACTTTCTGCATTACTTTTTATGGGATCTTGGTTGTTCAACCCGTTCATCCAAGTCGGGGATTTTCTCATCCCCATACTTGTGACCGTCTCAGGCAAGCGAGCTGCTCAAACATCCTTCCCCATCAAGGCCCCTTGCATTGGTAGCACATCCGCTGCCGCAGACAATACGCACCCAGCTATTGACAAGCCCCTTTCCAATCATATTGCTGACGTTTGCAGGAAAGCTGCTCTGCCCACTCTCGTGAAAGGAAAGCAAGTTGCCATCGCTTCTGAGGTAGCCGCAAGGGCACCCCCCGAACTTCTTCGCTACCCTGAACCTCTGCACCTGGAGGCTAGGCATACAGAGGCGGATACCCTACGGCCTCCACCTCTCGCACACACCTATATGCTCGTGGTCCAACAACTCGAGCCACACCTCGGGGCAACTTTCATGCTGCCTCGAACTTGGGTTCGAGGCTAGGCCTTCTCGAGCAAAACCTTGCTTGCGTCAAGCATCCCACAGCTCAGAGCAGTGCCTGTTCGACTCCAGGTCGAGCACACGAGGGCCAATCGCTCTATCCTCCCTCTCACCACACACAGCTTCACCGTGTGAGAGATAGGTTCCTACTAGTCCCTCACAGACACTAGCTCATGGGTCTCCACCTCCTAAGGTCTGACCAGTTGAGCTAACGGGGCTGACCCCCAAGTCACCTGGATGGCTAACCCTAAAGGTGCACATGCACCGACTTTGCAGGTTCCTCCCCGGTCCAGACTCAAGCGGAGTCATGAACCAGCTCTTTCTTCTGTCACTCTTCCATCACCAGGTAAGCACCTCGAGACCTGGTACTCAAAGGTTTTCCTTAAGAGTACCATCTTCAGTCGGTTGCCTCAAGTCAGACATGCTCCCAGGCCTCACAAGTGAATCCGGGGTAATGGCCTGATGTCTGACAAAAGCTTGTAGCCTCCAAGGCAGCGTCCCAGGTTGCCCTCTGCCCGTGGACCCTATTCATTGCTCCAACTAATCTACAAGGCCCTCTTCTGCTCAAGAAATACGGGGCAGTTCAAGCCTCAAGCTCGGCTCTGAAGTGAGGTACATAATAACCACAAGATTAAGAAGAAGAAAGGTCTACAGATCCTGATCAAAGAAGCCCCTAAGGAAGTCGAGGTTACCACCTTTGATGACCTTCTGCCTTATAATCCCTTCCACCCTCTGCGGATCAGAGAGCCTGAGCAAGTCTAAGAATATTCGTCGGTGATCACTGTCGAGAAGCCACGGTCCCAAGACCATCAAGAACCGGTCCTCACACGGTCGGCATATAAGGCTCGAGTCCAGTCGAAACATATTGAGCCCCTACAGACCGATTTGCCTCGTACAACTCGCCAACCCCAACCATCCACTACTCCACCTGACTCTAACCCTCCAGAAGAAGTGGTCAGTGTCATGATGATCAACGAGCCGAATGACACCTAGGAAGAACGAATGAACAGGTTTGAGGTAATGATGCAGTTTATCCTCGAAAAGATGGAACGTCTAAAACTTTCAGGACCCCTTCTTCTCACCATGAGACCGATTCTATGTCTGGTGAGCACACAGTTCCCAGAAAAATTCCACCACCAGTCTCCCAAGATAACTCTCCTTCTCGTGGGGTTTCCCAAATCGACATAGATGCCATGTGGCTCATCGCCTCAAGAATAAAGTCCTGAGCATGCAAGAGGCACCGCTCAAGTGTCGTTTCCCCCAAATTATAAAAAAGGGAATCTCCCCATGTTCAACGATACTACGTCCCTGCACCAGCATACTACTCACTTCCAATAGGCTTGTCGAGACGGAAATTGATGGGCAGCTCCTCCTCCATTAGTTTATCGAGACTCTCAAAGGGCCAGCATTCCAGTGGTATGCCCGGCTGCCTTCAAACTCAGTGCACACCTGGCAGGAAATGGAGCAGTTGTTTTACTAACGCTTCTACAAAGTCCAAAGGAACGTGGAAACCACTGAGCACCTCACTTTAACTCAACACCCTGGTGAGTCTGTTTAGAAGTTCATTACCTGATGGAGAGAGATGGAAAAATTTTATGCCAGGTCTATGGCTGAAAAAGAAGCAGTTCAGACCTACATACGGAATATGCTGCCCGAGATCGCCCTACATATCGAGGCCTCCAATCCACCCTCCATGTCAGAACTCATCTCTAAAGCAGTTCATATAGAGGGTCTATCCAAGCACCATGGTGGATCTCGTCAGCAACCCTCTAGCTCAAACTCCCGCTCCAACAATCAGGGCAACCAGGAAATAGCGGTGATCAGTGCGGCTGTCACCCTAACTGACACTAAGAACGTCGCCCCTCAAACCCTAGAACTCTCTAAGGCATAGACACCTCAGGCCTGGGGCAAGCAGCAATCCTACAATAAGGTCCCACCCCTTAAAAACATTAATCGAAGTCACTACTAGATCTAGCACCAGAACAAGGTGTATCCTTTTGAAAAGGAGTGGGTTCATGCACTGCTTCGACTACTATTAGAGCAAAACATGATCTTGCTGTCGGAGGTCAACACTGAAGAACAAGCTGAATAGGAGACACACGAGCGGTATTATGCCTATCACAGGAAAGTAGGCCACCCCACTCAAGACTGCTATAAGCTCAAAGACACTATCGAAGCCCTTATTAAGAAGGGTCGGATAAAGCTCGAAGAGTTAAAAAAAGTGTTCGAGGCAACTGAGGCTTCCCACATTGTGACAATATAAGTAGATGATGGGGCGCCCGCCATCCTCCGTACACTATTTTCCATATGCTCGAAGAACGACACATCATGCCAAAGCCGACATGGTAGCCCAACCAGGAATTGAGAACCTCTAGTGCTCGTATCACCTGATACGAGGCCATGACTTGAGCGAATGCACCGGCATCCATGAGCTCTTAGAAAAGAAGATGCGAGAAAGCCAGGAAGTTCATGGTAACCTAGAAGGACACCCTCAAGACCCTCTTCCACTAGTACAAGTACTCCCGATGCAAGCCTCAAGGAGTGTTGAGCTAAACCCTTTACAGGTCCTCTTCAAGGCTCTGCTCCAACAGGGTCTCCTCACTCCCAAGTTGTAATAAATGCTGCACAAGACTAGATGTGCAAGGGAGTACTCTCGCCCCTTGCCATGTCATAGGCTACATAAGAAGTGCCCGGACGGGCAATGTCTTCTCCGCCAAGGAGAGTAAACTTGCACGTGAAAATTACCAGATAAGCAACCAGGAAGATATGTCCATTCTCCTTCTGTGGCTCAAAAACTGGTGGGGCCCCCTTCTCCCCTTTCTGAGGTGATAGACCAGCTTCATCATCACAATCCCCATAGAAAAAAGCCACCCACTTAGTGAAGGAGGAGCCTCCCTTCTTGGTCTCAGACCAGAGCAACTGGTAAATTCCAAACAGCTCTTGAAGCCTAGTTGGTGGGTCTCCCTTTCCGACCCGTTCATCTTAAAAAATGACAAAGTTCGGGGGCACGAACTCTACGTACATGCTACTGACAAGCGGTAGCCCACTAATGAAATATAGATTCAGCAGAGATAACCTTGCTTCCCCATGATAGAGCAACCATGTGTTGTTAACATGACTCCAGGTTTCCAAAAGTGCCTTGACCGTGTTCAAGCAATGGTCATAGTAGCCCGCTGAGCACTGGATGGCGTCCGACATGAAAGCACACTTCATAATGTCTTTGTACTATCTCATCACTTTCATGGTCCATGAGGAGTAACTCTGCAAATACTGGTGCTCTCCTTGCACCCACAGCCCAGCAGAGGACCATTACATGTCGGGTGTTTTCACTATCCTCTTGCCTAGACTTAGTAAGTCCCCATTTGAGGCTATATTTTGGTGCAGGCAATGCAAGAGGCCTACTCCTTCTTCTACACTCACATTGCCATCGTTGTGTTCTCTCACCCCAAACCGAATAGGGTCACTAACAAAGGTGACGCGTAAAGGCCACTTGGGTTCACATAAAGCCTGGGTGAGCCAGATTGGCTCACCTCTCACCAAGCTTTCACTGGTGAATTCATTGGTGCCAAGAACCCCTACTCGTGGGAAGCTCTTCACGTCTGGAAAAGCACTCGAAGGCTGGGCCATTAGAGCAAAAGCTTCGCTACCAAAGGATGCTAAGGGACTGCGTAAAATTTTTCCCACAAGGGTATATCACTGACTGGTCAATTATGGCGTAACCCCTGTAGGCTATTACCATCACGCAGCCAAGGGCAGGACTATCACCGTCTTCCCATTGGGAAGGTGTCCCCCTGAGCAGAAGGCAGGACTATTGTCGTCTCATGACTAAGGAGCTATAATCATCTGCCGTTGAGAAGGTGTCACCGTGCGTCGTCTCGTGACTAAGGAGCTATCGCCGAAGCACTGTGTGGAGATCCAGACGAGGTGCGAGGTAGCGCCGTCTGCATTTAACACCTGTGCTCCAACTGTTCATATGCATCACACGTGTGAGCCCCACAACCCTTGAAATCTGGGCACACTACCTATTAAAGCGATGTGAGCTGACACCACACGTGCGAGGGGCGACCGTTCGCAGTCTCGTGCCTCTCCACCTTGTCCCAATCGTTACAGGCCCGTGACGCCTCAGGTTCTCACCGACGCTTCCTCTTCTCGTCGTGAACTCACTCCTGTTCATCAAAAAACCCTTCTCAACCTTTCCACGAAAAACTAAAGTTAGCAGAGAACCACTAGAATCCCCAGAAAGCTTCCCTGTGACCCTGCGTGCTTCCCTGATCCCTTTTTTCTCACTTCTGCAGTTCACCCCGCGACTCACCAGAATATCACAATGCTTTTGATGAGCCCACCACTGCTCCTCCTTTTTTCTTTTCCAATAACCAAAGGACTGTTAAAGCCCCCTGACCCTTCTGCAACCTACCCGCAATAGCAGAACTACCAAAAAAGCACTTGCACTCCAGAAAAGCACCACTGTGACTCTCGCAGCTTCACCAAAAAAGTCTCGGTGGAGCTCTGAGAGGCCCCTCATCCCTGCTCAGAAAGCCTTGACACTCTCCAAAAACACTCACAAGAACATTGCGAAGGCCCACAACTTTCCCAAGCTCACCAGAAATCTACTGAAGGACTGGGTACTACAGATTTTGGCAGAGAAAATCTAGCCGAGAAACTCTTGACGGAAGCTCCGGCTCTCTCTCTTTAAAAACAAAATCTCCTCTACTATTTTAACCTTTTTGTAAAATAGTGAAATGGGGTTTTTCCCCTTTTATACTCAACAGTGTCGTAAACTGCCCCTCACAAATTTGGAATGGTGCACTTGTCCTTGCCTCTAGACGGCTATAAGTCAAGATCAGAACGGGTCAAGCCCGTGAACCGAGTACAAACCGCTGCCCCCTATGCCTCATGAGCCCCCTGCTGTCACTATGCCTTATCGCAGTGCGCTTCGTCAAGGAGTTATCACCACACGCTTCGTCAAAGGAGCTATCGCCGCCCGTTTCGTTAAGGAGTTATCACCGCACGCTTCATCAAGGAGCTATCATCACGCGCTTCATCAAAGAGTTATCGCCGCTCGCTTCGTCAAGGAGCTATCGCCGCGTGCTTCGTTAATGAGCTATCGTCGCGCACTTCGTCAAGGAGTTATCGCCGCGCGCTTCATCAAGGAGCTATCACCGCGAGCTTTATCAAGGAGCTATCGACACACGCTTCGTCAAGGAGCTATCGCCATGCACTTTGTTAAGGAGTCGCCATGTGCTTCGTCAAGGAGCTAATGCTGCGCACCTCACCAAATGGTTAACACATGTGCTTGAGTCAAGGTCTAACGTAGCGTGTGCCATCCAAGATTTAGTGTTGTGCGCATGCGCCCGATTTTGACCAATGAGGTCCCTGCAAAATCCTCAAGTTGTCAAAATCGTAAATAGTCCCTTGAGGGTGAGGACTTCTACAGACCCCTCAAAAGTCTCTTATCCCCTAAAGTCTCCAAGGATGGACCTGTACATTACCTCCAAACATCTTAGCATCCTTTTCGAATGTTGTCCCTCCAGCTCCTCTCGAAGACCAACATTCGACGGGGTAAGCTGTTTGAAGAAATTTTTCAACACCTTGGTCCCCAATGCAGAAGAAAGGGAGAAGCCGGACAAAGCCTAACAAACAGTGGAAATTTTGATAGTCTCAGAATAGCCCCAAAACTACTCATGATCTTCATGAGGAATTCTAAAACTCTCCTGCCAAGTTTCATCTCATTTCGACATGTCTAAGGCAGTACAGACTGAGAAACAATTTCGGTAGAATCAACCTCTCGCACCCGGAAACGGACGCTATAACTAGAACTATATTTTTGGTGGGGCAAATTACTATGGGACCACCGCAATTGGATCTGACATTGTTGAAAACCCCCAGGGGTCAAACTTCAGCTTAAATGGACATTTCAGGAAGAAGTTATAGAAAAACAAACGAAACAAGAGGAGCCACACGCTATTCTCGTGCGGCCACCCTGCAATTCAACTCCATTGAAGGGTAGTCACGTATAGCGACTTTCAATGCTCATATCTCACCCATCTCGAGTTGGATCATTCTCAAATTTTATGAGCATGTTCATCTCATCAAGACAAGTTGCTGATCCATGAAGAAAGTTGCAAGAAAATCAGCAGCGTCGCACCTCGCTGATGTTTAGGGCTATCTCTAGTCCGAACCTCATACATGATAAGCGGATGGATTCCTCACATGAAGTCGATGATGTGACTGCAAATTTTGGCATTGAAATTTTAAATTTTGATAAAAATGCCAAAGTTGCAAAATCTTTGTTTGGATACAGAATGGAGCTTCGTTTGTTGCCATGCAATCGTGACAGTGTGCTCAATGTGATCCACTGAAGAAATCATAAAAAAACAGCGTGCTCAATGTGATCCTCTTCTTTTTCTTCTTCTCTCTCTTCTTCTTCTTTTCCTTCTTCGTTTGAATTCCCCTCAGATTCCATGCATGACAGTGGCAGTGTCGTGCATGCATCTTTCTTCTCTTTTCTCCCTCCTGTGTTTTCACACATACCGCATGGCGATGGTAGCACCAAGTGCGAACTGCTTGCCCCTTCTGTTCATTTATCTTTATCTCTCAGTGAGGCTCGCATATGGTGCTACTTATCGTTGTTCGCAGAGGTGTCCTCGATGTCTCAGTGAAGAGTACAAACAGAAAAAGTCATTACCGCCCATAGGGGTCTCGCCCTGTTGCACGCCTATCACAGACGGTGATGTCAATCGTCACTTGTGAGGGGTCATGACAACACCTTTCGCCGTCTGTGAGCTTCCTTCATGCCCCGGTGACTATCACCATCCGTGAGCTCCCTTCGCATGCTCGGTGTCTATCGCCATCCACGAGCTTTCTTTGTGCGCTCTGTGCCTATCACCATCTGTGAGCTCCCTTCACGCTCTCGGTGCCTATCACCATCCACGAGATTTCTTCGTGTGCTCAGTGCCTATCGCTGTCCGTGGGCTTCCTCCATACGCTCGGTGCCTATCGCCGTCAGTGAGCTTTCTTCGTCCACTCGGTGCCTATCACCATCTGTGAGATTCCTCAGTGTGCTCGGTGCCTATCATCATCCGTGAGCTTTCTCTGTGTGCTTGGTGCCTATCACCATCCGCGAGCTTTCTTCGTGTGCTCGGTGCCTATCGCCACGCACTGGCTCCTCTCTGCGTCCCACGACTATCGTCGTGCACTTCACAAGAAGTTATCGCTGCTCACGAAGGGATGTACTGCCTACTCATGTTGCCCACGGTGATGCCTAATGCCACTTGTAGTTCATTGTTTGCCCCCTTTTAACAGTAGTGTCCAGCACCGTCAAGAGCTCCTCCCTTTTATCGTCTCCTGCCTTCTCCTCAAGCTCTTCCCTTCTCACTTGGCTGAGGGTAGACTCCGTTTAGCGTTGCCATAACGGTCTAACTGTCGTGCGGTATTGCCATAGTGCTGGTCTTGAGTACCATGTTCATCTTGCTGCCACTCCATTTAGGACAGTTATATTGACCATGGTTTCGAGTAGTATTACCGTAACACCAGTATGAGTTATTGTGCCCGTCTTACTATTACTTTCAGTCAGTCATTGCACTAGTCTAGCTATCATGATAGTATCATCTCCTTGTCGAGTCCCATCTTCTTTTATCCTCTCACTCAAACCATCTTCTTTTCATCACCTTAACTTCTCACCTTCTCATCCATATGAAGGTGCATTACCCTAAGACAAGGGTAGGTCCTTCGGCCCACTTGTCTTGCAAATTAACCATTGTAGTGTTGTGCAGAAAACAAGGAGATTGCAGGTTAAGGGAGGCGATTTCAAACTAGCTTAAGCAGCTGGTGGGCTTTCTATCGTGACCTAAGAAAGTGCCCGCGTGAGTCAACTTGAGTAAGTCACGGACCCAGGTGAGGTTGATCTCTACCTCACATCCAAAATTCCCCTCTCACTAGTTGGACCCCTGTCATTGTTCTATGAACGAGGCTCTCTCGAGAGAGATCTCAGCTCCCGGGTCTCTCGAACATGAGACACATGTAACCTGATCATCTAGATCTGGGATGGCAAAATCGAGGCACCTAACCAGCACCGTGGAGAAGGTTTTCACCAACTTCTTTTTTATTTGGGGATCTTTTACCCATGACCTTTTGGCCATGTCCACCCTTATTTTCTAGTTTTACTCACGGTGCCCTTTCGGGGCTTTCACAGTGCCCGAGTTTTTATTTCATGGAACTCTTTTACTCATGGCTTCATGACTATACTCGTCCGTCATTTTACTCATGGTATTCCCTTGTCCATGTGTAGACCATGCCCGTTATTTTTCTTTTTTTGTGTGACGGGGTGTATAGCGTCATGCCTTCGGGACCTGTGCGTAGCAGTTTAACATCATGCGTGCACCACAGTTTAAAGTCATATAACTGAACCATGATGGCGATGAATGGCAGTGTATGGGGCAGTGTATGGAGGCCATGGAGTGAGTATGGTGGTAGTTTTCGTTCACTTTGGGGAGATGGCAAAAGGCTACTAATGAAAGATGGATGATGTGTGAATGGAAGTTGAAATGTGGTGACCCACTAACTGACAACAAGTATGGATAACGAAATGGCTCACCGTTCTGTGAGCATGGGTAAGACTCACTAAAGAATGATCGATGATGGCAATGAAGAAAGATAGAGTCACTGGGGAGTCGATGAAGATGGGGTGCACACGAATGGGTCAGTTAGGGAAGGCACGCATGCAGATGCACTTAAAGGGCGTGTGCACGTATGTTTTTGGGCATATTTTAGGTCCTGCCTCCTAGACATATGCTAAGAAGTTTATCATCATGCGGGCAGGACGTGCACTATGGTTTTTAGTCATATAGCTTGGACCGTGACTATGGGGTTTAGAGTTCAGTAGCTTGGACCATGCAGTTTAAGGTTGTGCAACTAGACCTCTACTACAGTTTAGGGTCATATAGCTTGGACCATGATGCTGAGCCTTTTAACGTCATGTGGCTAGGACATGTACTATAGTTTAGGGTCATATAGTTTGGACCCACTCAGTTTAATGTCGTGCAGCTAGACCAAGGCTATGCAGTTTTGGGTCATGCAACACGAACCAAGGTTGTGCAGTTTAAGGTCATGCAGCGCAGACTAAGGCTGTACAGTTTAAGGTCATGCTATGCAGATCGAGGCAGTGCAGTTTAAGGTCATGGGGGGCAGACTGAGGCTGTGCAGTTTAAGGTCATGCTGTGCAGACCGAAGTTGTACAATTTAGGGTCATGCAACTGGGATTTAGGCTTTGCAGTTTAAGGTCATGCAGTACAGACCAAGGATGTGCAACTTAAGGTCATGCAGTGCACTAGGTCGCCATGTGGGTGAAGCTGCATGGGGAATAAGTCTGTAGATTGGAATCTGACTGCTTGGGGATAAAATGCTTACGGCCAACAAGGGGTTCAGATGGGAAGACTCACTTCATTGAGGATAATGAGAAAAAGTGTTGGTCCCTTACTGGTGAAAAATGGTACTCGACTCCTTGAGGACAGGATAACTAGGTGTGCGACAGACCCACTGGGGGTTACAACGGTAAAAATGACACTAACTCCACTAGGGATAATCAGCTGCAATACAAGTATGACTCCTACTAGGGATGAGAAGTCATGGCCTGAGTTGAACATCCTGGGTACCACTCCGCTGGGGATAATAGTTCACGGTCAGAGTGCAACTCTACTGGGGACAATAATAGTAAGACACGCACGGCTTTAGCATGGGGCGTGTGGCAATGATCCTTTCTTAAACACTCAGTTGGTGCTAAGTCTTCGGAAAACACAACTGATGCTGAGGTCGGCCAATACTATTTCTTGAATACCCACTGAGATTTAAAAAACGTAGCTGCTGCATAGGGCAGTTGTGCTACCTCTTAAACACAATCGGCTTTGAAGTTACTAAACACACAGCCGATGATGGGTAGCTTTGACAACATAATCGGCACTGGGTGTAGGTTAGTGTTCAGGGCCTGACCCAAGCTCGACTCGGTCCTGATCTGTGTTGCATGAAATTTTATGGGCGACGGTGAAACTTTGCCCAGGCCTCGGGTCAGAACTCAACCCAGTCTGGTCCATTAACTTTTGGCATTCTTGTATGTGTCTGGGATTTTGAGTTTGCGAGGGGCATTTGAGGAAAGCATCGGCTATATAACGTGGGGTAACCACTTTCACGTCGCTGGAGGTGGACCACCATAGGAAGGTGAACGGTTGCCATTGAAAATCGTCGAATCATTGGGGAAGTGAAATGGCTTAGGTCAGAAAATGAGGTCTCAAAAAAATCGAGGGGGCATGGGAAAGCGATAAGTAACCGGGGGGTGAATAGTCACGGCGACGTTGACTTAGGCTACACAACTCGCACTCGACTTTTTTAAAATCATAGCCAGCACTGATCCTCAAGAAAGGCAGCTGACGCTTGGACTTAGAAGCACAACCGACGCTAACCTTTGGAGGACACAGCTTGCGCTAGCCTCAGACGGTGCTTATCAGTGCATGGTGGGCATCTTAACATGCCCACCGTGTTGCTCACATGTGGCAATCAGTCGCATGAGGGAATTGTTGCTCACAGTGATGAGTCATGTGAGGCGATGTTCACTCATGGCACTAACTTGGGTAGGAAAAGGGTGGTGACCAGTGGTAAGGCTTGGCTTATGATGCCCGTTGGAAGCCAAGTCCTCTAGCACAACAGTGAAGTCTATGTTGTTCTGTGGAAGGGAAACCACTATGAACAGGGTTTGCTCTCCATCATATGTCAGTTCCTTTTTTAGAGAAATCTGCTTTGTATGTTTGATATATTCGTCAGATGAATTGAAGCTGACTCAGAAATGGTTGGCTTCTTCTTTTAGCCTGTAACCATTCTCTTTGGTGGTATTGCTTCTTCTTCATGAGAAGAGCATTTCTTTGGTGGTTTTGCTTCTTGAGAATAGAAGTTTTTCCCTCTAGATTCTCTCAGTCTCTGCTCAAAGTCCGGCTCAGGGGAGCATTGGGGTTTCATTGGCTTGGACCTCCTGTGCTTTCCCGCATAGAAAGATGGCTTAGATTGAGCTTGAGCGGCCAAGGTATCATCAACTGTTAAGAATCCAGCCGCTTGGGCTAACATTTTTCTCAATCGCCTCCATTGCGTCTTGCTTATGTTGATTCCTTCAAATTCTTGATCAAGAGCGTCGAAGTCTGGAAAATGCAAGGCTGTACCTACAGAAGACATTGAAGAGGAGGAGGGGGAAGAAGAAGAAGAAGAAGAAGAAGAGTTACTAGGTGAGGGGGATTTAAGGTCAATCCCCTCACTGGACCTATCTGGACAGTGTTTTACGTCATCATCAGAATTGGATCTGTGCAGGGAGTCTTTTAAGTTTTTCTTCTATTTAGATCATTGGGGAGTGCTTTTAACGTCATCACCCACATTGGACGAGTGTTGAGTGAGGGATGACCTCGAGATGTCCTCCTTATGAGGTGAAGGGGGAAGAATCATTGCGGTAGGGATGAAATCTTGCAAAGTTGGTAAGGGAGGAAGAGACCTGCTGAACTCTTGCTCGAACGGCAGTTGAGGAGGCTTGTTCCTTCTACGAGCCCTTCTTGGGGCCCGTCTCCACATGGTGCTTTTGGAGGTGCTTGATTCATCTCACTAGGTTTGTGGAAAGCCCTAGCTTGACAAATAGCCTCTCATTTTAACGACTTAAGTCTGCTTCTGTCGTGGTAGACTATCCATGATTAACTAGGTCTTGTGTTGGGAGGTCCTCTTGCACCGGTGAAGCTGTGATTTTGAGGTACCCTTGTGGATGGTTACAGGATTCATGGCATTCTTGTATTTTCTTCATGATTATCTCATGAAAACTAGAGCATTCGCTTAGATCATGTCCCCATATCTGATGGTACGAGCACCACTGGTTCTCTATTCCCTTAGCAAGGCACTTGGGTTGCCTTGCTGGCTTTGGTGTGATAAGGCCTAGTTGGAGCGTCATGACAAAGAAGGCTCGAAGGAGATCAAGCTCATCATCTTCTTCATCGACTGTCATTATGTGAGAGGCTTATGTTGCTCCGAATGCCTTCTTGAGTTCCTCAAGCTTAATCTGTTCCTTCTGGATCAAAGCCTCGACAAGGTGTTTAAGTGTATAACAGTCCTCCATGGGGTGATTTAGCCTTCGATGATAAGCACAATATTTTGTGTGCGTATCAAGACCAACTTGGACAGGAAACTTGCTCTCGGGTAATTCAACCATGTTCTGTTCCAGCAATAATCGGAGTAATGCAGGCCCCCATTCCATTTCAAAGGGATAAACTTTACTCTGATGGGCGATCCAATATTCACTTTGATTAAGGTTCGCAGGTTAAGGCAATCGATTATATGACTACTGTTGTTTGCCTGGCTGAGGTGCTGTCATTGTTGTGCCGGTAGCTTTGGAGAGATCTAAAGTTTGGGGGTGACCTTCTTTGGATCATACTGTGACAGCTGCACTGATCACTCCTTTTAGTTGGTTTCCCCAAGTGTTGGCTCGAGAATTACCATTGCCTTGGTTGTTTGCCAAATTTGAAGGATGTTGTTGTGACACATTATAATCACATGACAAGCTCTCTATGTGAACCGACTTAGAGATTAGGTCAGACATGGAGGCTGTGTTAGAGGCCTCAACATGTAGAGCGATCTCAAGTCACATATTTCAAGCGCAGGTTTGAACTGCCTCCTTCTCAAGCATAGGATTGGGATGGTGAGCTGCTAGATCTCTCCACCTTGATATGAATCTATCAACCGGTACATCTAGCTCCTGGGTCAAGGTGAGAAGTTCAATGGTTTGGACCTCCCTCTCGACCTCATAGAAACCCTGATGGAACAATTTCTCCATCTCCTCCCATGTACGTACTGAGCTTGGAAGCAACCGAGCATATCATTGGAGGGCAGGGCCATCAAGGGTTTCAATGAATTGATGAAGAAGGAGTCTCCTGTCAGCCGCGGTCTCGCGACATGTAGATTGGAAATGGGCGATATGTTGACGGGGGGATGTTGTTCCATCAAAGCGAGGAAACTTTCCTTTCTTATAGTCTTGGGGGAAGGGAACCTGATCAATGTAAGGAGGGTTCAGCTTGTGGTAAAGTGTCGCACCCTATATGCCTAGGATCTGCTTGTTCCTCTAGCTGTGATTAACCATAGCAGCAATGTGACAGAAGGGGTGAGGGACAGAATTATCCTATGAGGCAGGAGGCGGCTGTTTGGGAGGAACATCTTCTGAATGATGGGAATTGACCTCATGATTAGCAGACTGTCGAGTGACCTCCATTCGGTCGTTCTTATCCATCATAGCTTGGACCATCTATTCAAACCTTTCCATACAGGCCACCTGAGAGTCGGCAGGTTCATTTATAACCATGACGCTGACCGTTTCTCTAGGGCGGTCAGGCTTGGATGCAGTCGAAGGCTTTCATGCTTGAAGGGTCTCACGTGGCAAGTTAGTCAGTACGGGATCAACATGCTCTGAATGGACATGACTCTTGTATGCTGAGCGGGTAAGGACTGGTTCTTGACGGACTTGGGACCGTGGCTGCTGGGCTGCTGGGTCATCTTTAACGACATTAACCACAACACAAGATTCTTGTTCCTCTTTTATAAAGTTTGCCTTCCAAAGAGGGTAGAAGGGATTCTGGTGAATAAGGTTGTCAAAGCTGGGTGTCCCGACTGTCTTGACTGCTTCTCTAGTCAGAATTCGCAGACCCCTATCGCACTAGGCTTTGAGACTTTGATGGATCTCATCCCAAAATTACGAACGAGACTACGACTGGTCAACTCGTATCTCGCAAGAGAGAGCTATATCCATCAGGTGCAGCAAAGGATGAGGGTCAAGGACTAAAGTTGGCCTGGGTCGAGGGAGAAGAAGGACAGGGTCTCCCTAGAGGTCTTTGCTCTGAGCTCTCTTATAAGCTCCAGGGGCATGACCGAGATAATATGGCTGGTCCAAGACTATACTCTTAGGGAAGGTCTTCGAGTACCAATTTTTGAGGTGCTTGCTCGAAAGAGATGAGGCAGGAGGTGGAATGATCGACTCATGATGACGCCCGAGTTTGGAGCGAGGAACAATAGTTTGGGGAGGCGACACATATGCACCCCTTGAAGAAGGATCACAGGCAACTTTGGTGGTCAGCCCGGGCTCGAGCAGATTGACTGGCCTTAGGGGGACTAAGAATCGCGAGCAGGTGTCTGTAAGGAAACAAGTGGAAGCCTGCCCCTTACAGGGTGTGCTAGTGTGTGATGAGTATGAGGCCAAGGAAGTCGTCCCCTGTGTACTCGAGTTAGCGCAGCGATGGCTTTGCCCCGAGAGGTGGGGTTCACATGGATAGCATGTACATGACCTAGCCCAAGGGGGCCCAGTCCTAGACACTGGCTTGAGGCAATATGAGAGTTTCTCTGAGGTGTGGCTCGAGTGGGAGGACCACAAGCCTTAGGGTGTGTGCGAGAGGTGGAAGCCCCAAGGTCTTCATCGCCATGTGTCGAGCCTCTAGGGATAGAGATTCATGGTGGTGCAGAAGTGTGGGGGGGAACCTTACGATGGTTTGAACGTATTTTTTTCGCATCAAACAGTTCTGGGACCATACTTTTAGTGCGTCAAACAGCTATGGGACCATACTTTTGGTGCGTCAAACAGTTGTGCGACCACAGCCATTAAATCTGACACGGTTGAAAACCTCTATGGGTCAAGTTCTTGCTTAATCGGGCACTCCAAGACAAAGTTATGGGTAAAATACCAAAAAGGGGTAGGCCACACACTATTCCTGTGTGGCTGTTTGAACGTATTTTTCAACACCTTGGTCCTTGATAGGAAGCAGATCAACAAAGCCTACAAAACATTGGAAATTCCCCATAGCCTTAGAATGGCCCCAGAATTGGTCAAGATCTTCATCAACACTTCAAAAGACCACCTGCCAAGTTTCATCGTGATCAGACATCTCTAAGGTAGTGAACACAAAGAAACAATTTCAGTGAAATCGGTCTCTAACACCCTGAAATGGACCCAGTAACTAGGGCCATACTTTTGGTGCATCAAACAGCTGTGAGACTACCGCCATTTCTGACACGGTCGAAAACCCATGTGGGTAGAGTTTCGGCTTAATCGGGCACTCCAAGACAAAGTTATGGGTAAACTACTGAAAAGGGGTAAGCCGTACACTATTCCCATGTGGCCTCACTACATCAAAACACCATTAAAGGTTGTTATTTCTATAGTCACGGGTAGTCACTTTCGGGGCCTATACCTCACTCATTCCATGTTGGATCGCTCTCAAATTTGGTGAGCGTGTTCGTCTCATCAAGACGAGCAATTCTATAAGTGGTATGCCTCGTGACGATGCTCGAGCAGAGAGAAAAACTAAATGGAAGTCGCCGATCTGTGAAGGAAGTTACAGAAAATTCAGTAGTAGCACCCCTCGTTGGAGCAGCCCGATCACGACGCTAGCATACCTGATCCTATGAAACCAATTGCATTACGTGCATGAGGTCCGAGGCTATCTTGGTCCAAACCTCGCGCACGAAGAACGATTGGATTTCACATACGACGGCTCCAATGCTACTGTAAATTCTGGCCTTCAAATTTCAAGATTCTGATAAAAAACTCAAGACAAAATAATCTTCATTCAGATACGAAATCAAGTTACGTTCTTGCAACGTGATCGTGACGGTATGCTCAGTGTGATTCAATGAAGAAGCCAGGAAGAAACATCAAGGAACGAGCACAATCGATCCGAAGTTTTCAAGATTCATCCAAAATTCAAGTCTCATGATCATGGCTCAAAAACATGGTTCATCCAAGTTTGTATCAAAATGTTCGCCATGCTAAGCCCTACAAGAAAACAATAATCTTTCAATCAAACGGGCATGAGAATGACCTCGAGTCATCCACAGAAGATCACTCGAATTTTCGGGCAGCAGCAGGCACTGTTCTAAAGATCCACACATTGTTAAGCAAGGGCAAAACAACCCTTTTGTACCTATGTTTAGAATTTCTTTAAATTCAATTAATTTGTAATTATCTTCAATTCTAGCAAGTTTTTGGGCATACACTTACGTTTTAGCCCAACTCTATATAAACATGCAAAGCTAAATTGTAAGGACCTTCGGTTCATTTTTTCTTGATTCAATAAAATTTCCATTCTTGCTGAAGTTCTTGGGTACGTCTTGGAGAGAGAAGAAAAGGGCCGATATCCTTCGGGTAGGTAGCTGTCTCTCTCTTCCCCTCTTTCCCTCTCCTCCCCTCTTTCTCTCTCCTCCCTTCTTTCTTATCTATATCTATATCTCTCTTTTTCTCATCCTTATCTCTCTCCTCCCCACTTTCTCTCTCCTCTTCTCTTTCTCATCTCTATCTCTTTCTCTCTCTTCCCTTCTTTCTCTCTCCTCCCTTCTTTCTCATCTCTAACTCTATCTCTCTTCTTTTCATTTGTATGTCTCTCCTCCCTTCTTTCTCGTCTTTATCTTTATCTATTTCTCTCTCCTCCCTTCTTTCTCATCTTTATCTGTCTTTCTCTCTTTTTTTTCTTTCTTGTCTCTATCTCTCTATTCTCTCTCCACTTTATTCATTTTCAGCATCGAGTGAGTTTTCTCTCTTCTATTCTTTCATTTCTAACATCGGGTGGGGTTTTCTCTCTCATCTTCTTTCATTCCCAACAATGGGTGGGGATTTCTCTCTACCCTTCTCTTCTGAAGCCAGTCGACGAAGGCTAGCACCGGTTAGATTTCTCTGAATCCTTCTCTTCTGAAGCCAGTCGATGAAGTCTAGCGCCTGTTGGATTTCTCTTTCTCCTTCTCTTTTTAGGCTAGTTGGCGAAGCCTAATGCCGACTAGATTTCTCTCTCTCCTTTTTGTCACAATTGGTGAAGCCTAGCACCAGCTCGATCTCGCTCTCTTGCTTCTCGTCCATCACCACCGGTAGAAGCCTAACGTCGGTTGGGTCTCTCTTTCTCTCTCTTCTTCTAACAGTTGGCAAAGCCTAGCTCTGACTATGTTTTCTCTCTCTTCTCCTCACGATCGATGAAGCCTAGAATCGTCTGTGTTTTCTCTCTTTGCTCCTCACAGTCGGTGAAGGCTAACATCAACTGCATCTTCTTTCTCTCCTCCTCTGTATAACAAAGTCAGTGAAGCCTAACGTCGACGATGTTTTCTCTCTTCCTTCTAACACCATCTGTAAATCCTAGCGTCGACTACATCTTCCTTCCCTCTCTCTCTTTTATCCTCTCGTCTTTCATAATCTTTGCTTCCTTTCTTCTCTCTCCTTCTTTATGTTCTGTTCTTCTCTTATTTCATCCCCATAACCATCATTATGCTACTCTTTCGTTCAACTAACAGGGATTGAAGTTAAACTCTCACAGTAGCTCTATCGTCTAGCCGTAATGTTAATGTGACAGGATTGCTTGGCCCGTTTTATTGCCACGACAGACTAACCATCGTGCATAGCTAGTTGGTATTGGTAATGACATCTAGTAGTAATCCTGTGAGCCGGTCTTAGATACCAAGCTCGTTTTACTACCACATCGGGCCAATTATTCATTAGCTTAGTCACCGCTCTGATCCTCTCGCTTAGTTAAATACTTCTCTCCCTAGTATTTCTTCTCTTATTTTTCTTTTTGAATGCGTATGCTTATGTACGTTCATCAAAGAGGAAAAGGGTGAGGTTTGACCCACCTGCCTTATAACCTTTTCCATATATGTGTGTGATTACAGAAAGCAGAAGAATTCAATCCAAGGGAGGTGATTCCGAACCAGTTTTATTATTGAGCGGCTTTCTTCGCGATCTATAAGGATACCCACGTGAGCCAGCCCGAGTAAGTCCTGAACCCACCTTAAACTCCTCTCTCATTGGTTGGTAACACTTGCCCCAGTTCTCGAACGAGGTTCTCGAGAGAGTGATCTCAAAAACGTCCTGAGTCTTCCCTTGAAACCCGAGACGCGTGCCGCCTGATCCCCAAAAGGATCCAGAGGGCGCAATCGAGGCACCTAACCAGCTTGACGACTTCCCCTTAGTCGGATCATTCTTATTTGGCTAGTTTCTTCTTTTATTATCTGCTTTCATTATCTTTTCACATTTTATTTAAGGCTTGCAGGTTCTGGAACCCATTTATCCGTATCAGGGATTTTCTTATCCCTGCATTCGAGAGTGTCCCTAAGGAACAAGTTCCTTCGACTTCGTTGCCAACCATCCTCTGAAGCAAAGACCCCTTGTTTAGCTCTAAGGTCTTCACCTGGACCGGCGTGAGGCCGAATTTAAAGGTTCCTCACTCCCCATCTCCTTGCTCTGGTGGAAATTCCACAAAGGCACCCTGCGTCGGCAGCACTTCTGTTTCCCAACATAGCATGCACCTAGCCATCGGCAAGTCACTTGTCGGTCGTGTTCCTGAAGTACGCCAAAAGGCTACCCAATCCCTCTTTGTAAAAGTTAAACAAGCTACCATTGCTTCTGTGGGTCACCATAAGGCTACCCCCTACATTTCTTCACTGTTGGTCTCTATCCCTAAAGGCTCAACACATCGAGGCGAAAACCCCACGGTCTCCACCCCTCACACACACCACAAGGCTCATGGGTTACCAATCGAGTCAGACCTGGGGGCAACCCTTCTGTTACCTCGAGTCTGTGTCCAAGATCGAACCTTCCAAGGCCAGGTCCTATGCATGCTACTCCTATGCATCCCACCGCTCGAGGCAACGCCACTGTTATGCCAACCCGAGTACACAGGAGACGACCCCGTCGTTCTCCTACTCTGCACACACAAGCACACCCTGTAATGGGCAGGCCTACACCTATTCTCTTACAGACACTTGCTCATAGTTCTTGGCCTCCTAAGGCCAGATCACTTGCACAAGTCTGGGCTGACCCCCAAGTCTCCCGTAATCCTTCTTCAAGGGGCGTACATGCGTCGCCATCATAGACGTCCTCTCGCCCTAGACTCGGGCCTTCTCGTGACTCAATCCTGCTTCTGCCCACTCCTCCTTCACCGAGCCAGTACCTCAGCCTTGACACTCGAAGGTTTTCCTTAAGAATACCGTCCTGAACTAGCCCCGTCACTTTGATCGTGTCCTTCGAGCTCATAAGAGACCTCGAGGCAATGATCAGATGGAAGATCGAGTCCTTCATACTCCTCACTCAATATGATTCTAGTTCATAGGCCTCATTCATTGCCGCACCTGATGGAGACAACTATTTCCAATATAAGAAGAGCTGACCAACCGGGATCTAGATCGCAGTTTTGGTATGAGGTGCATAAAACCCTCAAGGATAAACGAGATAGAAGCCTACATATTTTTACTAAGGAGGTGACCAAGACAGTCGAGGCAACCAATTCTGACGACCCTATTCACCAAAATCCCTTCTAACCCCTTCGGACGATGAAACCTGATGAAGAGCTCCATGAGCCCTGTGTTGTGGTTATTGTCGTAGAAGAAGACCCAACCACTCAGTAGCCATGGTCTCAAGAGCGTCGTGAACCTGTCCAAATGCGATCAGCATATAGGTTAAGTGCCTCCATCAGGCGGCACGCCTCTCGGGTTTCGAAGGAAGACTCGAGAAGTTTCTGAGATCGTTCTCTCGGGAACTTCATTCCAGAATGGGGGCATATATGGTAAACGCATATATGGCAAAGGTTTTAAGACAAGTCGGAACTCACCATTTTCCTCTTCGATGAATGTACACAAGCATGTGCATTCAAAAAGAATAAGAGAAGAAAGATGAGGGAGAGAAGAGTTCGACTGAGCGACAAGATCACAGCGGTAACTAAGCTGATGAATAATTGACTTGACGTGGTAGCAAAATGGGCTTGGTAACAAACACCAGCTCACAGAATCACTGCTAAAATTCATTACCAACATCGACTAGCTAGGCATGATGGTCTGTTTGTCGTGGCAATAAAGCAGGCCAAGTAATCCTGGCACAACAACATTATAGCTAAACGACAAGACTATCATGATAGGCTAACCTCAATCCCTCTTAATCCAACGATAGAGTAACAGAGTAGTGGTTCTGAGGAAAGAATAAAGTAAGAGAAGAAGGGAACATACAGAAGGAGGGAGAAGAAAAGAAGAGAAGAGACAAGAGGATAAAAGAGAGAAAGGGAAGGGAGATGCAGTCAGCACTAGGCATTGTCGACTGTGTTCAAAGAAAAGAGAGAAGACATAGTCGGCCCTAGGCTTCGTCGTTTTGTCAGAAGAGAAGAGAGTGAAAATACAGTTAGCACTAGGTGGTGCCGACTGTATCAGAAGAGAGGAGAGGAAGAGAACCAACCGGCATTCGGCTTGCACCGATTGTGATGAGAGAGAAGCAAGGGAGAGAGATCGAGTAGATGCTAAGCTTAGTCAACTGCAACAGAGGAGAGAGAGAAATTCAATCGGTGTTGAGCTTCACCGACTGTGATCGAAGAGGAGAGAGAAACCCAGCAAGCACTGGGCTCGTCGATTGTGACAGAAGAGAAGAGAGAGAAATCCAGTAAGAGCTGGGCTTCGTCAACTACACTAGAAGAGAGAAGAGAGAAGTCCACCTGGTGCTGGGAATGAAAGGAGTGGAGAGAGAAAACCCCACTCGGTGCTAAGAATGAAAGGAGAAGAGAGAGAATCTCACTCAACATTAGGAATGAAAGGAGAAGAGAAAGAATCTCACTCAATATTAGGAATGAAAGGTGAGGAGAGAGAAAATCCCACCCGGTGTTGGGAATGAAAGGAGTGGATAGAGAAACCCCACCTGACATTAGGAATAAAAGGAGAGGAGAGAGAAAACCCCACTCGATGTTGAGAATGAGAGGAGAGAAGAGGAAATCCTACTCGATGTTGGGAATGAAAGGAGAGGAGAGAGAAAATTCCACCCAGTGTTGGGAATGAAAGGATAAAAGAGACAAAAGAGGCTTGTAACCCCCCTAGTAATGGGCTTCTTGTAACTCGTTTTTATTGCAATAGAAAGAGTTAGAATTTTGTTTGGACTATCTTGCTCATTTTCGGGTTGAGTCCCTTTCTTTTCAGTACACATCACAGATAATACTTCTTTAGGTATCACCCATTGATAGGGGGCATCACCTCCTCTCCATCAGGATGTGTCAATATGTAGGCTCCATTAGGGGAGGTCTTTTTTACTATAAAGGGACCTTTCCACTTAGGCTCAAACTTCCCTTTATGTCGACCATGCATAACAATAAGCCTCTTAACAACTAAGACTAGATCACCACGGATGAATGAAGGGATCTTGAAAGACTTATCAAAAGCCCTCTTCATTCTCCCTTTGTTACGTTAGAGGTTCTGTTGAGCCTTTAACCTCTTTTCATTGAGTGCATCCAATTCTTGATACCGGAGCTTGACTCTCTCATCTTAGGTTATTCCTTGGTGAATAGTGACTCGCAGTGAAGGGATTTGTATTTTGAGAGGTAAAACTGCTTCACCCCCATAGACCAGAGAATAAGGAGTGGAATCAGTAGAATTTCACGTAGCAGTACTATAGGCCCACAATGCTTCGAGAAGTTTCTGTCAGTTCTTCCTTGTTTTCGATACTAACTTTCTTAAGACATTGCAAAGAGTCTTATTGAAGCCTCAGCTAATCCATTTGCCCAAGGGTGGTACATAGTCGAGTACCTCCATTCAAAGCCAAACTGGTTAACTAAGCGATCAATGTGATGACTCTTAAATTGAGGGCCATTGTCAGATATATGATATGATGTCAAACGAAGTAGGCCACCGCTGTCCCACGAACCTGCTTAATCGGGACCCCGCTTTAGCCCATTTGGAGAAATAATCTATTACAACTAATATAAAAACATGGCCCATTGTGAAAGGGGGGTCAATGGGCCTTACGATGTCCATACCCCATTGTGAGAAGGGCCATGATACAATCGTAAGGTGTAAGGGCTCTGGAGGCTGGTGAACTAGGCTGGAGTGTATTTAGCATACTTGACACTTTTTAGCATAGTTTAAGGAATTGGCGATCATAAATGGCTAATAGTATCCCAACCTGTGTATTCATTCATAGAGCTTAGGACCGGATTGGTGTACTCCATAAATGCCCGAGTGGACATCTTCCAATACCTTATTTGCTTCTTGTACGTCCACACATCTAAGACTGTTAAACGGTCGTCTGAAAAGAGCATCTCCTTCAAGGATAATATGTTTGGTAGACATTCGATGTATGCTATTGCGTTTGGCATGATCTTCTACCTGCTCAATTTCTGTGCATATTGGGTCAATGAATTCTGGCCCTTTATTTCAACCCTTAGTTCCTTGACTCTGTGTCATTTCTTGTTCAGTCTTGATTGCTTCATTGGACTGATAGAGGTGGTCCAAATGGATAAGGAGGACACTCTGAGAAGATATTTCTCTCGTCATCCACATCGACCTCGGTTCTTAGTTCGATGTGTTTCCATTCTACCAAGCAAACAAGTGTGGGTCTTGTGGCGGACAGCTGAATTATAGCACCGAGTTTCGCAAGTGCATCAGCCTGCAAATTTAGCCTCCTGAGGATGTGACTCAAGGATACGTTCTCAAACTGGGCCATGTACAATTTTGCAGTATCATGATAAGGCTTGAGAGTGTCTTTTCTGACCTCATAGATCCCTTTGAGCAGTCGGATAACAAACTCAGAGTCACCATAGATCTTGAGCTGCACCAAGTCAAGGTCGAAGGTTATCTCGAGTCCGATTACAAGGGGCTGATAGTCTGCCTCATTATGAGAACCGGCTTGAGTGAGAGAGAGAAAGTGTCAATAGTCCTCCTTGTTGAGTCAAGAATACTACTCCGACGCTTCCTCGTTCTGATTGGAAAGCCCCGTCAAAGTACAATTCCCACACACGAACAAGGTCGGCGCAGAATACTTCTTCATCAGGGAGGTCTCTTGATAGAGGAGATTCTACTAGTACGGGATGTGCTGCAAGAAAGTCAGCCAAGGCCTGACCCTTGATGGCCTTCTGTGGGACATACGTGATGTCAAACTCCATCAACAGCAAAGCATCCCGACAAGCATGGGTATGTCATGAGAAACTTTACAGGATCAACTTTTGATAGAAGTTTTACTTCATGGTACTTCATGGACAAGCATGTAATGGTGGAGTTTTTGTACTGTGAAGATCAGGGCCAGACACATCTTCTCAATAGGGGGATAATTCTTCTCGGCCCCACGCATCCTGTGGCTGAGGTAGTATAATGCAGTCTCTTTTCCGTTTTCATTGTTTTGTGGCAACAATGCTCCGAGTGACTCCTCTAAAGCAATCAAGTATAGAATGAGGGGTTTTCCCAATACCACTGTAGAGAGTGCTGGAGGGTTGAGTAGATAATGCTTGATGTCATTAAGGGCTGCCTAACATCCCAGATGAATGGTGTGTCTTTCTTTAGCAGGTGTGTAAACGGTTTACAACGACTTGAGAGGTTCGATCAGAACCTGCAAATGTATGCCAGTTGCCCTTGGAGGGAGCACAGTTCTCAAAGTGTAGTCGATGATGGCATTGCTTAGATTGCCTTAATCTTAACTGGCTCAACTTCAAGCCCTCAATGTTTGACGATGAACCCCGAGAATTTTCCCGAACGCATGCCAAAAGCACATTTTAGCGGGTTTCATTTTTAGCTGATGGAGACGCAAACGCTTGAACAACTTTTCAAGATCTCTCATGTGAGCATCCTTCTCTATGGACTTTACCACCAAGTCATCTACATAACACTCCAGCTCTTTGTGCATCATTTCTTTCAACATGGTCGTCCTTGCTCTCTGGTATGTGGAGCTAACATTCTTTAATCCAAAAAGCATCATTGTGAAACAAAAGGCCCATTTTGAATGCAGTGGCCTCTTCATCTCCGAGCGTCATCTTTATCTGATTGTACTCGGAATAGCCGTTCACGAAGAAAAATATTTGACAGTGAGCTGTAGAGTCGATGAGCATATCGGTGAATGGCAACGGGAAGTCGTCCTTGGGATAGGCAGTATTCAAATCGTGGAAGTCAATACACACCCTGATTTGACCATTCTTCTTCTTGACAGAAACGATATTTTCTAGCCATTTCGGGTATTTGACTTCATGAATGAAACCTACTTATCTGAATTTAGTTATCTCGGTGTCTATCTACATCTCATGTTCAGGCCTGAACATTCTTGATTTTTGTTTGACAGTCGGATCAATGCCGAGATGGTGATTAAAGACTTGAGGGTCTAAACCCGGCATCTCATGGTAATGCTAAGCAAAGACATCATGTTTGCTCTCAAGAAGGCAGTGATCTCCCCTTTCTCTTCTGGATACATACTCGCTGAAATGAACGTAGGTCTTGGGTCCATTTCGTCTCCAAGATTTATTTCTTTGAGTTCATCAGCAGTGGCCTGACCACCGTCTTCCCATTCTTCTGGGGCTTCTTTCAATTCTTCCTTGTTGTTCTCTGAGGCCTTTTCATCAACTTCATGTGCGGAGACCCATAACCTCCAATAGAGGCCCAGAGTGGATTATAATTTATGCACCTTCCCTTGATTGAGGAATGGAAGGGTTTTCTGTAAATAGAGATTGTTTCTCGGACTGCAGGAGTTGGATTTGGAGATTACAGGGAATTTGAGATTCAACGATTGTAGTGGAAGACGTGTGCCAATGGGAATCACAAGGTGTTTGAGTAGTTATCTGTGTTTGAGCAGCTATTTGCAATGTTTGGTCTGCACTGGCTGGTGCTTCACAAACTTGTATCATGTGGCAAGCTTCCTGAGAATAGAAACTTTACCCCCTTTACTCTCTCAGTCTCTGCTCAAAGTCAGGCTCAAGTGGCACTGGGGTTTCATTGGCTTCGATTTCTTGTGCTTCTTTGAAGAAGGTGGCTCTGCCTTGGCTTTAGCTATCAGGGCATCGGCAGCTGTTAGGAATCCTGCTGCCTGTGTCAGGGTCTTTCTCAATTGTTTCCGTTGCATCTTAGTTATATTTGATCCCTCAAGTTCTCTATCGAGAGCCTCGAAGTCTAAACATATCAAGGTTGTACCTGCAGGGAACATAGACGAGGAAGAATGAGAAGCATGAGAAGAAGGAGGAGTAGGGTTAGAAGGTGGGGGACTTTTATGGTCGTTACCCTCATCAGACCAATCTAGGCAGCTTTTTACGTCATCACCAGAGTTGGACAGATGCAGGGGGCCTTTTTGGTCTTTCCCTTGCTTAGACCACTGGGGAGTGCTTTTAATGTCGTCACCCTCATCGGACGTATGCTAAGTGGGAGATGGCACGGGAATGTCTTCTTGACAGGATGAAGAAGGAAGAAGAATCGTGCCGGGGACGAAGTCAGGTAAAGTTGGCAGCGGAGGAAGGGGCCTGAGAAATTCTTGCTCGATTATGAGTTGAGTGGCCTTGTTTATTCCGCTAGCAGCCCTTGGTGCTCATCTCTTTCTGGTATTGTGAGGTGATCTTTGATTCATCTCACCGGGTTTGTGAACAGCTCTAGCTTGGGAAACCGCTTCTCACCTTAAAGACTTGAGTCTACTTCAACCATGGTAGACTATCCATGGCTGGGAAGTCGAGGGTTCTTCACTATCTGAGTCATTGATAGGAACGTCTTGCTTCGTGAGATCTTCTTGCCCCGATGGAGAAGTGATTTGAGAATCACTTACAGGGAATTTGTAAAATTCTTGACACTCCCTTATCTTCTTTGCGAATATATCAAGAAAAGTTGTGCATTCTGACAAGTAATGACCTCTTATCTGATGGTACGGGCACCGCGATCTTCAGTCCCCTTAGCAAGACAACGAGGTTGCTTTGCCTGCTTCAGTGTGATTATGTCTTCCTGAAGCATTATAATAAAGAAGGCGTAGAGGATACCAGGCATTTCATCTTCTTCTTGGATGGTTACGTCGTGGGAGGCCTCGGTTGCCCTAAAGGCCTTCTTTAAGTCTTCAAGCTTTATCTGACCCTTCTAAATCAGGGCCTCAATAATATCCTTCAGCGTGTAGTAGTCATCTGTGGGATGATTGATTCTCTGATGTTAGGCACAATAATTTGCCTGAGTGTCAAGGCCCGGTTGCTCAGGGAACTTAGTTTCTGGAAGCTGTAGCATATTCTGTTTCGATAATAACCGGAAAAGCGCAGGGACCCATTCCTTCTCGACGGGATAAACCTTGTTCCTATGCCTGGTGAAATAATTACCCCAATCAAGGTTGGCTGGTGGGGGTACCTGATTGTACGATTGTTGTTGCTTGCCTACCTGGAGTGTTACCTTTGCCGTGCTTACCCATTTAGAGCTGTCCAAAGTTTGGGAGGGAGCCTTCTTTGAATCAGTGACCATGACGGCTGCACTAATTACCCCTTTCTGTTGATTACTCCGTGTGTTATTTCGAGAGCTACCATTGCCCCGATTGTTTGCTGAACTTGTAGATGGTTATCATTTCCCACCATGGTGGCGTGATAAAATTTCTATTCGAACTGATTTAGAGATAAACTCCGACATGGAGGTCAGATTAATGGCCTCGACATGTAGAGCGATTTCGGATCGCATGTTCCACACACAAGTTTGGACTGCTTCCTTCTCTGGCATAGGATTAGGATGGCGGGAAGCCACGTTTCTCCATCTTGATATGAACTGATCAACGGGCTCATCAGGGTCTTGAGTCAGGGTGAGAAGTTCGATGGTTTGAACCTCTCTCTCGACCTCATAGAAGCGTTAATAGAACAATTTGTCCATCTCCTCCCATGTATGTACCGAGTTTGGAAGAAGTCGGGCATACCATTGGAATGTTGGGCCATCGAGGGTCTCAACGAACTGTCTGGGAAGAAGTCTCCCATCAGCCGTTGTTTCCCGATATGCTGCTTGGAAGTGGGCAATATACTGGTTTGGGGAGGTGGTTCCATTGAATAGAGGAAACTTCCCTTTCTTCTAATTTGAGGGAAACGGAACCTGATCAATATACGAGGGGTATGACCTTTGATAAGGGGTCGCACCCTGTATCCTCGAGATTTGTATGTTCTTTAGGTTATGGGTGACCATAGCGTCAATATCTGACTAAGGGACTGGAGGAGGGACAGAATTGTGCTGTGAGGTAAAAGAAGGGGTTGTCGTGGAGGTGCATCATCAGAGTGATGGGAATTGACCTCAGGGATTGCCAACTGGCGTGCACCATAGATACGATCGATATTTTCCATCATCACATGCACCATATCCTCAAACTTGTTCATGCGTTCTTCCTGCGTATAACCAGGCTCACTTACAACCATTACGCTGACCGTTTCTCTAGGGGGTGAACTTTAGTGGTAATCGAGAACTTGCGAGCTTGACGGGTCTTACGTGGTAGGTTAGTTACTAGGGGGCCAGCATGCCCTGACTAAACTCGACTCTTGTATGATGATCACGTTTGGATCGGTTCTCAATGGTCTTAAGACCGTGGCAGCTGAGTGGCTAGGTCTTCTTCTGCGACAGTCACCATAACACAAGTCTCAAGCTTTGACTGTATTGTAGGGGAAAGGAATAGGCTTCGTAGGGCTCGAACCTACAATAAAATATCACCGATGGTACGTTTCGACCAATTAAACTATAAGCCCCTACGATTCCCTCGTAATGCAATTCTTCTTCAATCTCATCGTTTGAAGGGGGTAGAAGGGATTCAAGTGAGAGGGTTATCGAAAGTTGTTGTTTTGACTGCCTTGGTCACCTCCTTAGTCAAAATTCGCAGACCTCTATCACGTTTAGCCTTGAGGTTTTGATGGACCTCGCGCCAAAACTGTGACTTAGGTCGCAGCTAGTCAGCTCTTCTTGCACAGGAGAGCGCTATCTCCATCAGGTGCGACAATGGATGAGGGCCAGGAACTGAAGTCATCTAGGGCCGGGGAGGATGAAAGATTTGATCTTCCATCAGGTACATGCCCTTAGCTCTCTTGTGGGCTCCAGAGACACGACCAAAGTGACGAGGTTGGTTCAGGATGAAACTCTTAAGGAAACCTTCGAGTACCAAGGCTGAAGGTGCTTGCTCGATAAAGGAGGAGCAAGCAAGAGAAGGGTTGACTCATAAGGAGGCCTGAGTCAAGGGCGAGAGGACGTCTGAGATGGCGACGCATGTACGCCCCTTGAAGAAGGATCACAGGTTACAAGTGATCTGGCCTTAGGAGGCCGAGAAATATGAGCAACTGTTTGTAAGAGAATAGGTATAGGTCTGCCCCTTACAGGGTGTGCTTGTGTGTGCAGAGTGGAAGACGAGGAGTTCGTCTCCTGTGTACTCGGGTTCCCATGGCGCTGACATTACCCCCAGCTGCGAGATGCATATGAGTAGCGTGCGTAGGACCTAGCCTTGAAAGGTTCGATCTTGGACACAGACTTGAGGTAACAGAAGGGTTGCCCCGAGGTCTGGCTCGAGCGAGCTTTATGGTGTGTGTGAGGGATGGAGACCATGTGGTTTTCGCCCTGTTTTGCGTCTAGGGATTGAGACCAATGGTGCAAAAATGTTGGTCGTAGGCTTATAGTGACCCACAAAAGCAATGGAAAATTGCTTTCCTTTTATAGAAAGGAATTGGCAGCCTTCCGACGTACCTCAAGAACACGACCGGCAAGGCAAGTGACTTGCCTGTGGCTGGGTGCATGCTGTGTGGTGCAACAAAAATGCTACCAATGCAGGGCGTCTAGGTGGAGATTCCACAAGAACTAGGAGATGGGGAGTGAGGGACCTTCAAGTACCTCCTCATACCGGTCCAAGTTCAGACCTGAGAGCTAAACAACGGTTCTTTGCTCAAGAGGATGGTCGGGAACCAAGTCGAAGGAACTTGTTCCCTAGGGACACTCTCGAACACGGGGATAAGAAAATCCCCAATCTGATTAAATGGGTTATAGAACCCGTAAGTCATAATAAAATGTGAAAAGAAAATGAAAGCATATAAAGAAGAAACTAGCCAAACAAGAATGATCCGACAAAGGGGTAGTAAGTCCCTAGTGGAGTCGCCAAGCTGATTAGGTGCCTCTATCTCGCCCTCTAGATCTGGATGATCGGGCGGTATGCGTCTCGGGTTTCAAAGGAAGACCAGGGACGTTTTTGAGATCACTCTCTCGGGAACCTCATTCGAGAACTGGGATAGGTGTTACTAACCGATGAGAGAGGAAATTTAGAGGTGGGTTTGGGAGTTACTCGGGCTGACTCGCTTGGGTGCCCTCTTAGATCACGAAGAAAGCACCCCAGTAATAAAACTGGTTCAGAATCGCCTCCCTTGGCTTATATTCTTCTGTTTTCTACAATCAAACACATATATGGTAAAGGTTATAAGACAAGTGGGTTGGACCTCACCCTTTTCCTCTTCGATGAAGGTACCCAAGCATATGCATTCAAAAAGAAGAAGAGAAGAAAGACAGGGGAGAGAAGAGTGCGATTGAGGAGAAGGGAACAGACAGAAGGAGGGAGAAGAAAAGAAGAGAAGAGACGTGAGGATAAAAGAGAGAGAGGGAAGGGAGATGCAGTCGGCGCTAAGCATTGACAACTGTGTTACAAGAAGAGAGAGATGATGCAGTCGGTGCTAAGCTTCGTCGACTGTGTCAAAAGAGAAGAGAGAGAAAATGTAGTCAGTGCTAGGCAAGCTAACTATATCAGAAGAGAAGAGAGGAAGAGAACCAACCTGCACTAGGCTTACGTTGGTCGAGATGAAAGAAAATCAAGGAAGGGAGATCGAGCTGACGCTAAGCTTAGCCAACTGCAACAGAGGAGATAGAGAGAAATCCAACCGATGCTGGGCTTTGCCGACTGTGACAAAAGAGGAGGGAGAGAAATCCAGTCGGCACTAGGCTTCACCGACTGTGTCAGAAGAGGAGAGATAGAAATTCAACTGACGTTGAGCTTCATCAATTGCATTAGAAGAGAGAAGAGAGAAGTCCACCTGGTATTGGAAATGAAAGGAGAGGAGAGAGAAAACCCCACTTGGCACTGTGAATGAAAGGAGAGGAGAGAGAATCCCACTCAGTGTTGGGATTAAAGGAGAGGAGAGAGAAAATCTCACCCGAAGCTGAGAATGAAAGGAGAGAAGAGGAAAAATCTCACTCGACATTGGGAATAAAAGAAAGGAGAGAGAAAACCTCACCTGATGTTGAGAATGAAAGGAGAGGAGAGAGAAAACCCCACCCGATGTTGGGAATGAAAGGAGAGGAGAGAGAGAATCCCACCCCGTGTAGGGAATGAAAGGAGAGGAGAGAGAAAATCCCACTTAATGCTATGATTGAAAGGAGTGAAGAGAGAAAAGAGGGATAGAGGTGAGAAGAAGAGAGAGAAAGAGATAGAGATGAGAAGAAGAGAGAGAAAGAGATAAGAAGAGGGGAGAGAAAGAGATAGATATTAGAAGAAGAGATGAGAAGGAGATAGAGATGAGAAGAAGAGAGAGAAGAGATAAGAAGAGGGGAGAGAAAGAGATAGAGATGAGAAGAAGAGAAGAGAGAAAGAGGGGGGAGAGAGAAAGAGAGTAGAAGAGAGAATAGAGGAAGAGAGAGAAAGTGGGGAGAAGAGAGAAAGAGGGGAGGAGAGAGAAAGTTACCTACCTTAAGGGTATCAAACGTATTCTTCTCTCTCTTCTCTCTCTCTCTCCAAGACATACTCACAGGCTCAAGTAAGAAATCAGAATTTTATTGATCGGTCAAAGAAGAATGAATCTGTTTTTGTACAGTGAGGCATTACCTGTTTATATAGAATTGGGCTGAAACATGGGTGTACGCCTAAAAGTTACCTAAAATTTAAGATAATTAAAATTTAATTAAAGTTAAAGAAATTTTGAAAATTGGTGCAAAAGGACTGTTTTGCCCCTGCTTAACAATGTGTCAAATTTAAGAACAGACCCTGCAGCTGCCCGAGAACTTGCGTGATCATTCATGGCTGACCTGAGGTCGTTCTGATGCCCGTTTGATCAAAAGATTATTGTTTTCTATTAAAGCTCGACATGGTGATCATTTTGATACCAACTTAGAGCCATGAATCATGTTTTTGAGCCATGATCGTGAGACCTGAATCTTGGATGAATCTTGAAAATTTTAGATCGATTGTGTGCTGGTTCCTTAATGTTTCTTCGTAATTTCTTCGTTGAATCACACTGAGCATACTGTCACCATCACGTTGCAACAAACGTGGCTCGATTTCATGTTCGGATGAAGATTTTGTCGTCTTGAGTTTTTTATTGAAATCTTGGAATCCGGTGACCGAAATTTAGAGCAGCTTTGACGCCTTTGTGTATGAAATTAAATTGTTGATCGTACACAGACCAGAGATAGCCTCGAACCTCATGCACATAATGCAATTGGTTTCGTGCCAAGTGGGTGTGCAAGGGTCATGATCTATTTGCTCGAACGAGGCGTGTTGCTGCTGAATTTTCTATACTTCTTTCCCGGATCAGCGAATTTCCTTTAGTTTTTCTATTTGATCAGACGTTTTCATGGGGCGTACGTACCGCTTATGAAATTGCTCATCTTGATGAGATGAACACGCTCACCAGATTTGGGAGTGATCCGACCTGGAACGAGGGAGTTATAGGCCTCGAAAGTGACTGCCCGTGACTGAAAACAACCACCTTTAATGGTGTTTTGATGGAGTGAGGCCTCATAGGAATAGTGTGGTGCCTACCCCTTTTCGGTATTTTACTCATAATTTTGTCTTGGAGTGTCCGATTAAGCCGAAACTTGACCCATCGGAGTTTTCGATCGTGCCGGATCTAATGGAGGTGGTCCCATAGCTATTTGACGCACCAAACATGTGGCTCTAATATGGCTCTGATCGCAATGAAACTTGGCAGGTGGTCTTCCGAAGTGCTGATGAAGATCTTGACCAATTCTGGGGCCATTCTAAGACTGTCAGAAATTTCCACTGTTTTGTAGGCTTTATTGACCTGCTTCCTACTTATTCTTAATCAGGGATCAATGGTTAGGTACCTCGATCTCTCCCTCCGGATCTAGATGATCTGGCATCACGTGTCTCGGATTTCAGAAAACCCGAGACATGAGATCGCTCTCTCAGGAACCTTGCTCAAGAACTTGGGCAGGTATTACCAACCGATGAGAAAGGAATTTAAGGTCGTGAAGTAGGACTTACCTCACGCGGGTCCATGACTCAGATGGCCTGGCTCGCGTAGGCGCCCTCTTAGATCACGGTGGAAATCCCCCTAGCCTATGGGCGGTTTGAAATCGCCTCCCTTGACTTGTTTCTCCTTTCTTGTAAACGCACACACACACACATATTAGAAGTACCGACAAGTGGGGCAAGGTCCCCACCTTGTTACAGGATGAAATAAAAATGAGAGGGATGAATTAAAATAAAGATGAAATAAAATAAAATTAGGAAATGGAATTAGGATTAAAATGACATGAAGTGAAGTGAAATAAATAAAATAAAAGGGATGGAAAAGAAAAAAATAAATGATATAAATGAATAAAAATAGAGTAAGGGATAATAGGATGAAATAAATGGAATAAAAATAAAATACAATGGAATAAAGGAAAGTGAAATAAAATGAATGAGGTCAAAAAAATAAAAATAAATAAATAAGATAAATAGAATAAAGAAGATAAAGATAAATTAAAATAAATTAGATGGACTAAATAGAATAAGGTAAAGGAATGAATTAAAATAAAGTAAGGTAAAATAAAATAAATTAAATGAATTAAAATAAAATGGGGTGATGAAAATAATATAAAAAGGGGTATATAAAATAAAGTGGAATAAAATAAAATAAATGAAGTAAATAAAATAAAATAAAATAAAAAATTAAAATAGAGTGGAAGAAAATAAAATAACATGCGATGATTAAATTAAAATAAAAATAAAAATAAATGGGTTGAATGGAGTGGGAGTAAAGTATGGTAGGATAGAATGAGTGAAATAAAATAAATAAAATGATATTGGTCAAGGGAAAATAAAATGAGTGAATAAAATATAATGAGATGATGGGAAGAAAATAAAAAGGAATAAAATAAAGAAGAGGGGTGGAAGGAATGACATGAGATGGTTTTAATAAAATAAATGATAAAGGTTAAGCATTAGTTGAGAGAGAATAAGATGAGATGGTTTCATAAAAAAAAAGTTGTGTTTTTGTGGGGAGAGAAAAAGTGATTTTTGTTGGGTCTTACGTGTAGGAGAGAAGGTCACATTAGGTAGTAAAGAAAAGAGGATTAGTTAAGAGGGAGAGCTAGAACTTGACACATGGAGGCCGGTTAAGTAAAATAATAAAAAGGTCAAGTGCTTTAAAAAGGATGGCTTTATTTAAATGATATGAAGGAAAACACGTGTAAGTGTTTGTTAAGGGAGAGAGAAGTTTGCTTGGAATCACAAATGACTTATGGGTTTAAAAAAAACTGAAACGGTGCTACGTTTAAAAAAAATGGGATGGCGCTACGTTAAAAAAAAACAATGAACCGACGCTAAGGTTTAAAAAAAGAATAGACCGGCGCTCGAGTTTTAAAAAAAAAAAAGAACCGGCGCTAAGGTTTTAAAAAAGGAATGGACCGGTGCTAAGGTTTAGAAAGAATGGACCGGCGCTAAGGTTTAAAAAGAATGGACTGGCGTTGAGGTTGGAAGAATGTTTGAAAATGGTGGTCGTGCAGGACCACGGAATGTGAGAGGGAAAGAAGGGATATGAAGGTGCACCGAAAGGGATAATGTGAGGGATCACAGAAAAAGATGAGAAAGAGAGATGGCCATGAGAGACCACAAAGAAAATGTAGAGGAGGTAGACCCAAGGGTGCACAGGAAGTAGGTGAACTGACAAGGAGACAAAAGAATGAGAAAAGAGGGGAATTGTGGTCTTTCTAGACCATAAGAAAGGAGATGAAAAAGTTGTGGTCATGAGAGACAATAGAAAAAGGGGAGAGATGGGATGTGGTCATGCGAGACCACAAGAGTAAAAAGAGAAAGAAGAGAAGAAAAATAAGTGAAACCCCGCCGGCGCTGGGAATGAGAGGAGAGGAGAAAAAAAAGAAGAGAGAAAGAGAGATAGAGATGAGAAGACAGAGAAAAAAAGAGAGAGAAATAGAGATGAGAAGAGATAAGGGAGAAAAGAGGAGGAGAAAGATAACCCAGTCGGCATTGGGAAGAAGAGAGGAGAGAGAGAGAAAGAGAGATAGAGATGAGAAGAGAGAGAAAAGAAGAGAGAAAGACAGAAAAGGAGAGAGAAAAGAGGAGGAGAGACAAAATTATTTTACCTAAGGGTACCAACCTTTTTCTTCTCTCTCCTCTCTCTCTCTCCAAGACGTACTCAAGAACTTAAGTAAGAATGGAAATTTTAGTGAATGATGGAAAAATGAACCCCAAAGTCCTATTTACAATTGTGTGTGGTGTTTATATAGAAATAAGCAAAAACATGGGTGGATACCAAAAAACTAACTAAATTGATGGTAATTACAATTTAATTGAATTAAAGAAAATTAAGAAAATGGGGTGCTAAATAACTGTTTTGGCCCTGTCTAATAATGTGTGGAATTTCAGAACAATCCCTACAACTGCCCTAAAACTTGTGTGATCTACCATGACTGATCCAATGTTGTTCTGATGCCCATTTGATCGAAGATGAATATTTTCTTGTAGGGCTGGGCATGGTGATCGATTTGATACCAATTTCGAGCTATGGATCGTGTTTCGAACCATGATCACGAGACTTGAAATTTGCTTGAATCTTAAAAACTTTAGATGGATGATGAGTTCGTTCCTTGATGTTTTTCTATATTTTTTTCGCCTTAGCGCACTAAGCATGACTTCATGATAGTGTGGCAACAAACGAAATGCGATTTGGAGCCCGAATGAAGATTTCGCAACTTTTAAGTTTTGGACGGAATCTAGAAGCTGGCGGCCGGAATTTCAGTTACTTCATCGGCTTCTTCCATCATGTACGGGGTTCGGACCAATGATAGCCCTGGACCTTACGCACACAATAGAATTGGTTTCGTGTTGATCCGTTGCACGAGCGTCGTGATTTGGTCCATCAAGCGAGGCGTGTCGCTACTGAATTTATTGCAATTTCTTCACAGATCGACAACTTCTCTTTAGGTTTTTTCTCTGCTCGGACATCGTCACGGGACGTACCACATATCAAATCGCTTGTCGCAATGAAATGAACACACTCACAAACTTTGAGAGCGATCTGACTTGGGATGAGTGAGATATGGGCTCCAAAAATAACTATATGTGACTGTGAAAACATCCACCTTTAATGGTGTTTTATGCAGTGAGGCCACACGGGAATAGTGTGCAGGCCCTCTTGTTTCAATGTTTTGCTGATATCTTTGTTCTGGTGTGTCAGATTAAGCCGAAACTTGACCCATAAGGGTTTTTGACCATGTCGAATCCAATGGTTTTGGTTCCACAGTGATTTGATACACTGAAAATGTAGTTCCAGTTGTAGGATCCATGTCAGGGTGCTAGAGGCCATTTGTTCGAAAACTATTCCTTTATGTTCACTGCCTTAAACATGTTAGAATGCGACGAAACTTCGTAGGTGATCTTCTGGAGTGCTGATGAAGATCTTTACCAGTTTTGGGGTCATTCCAATACTGTCAAGACTTCTACTATTTTATGGGCTTTATTGACCTGCTTCCTATCAGGGACCACGGTGCTGAAAAATATGTTCAAACAGCTTGCCGTGTCGAGTGTCGTGCTTCAAGAGAAGCAAGAAGGACAATCATTTGGAATGTTCCTTTAGCTTTTACATTTTTTCTTCTTAGTCACAAGACCACACGAACACTGAGGAGATTCACGTAATGGTGAAACTAGGCTGCTCAGAAGTAGGGATGCATTTTTTGAGGGTCCCGTCCGTGGAGACTTCAGGGGGCGAAGAGACAAATTGGTGGCGTTGTTTGTTGCTACACTAGGTTTGCTTTAGACATTCAAAGTACCACTATGAGTTTGGTTTACCGAGTCCAGTCGGGGGCAGGTTCTATTAACCGATCTCGAAGGTCGGATCGTGCTGGCTAGACGAGCTGATGTCTCTGGCAGGTTCCTCCCTGGCTTTGCCAATTTCCTGCCTTGGAAGGATAAGGCCTAGGCTACTTTTTCACCTAGCCTCATGGAGAGAGGCATTAACATTTCATGCATGGGCAGAAGATCCATAACAGGACAGATAATGACTGAGCTACGTTGTCACCCAGCCTTGAAGAAGAGATAATGACTGGGCTATGTTGTCACCCAGCCTTAAAGAAGGGATAATGACTGGGCTACGTTGTCACCCAACCTTGAAGAAGGGATGGTCCTTGAAGAAGGGGTAATGACAGGGCTATGTTGTCACCCAGCCTTGAAGAAGGGATGGTCCTTGAAGAAGGGATAATGATTGGGCTACGTTGTCACCCAACCTTGAAGAAGGATGTCGACTGAGCTACCTGTTCACCAAGGACTGAAAAGGACGTCAACTAAGCTACCTGTTCACCCAGGACTGAAGAAGGAGGTCGACTGGGCTACTTGTTCACCTAGGACTGGAGAAGGATATCAACTGGGCTACCTGTTCACCCAGGACTGAAGAAGGATGTCGACTGGGCTACCTGCTTACTCAGGACCGGAGAATGAAGTCGACTGGGCTACCTGTTCACCCAGGACTAGAGAAGGAAGTCGACTGGGCTACCTGTTCACCCAGGAATAGAGAAGGATGTCGATTGGGCTACCTGTTTATCCACGACTGAAGAAGAATGTCGACTGGGCTAGCTATTCACCCAAGACTAAAGAAGGACGTCGACTGGGCTACCTGTTCACTAAGGACCGAAGAAGGATGTCGACTGGGCTATCTATTCACCCATGATTGAAGAAGGACGTCGAGGGGGCTACCTCTTCACTCAGGACTGAAGAAGGATGTCGACTGGGCTACTTATTCACCCAGGACTGAAGAAGGATGTCGACTGGGCTACTTATTCACCCAGGACTGAAGAAGGATGTCGACTGGGCAGTGCAGGACTGAAGAAGGACGATGATTGGGCTACCTCTTCACCAAGGACTGAAGAAGGAAGATGAGGGATGATTTTAGCGTCTACACCTTGTTGGACGTCTTAATGATGAAGAGAGTGCCAACTGAAGCTGCCTATGAAGATGAACGTTGCATCAACCTGATTTTATTGCTCCGAGCAATCTTAGCGGGTTTTCACTTGGACTTGGGAACTGATGCCGTACAGACGGTTTTCACCAACATCCTTTTATTTGGGGCTCTTTTACCCACGCCCTTTTGGCCATGTCTGCCCTTTTTCCACTATTACTCATGATGCCCTTTTTGGTTTTCACCTTGCCGTGGTTTTTTATTTACGAAACTCTCTTACTCATGATTTCATGAGCATGTCTGTCTGTCATTTTTACTCATGGTGTTCCCTTTTTTAAGTATGCACCATGCCCGTTATTCATTTCTCTTTTTCTTGTTTCTTTTATTTTTTTAGTGGGGGCGTGTTTAATGTCCTGCCTCCAAGACCTGTGCGAAGCCTTTTAAAGTCATGCTGTTAGGATGTGTACTATAGTTTTAGGGTCATATAGCTTGGATGGTGGCTATGCAATTTAAAGTCATGCAGTTAAGACCATGCAGTTTAGGGCCGTGTAACTAAACCTCCACTACAGTTTAAGGTCAAATAGTTTGGACCATGCAGTTTAGAGTTGTGTATCTAGGCCATTGTGTGGGTCGTCACGTAGGTGAAGCTCCATGAGGAATAGGTCTGTGGATGGCAATTTGACTCCCTGGGGATAAAATGATTAAGTCCATATACAAGCAGAGGGCTCATATGGAAATGGTTACCTGACGAAGGATGGCAAATAGAAGCGAATTTCACTGGGGATTGGGTGGCAAGTGTGACTCCCTGGGGTGAAAGATGAGTCTCTATGGAGAATTGGCTTATGACAGGTAACTCGACTCCCTTGGGATAAGATAGCTTGGTGTGAAACAGACCCACTGGGGATTGTAGGGGTAAGAATGACTCTAACTCCATTGGGGATAATGAGCCGCAGTATGGGTGTGACTCCAACTAAGGATGACACACAGTGGCCTACTCCTGACTCCATTCGGGATGGCAGGTCATGCCTTGGGTGTAACTCCACTAGGGAGGTCATGGCTTGGGTGCAACTCCACTAGGGATGACAGGTCACGGCTTGGGTACCACTTCGTTGAGGATAGTGGTAGAATATGCTCAATGGTAACGGGGCCAAGCATAAGGGAACGCATGACAAGAAGTGGGTTCATGGAAAGTTAAGGTGAACGATGGAGGCTTAAAGAGAAAAAAATGATGTATTTTAGCTGAGGAATGGGAGCCTGATGGTGAAAGGCCTTATCAGGCGAAATGATATGAAGTCACACAGTCGAAAATGCGATACGCCTCTTTATTGATGAGACGGTTGCATGCTTTGCTTATAACCTCACAGTCAGAACTGTGGTACGTCTCTTGGAGAGACGAGTGCATGCCTTGATGATTACATGCTCTGCTTCGAAGCCTCACAGTCGGAACTGTGATACGCCGCTTTGAGATCAGGCTTTTGTAGAGGCGATCGCATGCCTTGACGGTTGCATGCTCTACATTCGAAGCCTCACAGCTGGAACTATGGTACACCTCTTAGTGATACAGCTTTGTAGATGTGGTCACATCCTTAACGGTTGCATGCTCGGCTTTCAAAGCCTCACAGCTGGAACTGTGGTACACCTCATTGTGATATGGCCTTATAGAGGCAGGCGCATGCTTTGATTGTTGCATGCTATGCTTTCGAAGCCTCACAGCTGGAACTGTGGTACGTCTCTTTGAGATATGGCCTTATAGAGGCGGGCGCATGCTTTGACGGCTGCATGCTATGCTTCGAAACCTCACAGTAGGATCCCAGGTACACCTTGATTAGGGAGGACACATCGGAGGGGTGGTGTCCTTTCACTGGGGGCTTGTGAAGATGGATGTAGTAGGGGATGTGTAGGAGATATGTCATGCGGTAATCCCATGGAGACATGTAGGAACATAAAGCAGTTTATAGTCGTGCAAATGGACTCTATGTCGCATTGTTCTAATGTCTTACCACAGGGACATTTGACATTGTTACTCATGATGACCAGCAGGGGAGGATCAACAAGCCCGTCATTTTAGAGCGAGTGCCCTGAAGGGCTTTCAGCACACCCCATTTATTTTGACAAGCTTGCCCATAGTGCCCTTGTGGGATTTCACTATGCCCATCTTTTTATTTCTATTCTTCTTCTTTTTTTCTATTTTTTTGCAGAAGCGTATTTAAGGTCATGCCACGGTGACCATCAATTTGGTGTGCTTTAAGGTCATCCGCTGAGACCTAAAGGCATGTTTAAGGTTTTACCTCCGAGACCGTATGTTGTGCAGTATATTGTCATACCACTAGGACGTGTGCTACAGTTTCGAGTCATATAGCTTGGACCTTGGCTATGCAATTTAAAGTCATATGGAGAGGATCATGTAATTTAAGGTCATGTAGCTAAACCTTCGCTACAGTTTAAGGTCATATAGTTTGGACCGTGGCAATGCAATTTAACGTCATACAGCGAGGACCATGCAGTCTAAGAACGTGCAACTATACCTCTGCTACAGTTTAAGATTGTATAGTTTGGATCATGGCTATGCAGTTTAATGTCATACAACGAGGACTATGCAGTTTAAGGTTGTGCAGCTAGACCCCCGCTCAAGTTTAAGGTCGTATAGTTTGGACAATGGCTATGCACTTTAAGGTCATACAGCGAGGACCATGTAGTTTATGGTCGTACAACTAGACCTCCGCTGCAGTTTAAGGTCGTATAGTTTAGACCATGGCTATGCAATTTAAAGTCATACAACGAACAATTTAAAGTCATACAACGAGAACTATGCAGTTTATGGTCATGCAATTAGACCCCCGCTACAGTTTAAGGTCGTATAGCTTGAACCGTGGCTATATAGTTTAAAGTCATACAACGAGGACCATGCAGTTTAAGGTCGTGCAACTCGACCTCCGTTACAGTTTAAGGTCGTATAGTTTGGACCGTGGCTATGTAGTTTAAGTTCATACAGTGAAGACCATGTTGTTTATGGTCGTACAACTAGACCCTCGCTACAGTTTAAGGTCGTATAGTTTGAACCGTGGCAATGCAATTTAAAGTCATACAACGAGGACCATGCAATTTAAGTTCGTGCAACTAAACGTCCACTATAGTTTAAGGTTGTATAGTTTGGACCATGTAATTTAGAGGCATGCATCTAGACCATAGCTACAGTTTAAGGTCACAGTTTAGACCATGGAGTTTAGGGTCGTGCATCTCGACCATAGCTAAAATTTAAGGTTATATAGTTTTGACCATGGAGTTTAGGGTCGTGCATCTAGACCATAGCTACAGTTTAAGGTCATATAGTTGGACCAGTGGTTTAAAAAACGGATCGGTGACCCGGATCGGTGACCCAGATCGGGCATCCCAAAAACCGATCCGGATCGACAAATCGACGATCCCGATCGGGAATTGGGCCGAATCGCTAGGATTAAGCCTTAAAAAAATCCAAAAAATTATTAAAATTCATTATAAATGTTGTTTATTAGAAATCCTATAAGAAATGGGGGTACTACATTATTAACTTTCATTGTTTTCATCAATTTATGAATATTAAGATGTTCTTTCCTTGTATGAACTTATATTGACCATTAAATTTACATCACACAAAAGAAATCATAGAATTATCATGGATTAAGTATATAATCATATATGGACTACAATAAATAGTTGACTAAATCGATGAAAAATTGGCCACTAAAATCTTGAATTGGTTGAAAACCCTAATCTACTAAAAAAACAAAAATTATTACAACCTAACTATTTATAATATTATATGCCAACAATATTTTATAATTATTTTATTATATAAATAATAAAAAATCCAAATATTTTATAATATCATCTAATTTAAAATGTATTGTTGACAATTGTAAGAAAAATAGTACACTACATGATTTATAATACAAAAAATAATAAATAAAATAAAAGACTTGGTTGTCAATGTAGAAATTATTAGAATGCGTACCAATTGTCTTTAATTTTTTAGGTCTCTAGAATAAATTAGTGGAAGAGATTGCTAGTAGAAAGAGAGAGATTTCAAATGGCCTCATTGTATGAATCCTATATTTAAATTAATATTACTAAATTTATGTTAAAGACCATCATGTTATAAAAATAAAAAATATAATTAGACCATTTATTCCTGGGTTGTATTAAGAAATACCTTTTATTTTTTTGACAAGAAATACTTATTGTGTTATCTTTTACTTTTTTTACAAGAAAAACATGATACTTGTTGATTATCTTTTTTTTTTTTTGACAAAAGAAGAAGATGCTGTACTACATTTTTTTTTGCTTGTTGTATTACTTTTTATTTTTTTGTACACGAAAAATAAAAAAATGATGCTCCCAAAGTACATTTTAGTTTTTTATGCCTTTTGTTTTATTTTTCTGCAAGAAATACCTGTTATATTGCCTTGTATTTTTTTTACAATAAAAATAAAAAAATGTTGCATTATCTTTTTTATCTTTATCTTGAAAAGCCTTTTATTTTTTATTTTTTCTATCTTTTTACAATAGTATTTTCTGCCTTTGTTTATTTTTTTGACAACAAAATTTTTTTTAACAACAAAAATAAACGAGGACGCGCACTAAGGTTCGAACTTTAGATGTCCACCTAAAAATCGGAGTTGTCAACCAACACCGCCATGTTGCCTAATGTGATTTTATTTGCTTCTATAATAATATACATTCAATCATATTGCTTTAATGATTTTTTGTGGGAATTATCCCACATCGAAGCATGAGCATCGCTTTGTCCTCTATAAATTCTTGTGTAATAGATATCGAACTGTGCATGTAGAAAAGCGAGGGGGCAGACATGTGAGGTGAGTTACCATATGTGGAGGATTCTTGAGGTGCCACATGTTGCTCCTGTGAAGCGGCCACGTGTAAACCCAAAAATTACTATAATGGAGGATTTTTAGGTGCCACGTGTTGCTCCCATGAGGCGGCCACGTGTAAACCCAAAAATTACTAGAATGCCCAGGTTTTTTTGGTGAGACTAGCGATTCACTATTTGGAATCGCTCGGTTCTCTCTAGACATGGGCGATTCCCGGCTTTTTCGTGGAACCGACTCTGTAGCAGATGTGTCCTGAGTCGAATCAAGAGAGTCCGACTCGACTCAGTGAGTTTTCGAACCTTAGTTTGGACCATGGAGTTTAGGGTCGTGCATCTTGACCACTATAGTTTAAGTTCATATAGTTTGGACCATGTAGTTTAGGGTCGTGCATCTAGACTATCACTATAGTTTAAGGTCATAGAGTTTGGACCATGCAGCTTAAGGTCGTGCATCTAGACCATTGCTGTGCAGTTTAAGGTCATGCAGCACAGACCATGGCGTGAAATCATTCTGCTAATTCAGTCTCCCCATTGTTTTTTAGATTCTAGATAATGTCTACGATGGTACAACACCCCTCTGTCTTGTGATTAAGGAATCTATGGTATTGGCAACAATAGGGCTCGTCATCCCTTCCGCCTTCATCCGGTCTTTTTACCTTAGGTAGCTTGATCATCTCTTTAGATAAGAGAGTTTGAAGCAACTTGAGGATCCTGCATTTGTCAAAGGAATAATTCTCGTGTCGGGTTCTGCCTGGGAAATACTTGTTTTTTTTTATTGGGGACATTGAGTCTTTGATTTCCTTGTAGTAATAGATTCTGATCAATATAAGTTAGGGAAGTTTTCTAGTAGCGATTCGGCTTTCCTATCATTGAGGCATCGCATCTTTTCAATGCTTTGGCCACCATGCCTTTTATTAGCCCTCCGTTCCCAATCCAAAGAAAATATGGAGGAGGGACTGGCAGTGAGGGAGGTGAGGCTGGGAGTGGTTCATTGTTTGATGGCCTCATTTTAATGGGTAGGAGCAGTTCGTGAGGGCTAATAAATAAGGCTTGATGCCCTGAGGGGGTACACTAACTTATGAGACTTTAGTAACGCTTGACGCACGGTTTCTATCATTCCATCTGTCAAACTCATCTCAGCCTGTAACCGCCTTATTGTGGTCTTAAGATGTGCAATCTCATCTTCATAAGCGTTTTGGTACTTCCTTGATCACCACGGTTTTGACACTCATCTCTTTACCATTAAGAGAGAACCTAAACCTCTCATGAGACAACAAGCCTCCATCAACATCCTGGAGAGGATACATGAGGCCTTCATGACATGTGGAAAGTAGAAATTTAGCTTTGTAGGAAGTCGTGGCAATCTTAGGGCATGAAGGAGCCACTTGAATAGAGTTCGCATCAGGGGAAGCAGAGCTCATTTCATCCTGCACTGGGGAGCAACACTCCTTGGATGAGAGTGACGATTTCTCTCGTGGTAAGAATGTCAGAGACGAAGCAAGCAAGGGAAGTAACATCATTTGGACCAACGAGAATAGGTGGTTGTTCATCATGTGTGCAAGATTCAGCGATGAATCCATGGAAAGAAGGATGGAAAGTGGCTAGTGGCAGGGTCCCCTTCTTATTCTTAAGGTTGATCGCGACAATGGGTTTCTCAAGCCCTTGTAGTTGATCAACAGCATCAGTTTCCCCTTCAGCTTCATCGCGAGCAGCCGGGGTGTGAAGGAAAACTTTGAAGGGAAATGATAGATCAATCTCTTGAATTATGGGAAGGGAATATGTCTCCTCATGAATCAGACTCTGCACCACAAAGGAGTCATGGCCAGTGCCCTTGGTGGGTGGTCAGCTTCCATTTCACTTGAGAAACCGGGGCTGCCTCAAGGAGGTGCCCTTAGGCTTAACAAGGGTCTAGGGGCAAATGATTTAGGCCCAGGAGCTGCCCCGAGCTCAGTCTGCTCGAAGAAGCCATTGCTCTCGGTATCCTGACCCGAAATGGGTTCGGGTGTCTGATCGGGTGATGGTGCCATTGACTCAAAATTGATGGGGTCACTGCGGAGAGTGGCCTTTTGCCCTATTTATAGATTCGTCTTTGCCAAGAGTGGGACTTGGACCTTTATAGATAACCAACTTCATCATTCCTCGAGTAATCGTCTTAGTGTTCACGTCATTCGATGCTTTTCTAGCATCATCTGCACCGAGGGGAGCTAGGGAAAAGAAAGGACCCTTGTCTTCGGCAGAGAAGTCTTCCATGGTGTTCTTTTTTTTGCCTTGAGAACCAAGGGAAGTTTTGGATCGGTGCATGTGTGCACATTGCTTAGGTGTCCCTTGGGCAGGCGAGGGGATTGGCGCATGTGCGTCCTCTGTAGAAGGACTTCGGGCGACCTGATGGTCAACCGGAGCTCTAGTAGCATGTCCAACCTTAAGAGGCTCGGTGTCGTGAGCATGTGTGTGACAGAATGGCCATGTGACCATCCCTCATAGAGTGAACTGTCATGTGCTGAGAAGGCAGACTAGGAGGTTCCCCTTCGTGTGCTCGAGCAGGCGCAACAATAAAGCTGCCCCGAGGAGTGCAGTGCATATGCAAGGGGTGTGCAGGGCCTGGTCCAAGAAGAGCCCAACCCTGATAATGTTCGAGGTAACCTGAGGGTTGCCCCAAGGATGTGCAGGTGCAAGTCCAAGTCCAAGTAGACCCAAACCCAGAAAGTGTGCTGAGGTAACCTGAGGGTCGCCCCGAGTGGTGCAGTGTGCATGAAAAAGAGGTGCAGGGCCAAGTCTAAGAAGACCGGAACCCTGATCGTGTATCCGGGTAACCTGAGGGTTGCCCTGAGTGGTAGCTAGAATTGATGGTCCACTAGCTTTGATGGGTGTGTGTGAGATGGTGGCTTCCGAGCCACCTCCTCCTGATGTCGAGCCTCCTGTTACAAGGGCCTGTAGTGATAGAGAATGGGGGGTAGCCTCGCGGTGATCCGCAGAAACAACGACAAGTAAACAATCAGTCGTGGGATAGGGAAAGGAAACCTCCAAGCTGCCCCAAGCAATGAGACCGACAAGGGACTCTTTAGTAGCAGAGTGCACGCTGTGTGTGGTGGCGTGTATGCCACCAATGCAAGGTACGTTGGTGAAGGGTCCACTTTTACAAGGAGATAGGGAATGAAGGACTTATTGGTTCATCCTCACCTCTATCCAAGTGAAGACCTGGGAGCGTGACAACGCGACATAGGGTCGATGCTCAAGAGAAAGATCGGGAACGAGGTCCGCAGAACCTGTTGCTGATGAAGACTCACAAGTACAAGGATTATGAAACCTCCGACTTGGATGAAGGGATAAAATAACCCCAAAAATAAGTGTGTGTATAGTGAGCAGGAATAAAAAGAAAAGAAAGTTAAATAAGAACGATCCAATGATGGGGCAGCATGTCCCCGGTGGAGTCATCAAGCTAGCTAGGTGCCTCAATCTCGCCCTCCGGATCCTGGAGGATCAGATGGCGCGCATCTCGAGTTTTGAGGGAGACCCGGGATGTTTATGAGATCACTCTCTTGGGAACCTCGTTTGAAAATGGGGGCAGGTGTTACCAACCGGTGAGAGAGGAATTTTGAAGGTAGGTTCGAGACTTACTTGGGCTAACTCGTGTGGGTGCCCTCTTAGATCATAAAGAAAGCCCCCCAGTAATAAAACTGGTTCGGAATCGCTTCCCTTGGCTCGTATTCTTTTTATTTTCTGCTTTTCTGCAATCACACACGTATATTGCAAAGGTTATGGGACAGGTGGGTCAGACCTCACCCTTTTCCTCTCTAATTAGCGTACACAAGCATGCGCATTCAAAAAGAAGAAAGAAAGACGGAGGGATAGAAGAATTTTACCACACGAGAAGATCAGAGCAGTGGTTAGGTTTGTTGATAATTGGCCTAACGTGGTAGCAAAATGGGCTCGGTAACAAAGACCAGCTCATAGAATCACCACTAGATGTTATTACCAATATCGATCAGCTAAGCACGATGGTCGGTCTGTCATGGCAGTAAAGCAGGCCAAGTGATCCTAGCGCAACAACATTACGACTAAACGACAGGCTTGCCATGAGACGCTAACCTCAATTCCTCTTAGTCGAACGTAAGAGTAACAAAGGAATGCATAAAGAGAAGAAGGGATCAGATAGAAGGATAGAGAAAAAGGAAGAGAGGAGGGAGAAGAAGGGAGAGAAGATGCAGTTAGCGCTAGACATTGCCAACTATTTTAAGAGATGAGAGAGAGTAAGTTGTTGACGCTAAGTCTCATCAACTGACAAAAGAAGAAATAGAAAACCAGTCGGCGTTAGGTCTCACCGACTGACAAAGGAAGAGAGATAAAACCAATTGGTGTGAGGTCTCACCGACTAACAAAGGAAGAGAGAGAAAACCAGTCGACATTAGGTCTCACCAACTGACAGAGGAAATGAGAGAAAACCAATCGGTTCTAAGTTTTATCAACTGATAGAGGAAGTGAGAGACACCTAGTCAGTGGTAGGTCTCGTCGATTGATAGAGGAAGAGAGAGAAAACCAATCGACATTAGGTCTCATCAACTAACAGAGGAAGAGAGAGAAAACTAGTTGGTGCTAGGTCTCATCGACTAACAAAGGAAGATAGAGAAACCCAGTCGGTGCTGCATCCCGTCGACTAACAAAAGAAGAGAAAGAAAACCCGTCGGTGCTAGGTCTCATCCACTGACAGAGGAAGATAAAGAAAATAAATCGGTATTAGGTCTCAACAACTGACAGAGGAAGAGAAAGAAAACCAGTCGACGCTAAGTCTTACTGACTAACAGAGGAAGAGAGAGAACCCGATCGGCGTTAGGTCTCCTCGACTGACAATCGGTGCTGTGTCCTCTATTGCATCAGAAGGGGATAAATGGAGATAGAGATGGGGATAGAAGAAAGAGAAAAAGATAAAGAAGAGAGAGAGAAAGATAGAAGAGAGAGAAAAGAATGAGAGAGAGGGGAAAGAGAGGGAAAGAGAGAAGAGAGAGAAAGAGTGAGAGAGAGGGGAAGTGAGAGAAAGAGGGGGAAGCGAGAGAAAGAGAGAAGAGAGAGAAAAGAATAACAGAGAGAGGGAAGAGACAGAAAGAGAGAAGAGAGAGAAAAGAGAGAGAAAAGAAGGAGAGAGAAAGTGAGGAGAGAGAAAGTTGACTACCTGAAGGGTACCAACCCTTTTCTTCTCTCTCCTCTCTCTCTCCAAGATATACTCACAGGCTCAAGCAAGGAATCAAAATTTTAATTCAATCTTCAAACCATCAACTAAAGGCTAAGGGATCCCCTTACAATGAAGCAGTGCCTATTTATATATAATTATGCCCAAACCTGGATGGATTGATCAAAATTAGACTTAATTGTGAAAATTTAAGATTTAATTGAACTAAAAGAAATTTTAAAAATGGGTGCAAAAGGATTGTTTTGCCCCTCCCTATGTAGATTTTCGTAACAATCTCTACTGCTGCCCGAGAACTTGTGTGATCTTTTGTGGCTGACTTAGGGTTGCTTTGATGCCTTTTTTATCTAAAGATGAGTGCTTTCTTGTAGGGCTCGACAGAGCGATCGTTTTGATACCAATTTCGAGCCATGAATCATGTTTTTATGCCATGATCACGAGACTTGAAATTTGTTTGAATCTTAAAAACTTATGATCGATAGTACAATCGTTCCTTGATGTTTTTCCATAATTTTTTTGTTATAGTGCACTAAGAATGCCATCATGATCGCATGGGAGCAAACGGGACGCGATTTTGAGCCCGAATGAAGATTTTGTAACTTTTTACTTTTGGCCGAAATTTCTGTTACTTTGCCAGCTTCATGCATGAAATCCGATCGTCCATGGGAAGAGTGTGCGACCCCTCCTATGTCAATGTTTTTCTTATATCTTTATCATGGAGTGTCCGATTAAGACGAAACCTGGCCCATTGGTGTTTCCGATTGTGCTAGATCTAATGGCGATGGTCTCACAATGATTTGAGACACCAAAAATGTAGTTCCAATTGTAGGGTCCGTTTCAGGATGCTAGAAGCCATTTTTCCAAAAGCTGTTCCTTTTTGTTCACTGCCTTAGACATGTCAAAATGTAATGAAACTTGGCAGGTGGTCTTTTGGATTTCTAATGATGATCTTGACCAATTCTGATGCCATTTTGAGACTGTCAATAATTTTCACCCTTTTGTGGGCTTTATTGACTTGCTTCCAACCAGAGACCAAGGTGTTGAAAAATACGTTCGAACAATCAAGGTGCTGAAAAATACATTCAAATACATACAAGAGTCGAGTTCAGTCAGGGCATGCTGGCCCTCAACTGACTGACCTACCACGTGCTACCCGTCAAGTTCGCAAGCCTTCAGTTGCCACTAACATTGACTTCCATAGAGAAACGGTCAGCGTAATAGTTATAAGCGAGCCTGGTGATGCGCGGGAAGAGTGCATGAACAAATTTGAGGATATGGTGCATGTGATGATGGAAAATATCGATCGTATCAACATTGTATGCCAGTCGGCTAACCATGAGGTCAATTCCCATCACTCTGATGGCGCACCTGCACGGCAGCCCCCTCCCTCTACCTCACAGGACAATTATGTCCCTCATCCCGTATCTCAGATAGACATTGATGCTATGGTCACCCATAGCCTAAAGAACATAAAAATCTCAAGGATACAGGGTACGACACCTTATCAAAGGCCATACCCCTCATATATGGATCAGGTCCCATTTCCCTAAGATTATAAGAAAAGGAAGTTTCCTTTATTTAACAGAAGCACATCCCCAAATCAGCATATTGCCCAATTTTAGGCAACATGTCGTGAAACAGCGACTGACGGGAGACTTCTTCTCTGACAGTTCGTTGAGACCCTCGATGGCCCAGTATTTCAATAGTATGCTCGACTTCCTCCAAACTCAATCCATACATGGGAGGAGATGGAGAAACTATTCTATGAACTCTTCTATGAGGTCGAGAGAGAGGTTCAAACCATCGAACTTCTCATCCTGACGCAAGAACCCGATGCGCCCATGGATCAGTTCATATCAAGATGGAGAAACTTGCCTTCCCACCATTCTAATACTATACTTGAGAAGGAAGCAGTCCAAACTTGTATGCAGAACATGGTACCCGAGATCACTCTACATGTCGAGGCATCTAATCCGACCTCCATGTCAGAGTTGATCTCTAAATCAGTTCGCATGGAAAGTTTATCTTGCCATCATGGTGGGACACGACAATCATCGACAAGCTCAGAAAACAACCGAGGCAATGATATCTTTCGAAATAACACACGGGGCAGCCAACAGAAAGGGGTAATCAGTGCAGCCGTCATGGTCACTGATTCAGAGAAGGCTCCCTCCCAAACTTTGAACCTCACTAAAGGGGTAAGCACGACAAAGGTAACACCCCAGGCTGGCAAGCAACAATAGTTGTACAATTGGGTACCCCCACTAGCCAAACCTGATCGGGGTGATTATTTCATCATGCATCGGAACAAGGTCTATCCCTTTGGGAAGGAATGGGTCCCTACGCTGTTCTTGTTATTATTGGAACAAAATATAATCCAGCTTCTAGAAGCCAAGTCCCCCGAGCAACCTGGCCTTGACAGGCGAATTCTTCTGCTTACCATCAGTGGATCAATCATCCCACAAATGACTACTACATGCTGAAGGACATTATTGAGGCCCTGATTCAGAAGGTTCAGATAAAGCTTGAAGACTTAAAGAAGGCCTTTGGGGCAGCCGAGGCCTCCCATGTCGTAACCATCAAAGAGGAAGACGAAATGCCTAGTGTCCTTTATGCCTTCTTCATTATAATACTTCAAAAATGCATAATCACACTGAAGCAGGCAAGGCAAACCCGTCGCCTTGCTAAGGGGACTGAAGATTGTTGGTGCCCGTATCATCAGATAAGTGGCCATTACTTGTCAGAATGCACAAGTTTCCTTGATATATTCACAAAGAAAATGTGGGAGTGTCAGGAGTTTTACAATCTTCCCGTAAGTGATCCCTAAGTCATTCCTCTATCGGGGCAAGAAGAAGTCACAAAGCAGGACCTTCCTATCAATGACTCGGACTCCGTCGAATCGTTGACTTTCGAGCCATGGATAGTCTACCATGGCCAAAGCAGACTCAAGTCCTTAAGGAGAGAAGCAGTTCGTCAAGCTAGAATTGTACACAAGCTCAGTGAGACAAATCAAACATCACCTCAAAAAACCAGAAAGAGATAGCCATCAAGGGCTACTCGCAGAAGAAACAAGACCGCTCAACCCACAATCGAGCAGGAATTTCTCTGGCCCCTTCCTCCAATTCCAACTTTACAAGACTTCATCCCTAGCACAATCCTTCTTCCTTCTTCATCCTGTCAAGAAGACATTCCCGTTCCATCTCCCACTCAACATACGTCTAATGAGAGTGACGACGTCAAAAGCACTCCCCAATGCTCTAAGCAAGGGAAAGACCTAAAAGACTTGCTGCACCCCTCCAACCTTGGTAATGACGTAAATGCTGCCCAGATCGGTCTGATGAGGGGAACGACCTTAAAAGTCCCCCACCTTCTAACCCTTCTCCTCCTTCTTTTCCTGCTTCTCATTCTCCCTCTTCTACGTCCCCTGTAGATACAACCTTGATGTGCTCGGACTTCAAGGCTCTCGACTAAGAATTCGAAGGGATCAATACAAACAGGATGCAGTGGAAATGATTGAGAAAGACCATGGCACAGGAAGCAAGATTCTTAACAGTTGTTGATGCCTTGGTAGCTAAAGTCAAGGCAGGGCCACCTTCTCCAAAGAAGCACAAGAAGTCAAAGCCAAAGAAACCCCAGTGGCCCCTTGAGCTTGACTTCGAGCAGAGACTTAGAGAGTACCAGTCAGCACAGGTCAAACACTACAGATAGCTACTCAAATAACGTGTGATCTGCACTGGCACACTTCTTGCACTCCAATCGTTGAATCTTAAATTCGTTGTAATCCCCAAGTCGAACTCCTGCAATCCGAGAAACAATCTCTATTCCCCGAAGACCCTTCCATTCCTCAATTTGGGGATGTTGCAGAAATTATGATCCACTTTGGACCTTTGGCGAAGGCAGAAATGTCAGGATCATGGGTCTCTGCACTTGAGGTCAATCAAAAGTTCTCTGAAAACAATGATGAAGAGTTGTAAGGGGCTCCAGAAGAATGGGGAGAACGTGGTCAGGCCACTGCTGACGAACTCGAAGAAATAAATCTTGAAGATGAAGCGGACCTCAGACCCACTTTCATTTAAGCGAATATGTCTCCAGAAGAGAAAGAAGACTTCACTGGACGTCTTTGCTTGGCATTACCATGAGATGCCTGGTTTAGATCCTCTAATCGTTGTTCACCATCTCGGCATTGATCCAACTATCAAACCTGTCAAATAGAAATCAAGAAGGTTTAAGCCTGACCTTGAAATGCAGATTGATGCCAAGATAACCAAACTCAGACAAGCAGGTTTCATCTATGTAGTCAAGTTCCTGAAATGACTAGAAAATGTCATTCCGATCAAGAAGAAGAATGATCAAGTCAGGGTGTGTATTGATTTCATTATTTGAATACCGCCTGTCCCAAGGATGACTTCCCTTTGCCATTCACTGAGATGCTCATCGACTCTACTGCTCACTATCAAATATTTTCCTTCATCTGTCAAATATTTTCCTCCATGGATGGATACTCCAGGTATAATCAGATAAGAATGGCACTTGAAGATGAAGATGCCACTGCATTCTTAACTTCAAAAGGGGTCTTCTATTACACAATGATGCCTTTTGGATTAAATATTGTTGGCACTAAGTATGAGAGAGAAATGACTACCATTTTCAAAGACATGATGCACAAAGAGGTGGAGTGTTATGTAGATGACTCGGTGGTAAAATTCGAAGATAAGGATGCTCACATGAGAGACCCTGAAAAGGTATTTAAGTGATTACGCCTTCATCAACTTAAAATTAACCCATTGAAGTGTGCCTTTAGCGTACGTTGGAGAAAGTTCTTGGGGTTCATTGTCAGACATCTAGGGCTTGAAGTTGAGCCAGTCAAGATCAAGGTGATCTAGGAGATGCCATCACCAACTATACTTCGAGAGTTGCGCTCTCTCCAAGGGCAACTAGCATACATTCGTAGATTCATCTCGAACCTCTCAGGTCACTGTAAACCCTTAACACACCTGCTAAAGAAAGATACCCCATTCATCTGGGATGAAGCATATCATGCAGCCCTTGACGATATAAAGCATTATTTACTCAACCCTCCAGTGCTCTCTACACCAGTATTGGGAAAACCGCTCATTCTATACGGGACTGCTTTAGACAAGTCACTCGGAGCATTGTTGGAACAAAACAATGAAGAGAGAAAAGAGAATGCGCTATATTACCTCAGCCGCAGGATGCAAGGGGCTGAGAAAAATTATCCCCCTATTGAGAAGATGTGCTTGACCCTGATCTTCGCCGTATAAAAACTCCACCATTATTTTCTTGGTCCTGAAGTTTAACGTATATCGAAAGCTAATCCTGTAAAGTTTCTCATGACACGCCCATGTCTGTCGGGACACCTTGCTAAATGAGCATTATTGCTGATGGAGTTCGACATCATGTATGTCTCACAAAAGACCATCAAGGGCCAGGCCTTGGCTGACTTTCTCGCAGCGCATGAAGAAGTATTCTATGTTGACCTTGTTCATGTGTGGGAATTGAACTTTGATGTAGCCTTCCAATCAGATCGAGGAGGTGCCGGAGTAGTATTCTTAATCCCGAAACGAGGAATATGGCCACTTTATTTCTCCCTCACCCAAGCCGGTTCTCACAATGAGACAGAATATCAGGCCCTTATAATTGGACTCGAGATAACCTTCGACCTAGATTTGGGGCAGCTCAAGATCTATGGTGACTCTGAGTTGGTTATCCGACAACTCAAATGGATTTATGATGTAAGGAAAGACACTGTCAAGCCTTATCACGATACTGCAAAATTGTATGTGGCCCAATTTGAAAACGTATCCCTGAGTCACATCCCCAAGAGGCTAAACTCGCAGGCATATTCACTTGCGAAACTCGGCGCAACAATTCAGTTGTCCTCATCAGGACCCACGCTTGTTTGGGTGACAGAATGGAAATACATAGAACTAAGAACCGAGGCCGATGCGGATGACGAGAGAAATATCTTCCCCAAGTGCCCTCCTAATCCATTCGGTGCACTTCTATCAGCTAAAAAGGTAATCAAGACTGAACCAAAAATAGCACAGAGTCAAGGAGCTAAGTGTCAAAACCAAGAACCATAATTCTTTGACCCAATATGCATAGAAATTGAGCAGGTAGAAGATTGGAGAAAGCCCATTACTAGTTTCCTAAAACATGGAGGGCTCCATGAAAATCGCGCCAAACGTAATAGCATACGTCGAATGTCTACCAAGTATACCCTCCTTGAAGGCGACGATCTTTTCAGACGGTCATTTGACAGCATTCTACTTAGTTGTGTAGATATCCAAGAAGCAATAATGGTGTTAGAAGAAGTCCACTCAAGCATTTGTGGACTACACCAATCCCGTCCTAAGCTCTATGAATTAATATGCATGTTGGGATACTATTGGCCTTCCATGATTTCTGATTCCTTAAGCTACGCTAAAACTTCCAAGTACGTCAAATACACTTTAACTTATCCAGAGCCCTTACACCCTACGGTTGCATCATCGCCCTTCTCACAATGGGGTATAGACATCGTAGGGCCTATTGACCATCCTTTCACAATGGGCGATGTATTTATCCTAGTTGCAATAGATTATTTCTCTAAGTGGGATGAAGCGGTCCCCCTCAAGTACGTTACTGAGACAACGGTGGCCTACTTTTTTTGACATCATATCATAAATCGCTACAAAGTGCCTGACCGGATAATATCTGACAACGGTCCTCAATTTAGGAGTCATCACCTTGATCGCTTAGTTAACCAATTTGGTTTCGAATGGAGGTACTCAACTATGTACCACCCTCGGGCATATGGATTAGCTTAAGCTTTCAATAAGACTCTGTGCAACATTTTAAGAAAGTCAGTATCAAAAACAAGGAAGAACTAGCATGAGAAGCTTCTTGAAGCACTATGGGCTTATTGTATTACTATGTGAAATGCTTCTGATTCCACTCCTTATTCTCTGGTCTATGGGGGTGAAGCACTTTTACCTCTTGAAATATAAATCCCTTCACTGCGAGTCGTTATTCACCAAGGAATAACCAAAGATGAGAGAGTCAAGCTCCAGTATCAAGAGTTGGATGCACTCGATGGAAAGAGGCTAGAGGCTCAACAGAACCTTGAAATCAACCAAGGGACAATTAAGAGGGCTTTGACAGGTCTATCAAGATCAGCTCGTTCACCTATGGCGATTTAGCCTTAGTTGTTAAGAGGCCTATTGTTATGCATGGCTAGCATAAATGGAACTTTGAGCCTAACTGGGAAGGTCCCCTTAGAGTCAAAATGGTCTCGCTCAATAGAGCTTACTTACTGACACCTCCCGAAGGAGGGGAAGCAATGCCCCCTATCAATGGACTATACTTAAAGAAGTATTATCGTGATGCGTATTCAAAAGAAAGGGACTCAATGTGAAAATAAGCAAGATAGCCTAAACAAATTCTAACTCTTTTTATTACAATAAAAATGAGTTATAAGCTAAAGAAGCCCATTATTAGGGAGGTTACAAGTCTCTCGCATTTAACGATAAGAGGACAGTTAAAACCAAAACGTGTAGTTTCGCTCTTGCATCTAAGGATAAGAGGACGATAGGATAAAACAAATGCCTGCTCTATGAAGAAGAAGCGAAACCACTTGGAGAAGTTAGCTTCAGTTCATATGACGAGTAAGAGGGCGGTTACAGGCCAGAAGACGAAGCGAAACCACTCGAAGAAGGTAACTTCAGTTCATCAGACGTGTCTATCAAACATACAAGCAAAATATCTCATCTGACATGTATATCGAATATACAATGTTGGATTCATTCGACGTGTGTATCAAACATACAAGGAGGGCTAGACCTGACAAGGAACTTTCCTATGATGAAAAGCATACCATGTTGACAATGGATGCCCTTCCACAGAACAACATGGACCTCACTATTGTGCTGGAGGATTTGGCTTCCAACAGGTACTACAAGCCATGCCTTATCATCATTCACCACTTCTTGCCCTCCTATGAACATCACCACACGTAGCTCATCGCCAAACATCGCAAATCCCGCATGTGACATACTGCCACATGCGAGCATTACTCTCTGCATTATGACAGACCACACTGCTGAGCGCCATCTAAAGTAAGTGCCGGCTGTGTCTTCCAAAGGCTAACAACGGCGGAACTTCCAATGTCGGTTGCCTTTCTTGAGGATCAACGCCGGTTGTCTCAGCACAAGTTACACTTCTAAACCATCAGTGTCGATTGCCCTAGTGCAAGCTATACTGCTATTAGTGTCGGACCCGTCGTGACTGTTCGCTTCCCAAGACTCCTCATTTTTTAAGCTTAATTTTTGCATCTCCTTAATGGTCGCATGATTTTCTAGGGCAACCATCCACCTCCTGTAACCGTACACATTCCACGATGATCCACCTCCCGTGACCTGTCTCTCACCAGAACGTCTTCTACATGGCCGAAAACCCACTGAAAAACTTTCTCGCCTGTGTTTTTGACCGGGATGTCACCAAAACCTCACCAAAAACTTGTGTAAACTTTCCTAAGTCCTCGAAAACCTCTGCAACACCACTAACAACATCAGAAAGTTACCACAAACCTTAGGAAACCCCGTAAAACTCCCTTAAAAACTCCCAAGATGTGCGAAAATGCTCACTGGTCCACTTCCCGCCTCTTCTACAAAAAACAAAACTACAGTCGGAACCTCTTCTGTTTCCAAAAAACCTCCCTAAAGAACTCTCCTTTCCTGCTCCTTTCCTGTCAACTTCACTAAATTCTTGGCTAAGTTCGCTCACCGAAGGCCTTCCCTGTAAAACTACTTGGAGTCCCACTGTTTGCCGAAAACCTTCTCTGCCAAACGTTTGCTGGAGTCCCACTTCTTACCGGAACTTTAACTGAGCACCCTCTCCTCACTGTTAAGAAAATGTTTGCTTAAGTTTTTACCCTTGGTGAAAAGTGAAGAAAATGGGGTCTTACCCCTCTTATGTAGCCTGCACTACCCTGGAATGCCCCTCACAAACTAGGAATTCCAGTCACATCCAAGGGAAGCCAAGCGACGATGAGCCAGGTCGGGCTTTGACTCGTTGCCTGAGGTAACTCCTATTGATCCATGCCCAGTGCCGGGTGAATTCCAAACAACCCTAGTTTCAGTTGACTTGGCATCGGGTGAATTCCAAACAACCTTAGTGTCGGTCGACTTCGTGCCGAGTGAATTCAAAACATTCCTAGCATCGGTCAACTTAGCACTGGGTAAGTATTGAAACGACCCTAGCACCAGTTAACTTTGTGCCGGTTGTGTTCAAACAATATCACGGGTCGTTCATAGCACCAGCTGAGTTTTTAACAACCCAGCGCCAGTTCTGTTTTCGAAAACTCAGCACCGATTGAACACTCGCAACAAATAATTAATCACCACACTTGACGCCGGCTGCATTTCTAGTAGCCTATTGTCACCTACTCCAAGATGAAGCCTTGCGTGTCCTACCACTTTCCCCAGTAGAGTAGCATCCAAGTCGCGACTTGTCATCCCCAGTGGAGTTGCACGCAAGCCGTTACACGCAAGCCATGACTTATAATCCCTAGGTGCAGGCTGTTGCACCTAAATCGTGACCTATCATCCCCAATGAAGTAAGTAGATATCCCTCATCCCCATAGGAGTCACACCTAAACTGCAGCCCATTATCCCCAATGGAGTTAGGGTCATTCTTACCGCTTCAATTCTTGGTGGGTGTGTTTCACACTAAGCTATCTTATCCTTAGGGAGTCGGGCTACCTGTCATAAGCTAATTGTTCGTAAAATCCCATCTTTCACCTCAAGGAGGAAGCTTGTCCCCTTAATCCTCAGTGAAGTCCACTTCCATTCGCCATCCCTTGTTGAGCAACCATCTCCATCTGAGCCCTCTTCTTATGTATGGCCTTAACCATTTTATTCCTAAGGAGTTGGATTGCCACCCACAGACCTATTCCCCATGGAGCTTCACATACATGGTGACCCAAACAATGGTCTAGATACATGACCCTGAACTGTACGGTCCAAATTATAGAACCTTAAACTATAATAGAGGTCTAGTTGCATGACCTTAAATTGTACAGCTAGGTCTAGTTGCACAACCCTAAAACTGCATGATCCTAACTATATGACCTTAAACTATAGCAGAGGTCTAGTTGCACGACCTTAAACTGTCATGTCCTAGTTGCATGACTATAAACTACATAACTGCGGTCCAAACTATATGACATCAAATTGTAGCGGAGGTCTAGTTGCACGACCATAAACTGCATGGTCCTAGTTGTATGACTTTAAATTGCATAACCACAGTCCAGTTGTATGACCTTAAACCATAGTGCACATCCTAGCAGCATGACGATCAGTTGCACAGGTCCCATAGGTATGACTTTTAAAACTCGCCCCCACATACGCGCACGTGCCTTTACGTGCACTTTTGCGCACGCCTTCCCTGACTGACCCGTTAGTGTGCATGCGCCACCTTCATTACCTGCCTAGTGTGTCCATTCACTTCGTCATGCTACATAATTACTCAGTGAGTCTCACCCGCACTCACAAAATGGTGAACCATCCTGCCATCCATACTCGTTGTAAGATAGTGGGTCACCATTGTCCACCCACATTTCATACATCATCCATCTTTCATAGGTTGCATAATGCCATCTCCCCAAAAGTGAGTCAAACCAACACCATACTCACTCCATGGCCTCCACAGATTGTCATTTATCACTATCACAGTCCAGTTGTATGACCTTTAACTATAGTGCACGTCCTGGCCGCATGACGTTTAAAGGCATCGCATAGGTCCCGAAAGCATGACCTTAAACATGCCTTCACAAAACAAATGAATAATGGGCATGGTGTATACCTGAACAAGGGAACGTTATGAGTAAAAATGATGGACGGGAATGGTCATGAAACCATGAGTAAAAGAGTTCCGTGAATAAAACAAAACCGAGCACGATGAAACTCAAAAGGGCATCGTGAGTCAAAATAGAAAATATGGGTGGACATAGCTGAAAGGATATTGGTAAAAGAGCCCCAAAATAAAAAGAAGTTGGTGAAAATCGTATCTATGACACTGCTTCCCAAGTTTAAGAGAAAATCCACAAAGGATGCCTAGACCAATAAACAGGTTGATGCTGCACTCACCTCAACAAGAGGCTTCAGCCCTCATACAACAGAAGAAAATTCCTGGTAGCATAATACCAGGATCCAAAAATATGAGCTTCAAGGAAAGGTACAACCTGAGTCCAGTTGCAAAAGGACTCGAAATTCAGAAGCCTCAAGACAAGTCTCATGAGGAAAAACATTATTCCCACGAGGTCACAAGCATACTCTAAAAATAGATACTCCAAAGGTAAGAAACTGACAACGCCAGGGAGAAACCTGTCAGAGACTTCAGCTCGCCTAGCTGGCACGCCCAGACCTTTAGGATCGGCTAATAAACCTGCCCCGACTGGATTCGGTAGACGAGACCTACAATGGTACTCTGATAGTCAAAAGCAAACCTGGTGTAGCAGCAGACCATGCTATCCAAAAGCAAACAAATTAACCTAGACCAAATGGGAACAATGCCCTTCAACATAGCACTCAATTGCTAGATGGGCCTGATTTTGACTGGTGAGGTCCATACAAAATCCTCAGCTTCAGAATCAAAAGCAGTCCACATGAGGGTGAGGACTTGGACAAGATCTCTCAAAAATATATGTTCTCCCCCTAAAGTCTCCACGGACGGACTGCGAACAATGCATCCCTATGTCTGAGCATCCTAGTTACACCGTTTCATGAATCTCCCCGACATTCACGTGGTCCTATGGCTAGGAAGAAAATAAAATTAAAATTCTGAAGGAACTTTTTTGAATGATTGTCTTTCTTGCTTCTCTTAAAGCACAACATTCGAAGCGGCAAGCTGTTTGAACATATTATTCATCACCTTGGTCCCTGATAGAAAGCAGGTCAATAAAGCCTACAAAACAGTGATCTTCATCAGCACTTCAAAAGACCACCTGTCAAGTTTCATCACTATCAGACATGTCTAAGGCAGTGAACACAAAGAAACTATTTCAGCGAAATCGGTCTCTAGCACCCTGAATGTACCCCGTAACTAGAGCCATACTTTTGTTGGATCAAACAGCTATGGGCCCACTACCATTAGATTGGGACTGTAGAAAACCCTAATGGCTTAAGTTTTGGCTTAATCGGACACTCCAAAACAAAGTTATGGGTAAAATATCGAAAAGGGGTAGGCCGCACACTATTCCCGTTTGGCCACTCTGCATCAAAACACCATTAAAGGTGTTTGTTTTTACAGTCATGGATAGTCACTTTTGTGGCCTATAACTCACTCGTTTTAATTCAGATCACTCCCAAATTTTTTGAGTGTGTTCGTCTCATTAAGACGACTAATTCGATATGTGGTACGCCCGTGACGACGCCCGAGATGAGAGAAAAAATAAATGAAATCGCTGATCCGTGAAGGAAGTTACAGAAAATTCAGCAGCAGTACGCCTTCTTTGACCAGCTAGATCACGATGCTTGCATACCCATTCGGCATGAAACCAACTGTATTATGTGCGTGAGGTCTGAGGTTATCTGTAGTCCGAACCATGCGTGCGATGAAAATTTGGATTTCACACACAAAGGCGTCAAAGCTACTGTAAATTTCTGCTACCAGATTTCAAGATTTCGGTAAAAAACTCAAGACGAAAAAATCTTCATCTGGACACGAAATCAAGCTACGTTTGTTGCTACGTGATCGTGACAACATGCTCAGTGTGATTCAATGAAAAAGTCATGAAGAAATATCAAGGAACGAGCACACAATCGATCCGAAGTTTTCAAGATTCATCAAAAATTCAAGTCTCATGATCATGGCTTAAAAACATGATTCATGGCTCTTGGTTGGTATCAAAATGATTGCTACGCCGGCCCTACAAGAAAATAATAATATTTCGATCAAACGGGCATCAGAACGACCCCGGGTCAGCCACAAAAGATCACACAAGTTCTCAGGCAACAGTAAGGACTGGTCTAAAACTCCACACATTGTTAGGTAGGGGCAAAACAGTCCTTTTGTACCTATTTTTAGAATTCTTTAAATTCAATTAAATTGTAATTATCTTCAATTCAGGGTTGTTTTTGGGCGTGCACCCATGTTTTTGCCCAATTTTATATAAACAAGCACTGTCACATTATAAAAAAGGGAGGGATTCATTCTTGGATCAATCAATAAAATTCTGAATTTTGCTTAAGCTTGTGGGCATGTCTTGGAGAGAAAGAATGGAGAGAGAAGAAAAGGGCCGGTACCCTTCGAGTAGGTAACTTTCTCTTTCCTCCCCTCTTTCTCTCTCCTCCCCACTTTCTCATCTCTATCTCTTTCTCTCTCCTCCCTTATTTCTCATCTCTATCTTTATCTCTCTCGTCCCTCATCTCAACTCTATCTCTTTCCCTCTCTTCATCTTGTCTTTATCTCTTTCTCTCTTCTCCTCTCTTTCTTGTCTCTATCTCTTTCCCTCTCTTCATCTTGTCTCTATATATTTCCCTCTCTTCATCTTATCTCTCTCTCCTCTTCTTATGCAGTCAGCGAAGCCTTACATTGGCTGAATTTCTCTATCCTTCTCTTTTGTTGTAGTCAGTGAAGCCTAGCATCGACTAGATGTCTCTCTCCTTCTCTTTGATTGCAGTCGGTGAAGCCTAGTGCAGGCTGGATTTGTCTCTCTCCTTTTTTTTCGGTAAAGCTTAGCGCTAGCTTGATTTTTCTCTCTTTTGTAACAGTCGGTGAAGCCTAGCGCCAAATCGATCTTCCTCTCTTCCTTTTCTTCCAACACAACCAGCGTAAGCCTAGCACTGTTCAGGTCTCTCCCTTTCCTCTCTTCTAGCACAGTTGATGAAGCATAGCGTCGACTGCATCTTCTCTCTTTTCTTCTAACACGGTCGGTGAAGCCTAGGGCCGACTGTGTTATTTCTCTCTTCTTCTAGCACAGTCGGCGATGCCTAACTTCAACTGTGTTTTCTCTCTCTTATTTTGGCACAGTCATTGAAGCCTAGCGTTGACTGCATCTTCTCTCTCTTCTCCTCGATATAGCACAGAAGGTGAAGCCTGGCACCGACTCTGTTTTATCTCTCTTCCTTCTAACATAGTCAGCAATGCCTAGCACCGACTGTGTCTTTCTTCCCTCTCTCCCTTTTATTCTCTCGCCTTTGATACTCTTCTCTTCCTTTTTCCTCCCTCCTTCCTCCTGTTCCCTTCTTCTCTTATTTCATTTCTTATTCTTTCCTCATAACCATGATTCTATTATTCTGTCATTCGATTAAGAGGGATTGAGGTTAGCATGGTTGCCTTGTCGTCTAGCCGTAACGTTGTTATGCCAGGATTACTTGGCCCGCTTTATTACCATGACAGACTAACCATCGTGCCTAGCTAGTTGGTACTGGTAATGATGTCTAGTAGTAATCATGTGAGCTAGTCTTAGCTACTGAGCTCGTTTTGCTACCATGTCTGACCAATTATTCACCGCTCTGATCCTCCTGCTCAGTTGAATTCTTCTCTCCCCCGTCTTACTTCTCTCTTATGTCCCAAGGTTATGACATAAGAGAGAGAGAGAGAAGGAACACAAGCAACAATAGGCTTACACCAGCTGTGTCAGAAGAAAGAGGAGAGGTAAAGAACACAGGCTGCTATACGTTTCCACCGTCTGTGATAAAAGAACAAGGATGGAAAACATAGGCGGCGCTAGGCTTGCGCTGGCTATGACAGAAGAGAAGAAAGAGAGAGAAAGCACATGCAACGATAGGATTGCACCGTCTGTGATAGAAGAGAGAAAAGAAGATAATTTTGACAGAGGCCCGGGCCACCACTCGGGCTAAGACCCAACTCACTATTCATGTCTCATGAGCAAGAAGGCATCACACCAGATGATAGGTCTGCCATGCGTGAATGGAGAAAGAAAGAGGAGCAAGGAAAGAGAGACATGATAGACTAGAGGAGGAAGAGGGAGAAAGAGATACAGATGAAAACAAGAAAGAGAAAGGGAGAGATGCGAGAGAAAAGAAGAGAGAGAAAGTACGAGATAGAGATGAGAGAGAAAAGAGCAGGAAGAAAGAGAAAGATAGAGATGAGAGAGAAAAGAGGTGGAAGAAATAAAGAGATAGAGAAGAGAGAGAAAAGAGAAAGGGACAGATGAAAAAGAAAAGAAGAGAGAAAAGAGGAGGAAGAAAGAGAAATAGAGATGAGAGAGAAAAGAGGAGGAGAGAGAAAATTACCTTATCGAGGGTACTGACCCTTTTCTTCTCTCTTCTCTCTCTCTCTCTCTTCAAGATGCACCCATGAACTTAAGCAATAATTGAAATCTTTATTGACCAATGTGTAAAAATGAACGAACGTCGTTTACAATTAGGTTTTGCATGTTTGTATAGAATTGGGACTAAACATGGATGGATGCCAAAAACTAGCCTAATTGATGATGATTATAATTATTTTGAATTAAAAAAAATTAAGAAAATATGGTGCAAAAGGATTATTTTGTCCTTGCTTAACAATAGATGGAATTCCAAAATAGTCCCTATTACTGCCCTAGAACTTGAGTAATCTTCCGCGATTGATCTGGTTTTCTTTGATGCCCGTTTGATCAAAAGATGATTTTTTTCTTATAGAGCACGACATGATGATCAATTTAATATCAACTTCGAGTCATGAATCGTGTTTTTAGAGCACGATCATGAGACTTGAAATTTGCATGAATCTTGAAAGCTTTGAATCGATAGTGTGCTCGTTCCTTGATGTTTTTTTATAATTTAGCCATTGTAGTACATTGAGCATGCCGTCACGCTCGTGTGGCAACAAACGGGATGCTTTTTGGAGCCCAAACGAAGATTTCGCAACCTTAGGATTTTTGTCGGAATCTAGAATTTGACGGCTGGAATTTGTAGTCACTTCGTCGCCTTTGTGTGAAAAATCCAACCTTTCATCATGTACGGGGTTGGGACCAATGGTAGCCCTGGACCTTACGCACACGATGGAATTGATTTCATGTCAATCAGATACGCGAGCGTGATGGTTTGGCCACTCGAGCGAGGCGTGTCACTACTGAATTTTTTAAAACTTCTTCACAGATCAGCAACTTCTATCTAGCTTTCCTCCCCTCCCGGGTGTCTTCACAAGGTGTACCACATATCGAAAAGCTCATCTGAACACACTCACAAAATTTGAGCACAATTCTATTGGGGAAGGGTGAGATATGGGCCCCTAAAATCACTGTCCATGACTGCGAAAACAGTCACCTTTGATGGTGTTTTGGTGCAGGGTGGCCACACGGGAATAGTGTGTGGCTCCCCTTGTTTCAATGTTTTTCTCATAACATTATCTTGGAGTGTCTGATTAAGCCGAAACTTGACCCATTGGGGTTATCAATCGTATCAGATCCAATGACGGTGGTCCCACAGTTGTTTGACTCACGAAAAATATAGTTCTACAGGCCATTTTTCTTTTTCTAAAATTGTTTCTTTGTATGCCTTAGACATATTGGATTGTGCCAAAACTTAGCAGGTGGCCTTTTGGCGTACTTAGGAAGATCTTGACTAGTTTTGAGGCCACTCTGAAACTATCAAAATTTCCACTATATTGTCAAGCTTTATTGACCAGCTTCTTCTTTATTCCGCATCAGGGACCAAGGTGCTAAAAAATGTGTTCAAACATAAAGCATAGATGCAGCCACACTAGGATTGAAAAGATAAGAATGACCCTAACTCCTTTGGGATAATAGGCTGCAAAAGGGATGTGACTCCTACTGGGGATGAGGGACAGTGGCCTGTATGCAGCTCTATTGGGAACTGCAGTCGGGAGTAGAGGTGTAACCCCATTGGGGATAGTGACATTCATTTCAAGCTTAAAGTCATGTGAATGGACTATGCGTAACAATTTTAAAGTCTTGTAGCTTGGACCATGGCTATGCAGTCTAAAGTCTTGCAGCTAGGACCATGCAGTTGGAGGTTGTGCAACTAAACCTCCACTACAGTTTAAGGTCATGTAGTTTGGACCATGGTGTTAAGCCTTTTAACATCATGCGGTCAAGACATGTAGTACAGTTTAAGGTCATATAGCAGGACCATGGTTATGCAGTTTAGGGTCATGCAACGAGGACCATGCAGTTTAAGGTCATGCAACTAAACCTCCGTTATAGTTTAAGGTCGTATAGTTTAAACCATGCAGTTTAAGGTCGTGCACCTAGACCATATAAGTGGCAAGGGGATGTGACTCCACGGGGAATAGAACCTCGATTGGAGACTTGATTCCCTTAGGAGTGAGGACTGTGGTGCTGGGAATGAGCACCTTGGGATGCAGAACGATGGTCCCAAATGGGGGTGCCATAGCATGTGTTAGGTTTTGAATGACACACACGGTGTTAGACTCAGATGACGTGTGCACGGTGTTATGTGCTTGTGAAGGACACAACGATAGCCTCTAATGAAGCCTACGACGTTAGCTCCTTGGTGAGGCACACGGTGTTAGCCCCTGGTGAGGCGTACGACGATAGCTCCTTGATGAAGCGAGCGGTGATAGCCCCTTGACAAATCACGCGGCGATAGCCCCTTGACGAAGCGCGCTGATTGTCATGCTTTGAGTGTATTGCATGGCCAATGATGTATAATTGTCAACATGCTTTGAAATGTATTGTATTGTCCGACTTGTGATTAGCATGCTTTGAGTGTATTTGATGGCCAATGATTTATAATTTTCGAGATGCTTCGAGATGTATTGCATTGTCCGACTTGTGATTGGCATGCTTTGAGGGTATTGCATGGCCAATGATGTATAATTGTCAACATGCTTTGAGATGTATTACATTGTCCGACTTATGATTGACATGCTTTGAGTGTATTGCATGGCCAATGATGTATAATTGTCGACATGCTTTGAGATGTTTTGCATTGTCCGACTTGTGATTGACATGCTTTGAGTGTATTGCATGGCCAATGATGTATAATTGCCGACATGCTTTGAGATGTATTGCATTGTCCAACTTGTTATTGACATGCTTTAGGTGTATCGACATGCTTTGAGATGTATTGCATTGTCTGACTTGTGATTGACATGCTTTGAGTGTATTTCATGACCAAAGTTGTATAATTGTCAACATGCTTTGAGATGTATTGCATTGTCCTACTTGTGATTGGCATGCTTTTAGTGTGTTGCATGACCAATGATGTATAATTGTC